>JAKZAP010000004.1:12129078-12607003 GCA_023053575.1 Branchinecta lynchi
GTTGTTTATCAGAACCGTGTATTTTCAGATTCTTTTTCGACCAACGATTCCGGCTTCGTTCCGCTTAACGAATTTGAACCTAACATTTCTGCTGCGCTCCGTCGTGATGCGTTGCGGTGTCGCGCTCCTTCGCTTGTTCTTAGAACAGTTGTCCAGGATTGCCTATAACCTTATGGATGGCGTTGCTGGTAACCAGAAGCTATCCAGTGAGAAGCTCTGTCCACGTTTTGAAGTTTCGATGATATGATGCTAGGTCTATGTATGTCTTTGAGTTAAGTAGTGACGCAGTTCATCGAAAAAAACAAAGATACATATTAGGTTAGCGTAAAAAGTCAGCGATTTGAGCTACGATGTGGTGTTCCGTTCGAGGAGACGGGCTGTTACAGTTTGTGCTTGAAGTAAGGTAGTTTTACGATTGTCACGCTGTGTAACCACAGAAAAGGGAGTAACAAAGCGAAAGAGATTCGACGTTAAAGTTGCACTGTGGTCTTTCCGCGGCATAGCCTACCCCAAATGATCTTTTGTTTCGTTCTTCAGCGGCCGGCGTCATCTCAGGAGATTGTACATGGGCGGTCTTCAAGTTTCGATTCCACAGCGCGAGGAAGTAACAGATATGAAGTCCCTGTTCATCCTCCAAACTACGTTAACGTGGAAGAAAATAACCAGCAAATCAGGTGAGGAGTTGTTTCGATACCAACTCAAGATCTACTGTACAGCACGGGGCTAATATCCTTCCTGGTCTAATTTTATTTCTGCTCCCCTGACTTTTCTGCTCTACTCTTTTTGGACCCCTCTTCAATGGTCATCAAAACAGCTTATCAAGCGACTATCTAAATTACGTAGGAATGTTTGTTTCAATCTGTGTGGTACCTTCGAAGGGAAGTCGAATCCATTTCTTGTCTTTCCTTCTTTTTTTCCCCGCAGCGGACGGCAATGTGTCTGGTTTGACCGTGTTCCCAAGACGAATATTGAGACGCCAGATGAACACGTGGAAAACGAACAATCGATCCCTAAGACAGTATGCTGCTTCCAAATTTATGGAACATAGTTCGTGGTTTCTGAACTGCACGAGAATCAGTGAAAACCGATAGACTGTTACTGCGGCCGCATTTCTGCTTGTATGCTGCACTGAAATAAGTGTTACATAAGAAGCTTATGTAAACGTATTCGGGCGGCGTATCGGTTTGCATCCTGGATTTTTAGGCTTTCTGAAAGTATCTTATTCCACTACCGTGTTATTTGCTGTTCGGGCGGACGCCGTAAGGCCCGAATCATCGTGAATGAGCACGCCGAGGTGACCTGCTAAGGTAACCTCGAGGTGAGCTTCCTAAGGCTTGTCCTCGCTAGTGCGAACCACCGGTCACCGTTACCGGAAACAGCCCCTCCCAATCATCGAACCCGGCTACAAAAAAAACTTCATCGCCCTGAAGTCCGGACAAATCCCTCTCTCTCTTGGAAACTTGGGGAAACAGGGAAACTTGGAAGGTTGAAAAATAACATACTCATATACAAATTTATTTAGGACACCATTGAGTCCCAGGCAACTTAAGCGGTTGCGCGAGCAGGTTCAGTTACAACGAGAAAAGGTTGAGTTTGAAAGGTATACTCCTCGTGATTATAAAAGCATGACTTTGATGTTGACTCGACTCTGTTATGTCATTTTCTGCCGCGTCGTTTACCTTCTTATCTTTATTTGAATTCATTCAGATTAATTTACTTGCCTTTTCATTTGAATTTTTTTTTCTTGCTAGAGTTTTGCATTTAGGTGTTTTGCTGTGTAGTTTGAAGAGAACGTTATCGCTTTGTAGCTTTTACGTCTGATCTAACGTCTTTTAGAGTAGATACAAGTGAATCCACAAGAACTACAGTTCGCAGATATCTCCGCAACGTCAAATATGTGAAGCGGGGATCCTGGCCTTGTGAAAACCGAGCTTTCGGCTATAAATTTTCTCACGGAACAAATCGAGCGTCCCATAGGTTGAAATTGTCCCTGAGACTCAAAAATTGAAGTTCTAGTATAGCCTCAGGCTATTAGTTAAACACAATCGCCGCGACTCTCTTGTTTCTGGTACGTGAGTCGTCCATGACTGCGACATGAGTAACTTAAATGTCTTCTCTTCCGCTCTGTATGCACCAGGTCGTCAATTAGGGAGTGATGTGATAGTTCACGGCAATCTTACATTACTAATTAATGGAGAAAATATTTCCCGACTAAGTTTATTTGGGCGAATCTGAAAACGTTCGTTGAACTCCATCCGAGGCGAGAATAGTATTTACTGTTTTGCTGTGTCATTTTTCGCGTACGCTTATCTTTTCCAACCAATTTTTGACATTGGAATTTTATTTTACTTCTTCTAGATTTCCGGCTTTGGCCGAATTGCGGTACGTGGCAGACGAGAGGTTCTCTTACCCCTACACCTTATATGTACGTACCCAAAAGATGTATCCGCTAAACGTAATCGCGCCTAGTTGAATCATTCCAATTATTTTAGTCGACGCCAGCAGCAATATCGCTCTCAGAGATCACACCGAGAAGTTATCAGAGAAGCTAAAGCTGAAAGACCTACGTCTAACTACTTTGAGTATGAGAGCATTCAGAACCCAGCAGGGACAAGGCAAGCCGTTCCCAACTACCAACCCAGGTTCCAACCCGACTTGCCGACCATACAACAAGGAGGGAAACCCAAGCCCCCTTATCCCCCTCCACCGGGCCCTCCGCAAGGTTTCCAGCCGCAGCCAAATCCGAACGCGAGAAAGCAGGATAGGAGCCACACAACGGGATACGGAAGAGGTTTGTTTTTAGCGGTTTTTTTTGCCCATGTTTTCGGACTGTGACCTATGTGGTAGTATTGGGAGTAAGTAAATGCTGGCACATGGCCGATTCCTGTATTCGAGATTCCAGTGGAATAGATAGGGACTAGCATTAGCATTACTTTTCGAAGACTTGAGCAATTTAATTTTTCTAAATTCAGCTCGTCGGCCAATATTTCGTTTCAAGGCAATACTTTTTTTTCAAGGTTGAAACAAATATGAAATAATGTCTTGTAAGCACAGTTTTTGCTCACTATTGTCGACCCATAGAAAAATCTCGGAAGGTTCTCAAAGTTTGCGGGTAAGCGTTTCATCGGTGCAGAAATTCTACATCCAGATGTTGGCATTGGTCAGTTTTTCGGACCCGACAGGAGAATCGGGAATGTTCCTGAAGATGGTCGAGAAGATGTTCTTGCAGATATTCTCCAACAGTATTTCTATGCTGACCCAGTTTTCGTTTTTAGATAAAAGGTTACCCCTTCAGAGCAGCATATTCGACCCTCTTGGCCCCCCTAGACCTCAAACACAGCATTCCCACCCTCGGTATCAACAAAACAGGCAACCTCCCTATCCTCCCCCTCCACCCCAAGGAGGTCGTGACTACCAGCAGCAAGATCGACAAATGCAGCGACCTGGAGCTGTAGTTCTATCCGGGTCGAAAGTGTGACTGCTGACCTAGCGAAACCTGGCAAATGGGGTAGCTATAGTTGTGAAGTGGTTTAAAGATTTCAACGGCCAGGTCTTTGTTCGGATCTCCGTAAAAACGTGCTGTATTGGGATAGAGAAGTTCGTATTTGCCAACCCTTGTTTGTGCAAGGTGCATATCGAAGTTCTTTGCCGGTCAAAAGCTACCCAAGTAAGGTTGCGGCTAAAGGACTTTTGAAACCTAAGCAGTCCCGTCAGTTTTTCTGAAGGTGTATTTTGCCTGAGTAAGAATGCAAACATTTCTTGAAGGCCATGTCCAAAGCATTTTTGTTTCTCACCGGAGTTTAGATGTTGTTTGAAAGTATTAATTATTTGTGTCATGTTTGACCTGAAGGCACGTTAGCCTTTGTGTGTTAGACTGTAGACTATAGCAGCTAGTTTAACACGAACTATTGCTTGTCTGTTGACGATAATGCTCATGGGCTGCTTAAGTTCAAGAAGTGATTTTTAACAAAGAGTGCCATCTCCTTTTGAAAGTTTTGTTTACCTTCTCTCTTGTGACATCGAGTGTTTGGTCTTTTGTTAGCCATGGTTTCTGTGATGGGTCGTTGGATTGTGTTTTCCGGGACATATTGTGGCCGCAAAACCTATTAGGTTTTCGAAGAATTCGTGTCAGATGGAACCGAAGCTGTTACAGCACGTATTTTAGGCCTATTGATCTCGCCACTCTGAATTTCATTAAAACAGACAGTCCTTAGGAAGTGTTTATGTTTATTGTGTGAACAAAATGTTATAGCAACACGCGCGGTTAGATTTCCAAGACCCAAGACCAAGCTACACTGTAAAAAGTTTCTCGGCATAAAGATTAAAGTTAACTGTAGTATTTGCTACTCAGATTCATCTGGTCTCTATTTGGTTTTAATCTTATCTACGTAGAGATAAGAATAATTCGAGTAGTAAATACTGCAGTTAACTTTAATCATTATGCGGAAAAAACTTTTGACAGTGTAGCTTTTCGTACGAGTAGAAGTACCCAAAAGAACCGTAGGGTACATCATCTTCAAATAAAACGTCCACCTTTGATGGGGGGGAGTCGATAGGCTGAAAATATGTCCTTTAACTTACAAACCGAAGTGCCGTGCTTCAGTATCAGGATCTCACATCCGTATTATGACAAACTAGAAACCATGGTATTGTAGAATTCGTGTTTCTCTGCCTTATTTATAGCATTCCGCTGTTTTCCGTCCAACGAGTGTCTGCCAACATATGCAGGGATCAGCAAAGTATTTCACAGTTTTAACGTGTACGGACTTGTACCTTCGACTATTCTGTTCTGTATTGTACATAAGAATTTTTACTACCGTTCGTTTTGTACTCTGAAAAATAAATAGAACGTTTCATGAGATTGGCTGGTTGTTACTAAAATTCAGTATTGGCAAAGTCGGCTTTTCCTACGGAAATGTTACAATAGCCAACTAGTCGGCTAGTGACTGCGCGGTGCATATGTATGATTAAATATTTGTAAATCCAGTTTATAAATTTATTTAAAAAAATTATAAATCCTTCATTCATTCACATTTAGAATAAAATTTATTATAACGGGAATCTCTAATATTATCTAACTATAGGTGTCCCCCCTACGTTTTCGGCATTCGGTCAAATATGCGCCGAATGCGTAAAAATTCGGCCGTTATGCCCTTTTCATAAAATCGTCTGTCCCCGCATTTCGAAATTGGGTGGTGTTTATTGGTTCCCCTTTCTTTATCGAATTTGCTAATTCATCCAACTTTTGTTCACTCCGCACCGATTCCACCGCATTCGTCCTGTCCCTTCGTAAATTAGGTGATTATCTTGTTTATTTGGTCTCACTCGTTAGCGAATTCGGTAATTCACCGGACTTTTCTCAAGTCCGTATCTGTTCTATAGCATTCGGTCAGTCCATTTCATATTTTGGTCATTAATCAGATTCATTTGGTTCTGGTTCGTGACCGAATTCGATAATTCATCCAACCATAGTTCAGTTCACATCGATTTCGCCGCATTCGGTCCGTCCTTGCGTAAATTCTGTGATTTAACCTGTTTATTGTGTTGCGAGAGCAACACTTTTGTTTTGTCCTCGTTTTTTTTTTTTTTTTTTTTTTTTTTCCTATGACTCCGATTTCATTTTATTCCTGGTAACTGAGAAGGGTCTAACCTGTGCGGTTTTTACGGAAAGTGTGGACCTTAGGCCGGATTGATGAATATGACATTACATTTTGGAAAGCTCCGTAGAACTCTTGCCTGGGGCCAATAAGGATGGTTTTTGCTTGTCATCGAGCCAGAGCCTACGGTTTGCGAAGTGAAGTGGGGTTGTATAGCCTATGTCAGAGAGGACTATCTGAAGTTGTGTAGCGAACCTTTCGTTTCATCAAACCATGTTTCTGCTTTCGAGTGGAAAGCTCCGTTCTAGCACGCAAGCAGGCAGGCACCAGTTTCAAATTGAAGATGGACTAAAATCTATAAGTGTTAAATATATGCGGCAGTTACCCGGCCCCACAGCCAACGTATCTTCTTTGAGTTATAAATAGAAAAATCTACAGAGACAAAAAAGTGGCTTTTTCCCACGGGTCCAAAAGTGCTGCCATCTATTGTTTCTGTCCATGTCTGCGACGATTTCAGCTGAGTTTATAATTTTTTTTTTTTGCACTTTGGTTTGAGGTAGGGTAACGGTATCAGATGTGCCTCTTAAACTTTTAAAGTTCTCTCATTGCTAAAGAAACTAGAGCTTATCCTTTGCTCCTTTCTAAGTCGTGACGTTAGAAAGTTGGCCTACGGCAAAAAAGTCAACTTTTGAACTAAGACAGGTAGAATTTTTTTTTCGACGGCAATCGATAGCCATTGATGAGCTGATCAAAGTATATGTCATCCATTTTTTGGTACAAAAATTCCTTCATGAGATACACCAGTTTGAAAATTTCAAAGGGGTTGACAACTTCATAGTAAGGTACATTGAAACCAAAAATAGCCGATACCAGTTATGATACATATAGGGGACTTTTAAGCAACAGTCGACTGTTAGCCCATAATCATCTTCGGTAATGAGGGGTTTGCAGCTTTTGCTAGTTGGTATAACTGTTATTTGTTTCCGGTGTATTCGATGGTAAGAACAATTTGGTTCCCAATGGTAAGATATGCAAGGGACTTGTAAGTAATAATCGGCTGTTATGCTAAAATCATCTTCTGCGATGATGGGTTTGCAGCTTTTGCTAGCCGGTGTACCCATTATTTGTTTCCGGTTAACTTAATGTATATCACGGGAGAGGGACTTGTAAGTAGGAATCGGTTCACGAGGGGCTAGGAATTTTTGCAAATGGGTGCACACTGTATTCGATTTCTATAAATCTGACGGTAAGAAAGTTTGTGTCGATGGTCTATCAATGTAACCGAGGATTAACTGTTTACACAACGGATACAAACGAAAATGTAAAGCAATGAGGTAGTTTCATAATAATTAATAGTGTCATCTATGGTATTTTAATCCTGAAAAGTTACGGATAGCTTTCTATTACCAACTAGATTATATAAGATATTGTTCCAAATTTTCATCCGTCACGATGCCTACGATTGAAAAGGATGAAGGACAACTGACTGCAAAGTTAATTTAGTCCCTTCTTCCTATATTATTTTGTTGTTGTTTTTACAACGCTGAAGAATACCTTTTGATCATATGATTAATTTTTTTAGAACATCCCGTTTAAAAAGCTTATGCTATAATCATCTTCAACGATGAGGGGCTTGCAACTTTTGATAGCTGGTATATCCATTATTTGTTTCCGATGAATTTGATGTCAATCACGGGAGACGGACTTGTAAGTAAGAATCGGTTCACGAGGGGCTAGAAATTTTTGAAAATTGGTGCACATTGTATTCGATTTCTGTAAATATGACAGTAAGAAGTTTGTATCGATGGTATCGTTATAACCTAGGATTAACTGTTTACGCAACGGGTACAAACGATACGGTAATGTAAAACAATAAGGTAATTTTGTAATAATTAATAGTGTCATCTATGGTATTTTAATCCTGAAAAGTTACGGATAGCTTTACAATATCAACTAGATTATATAAGATATTGTTCCAAGTTTTCATCCGTCACGATATCTACGATTGAAAAGGATAAAGTTCAACTTCCACGGCAATCGATAGCCGCTGATGAGCTGATCAAAGTATATGACATCCATTTTTTGGTAAAAAAAATTCCTTTATGAGATACACCAGTTTGAAAGTTTCAAGGGGTTGACAACTTCAGTAGTAAGGTACACACTGAAACCAAAAATAGGCGATACCAGTTGTGAGACATTTAGGGGGCTTGTCCGCGACAGGCGACTGTTAGCTCATAATCATCTTCGGCAATGAGGGGTTTGCAGCTCTCGCTAGTTGGCGTACCCGTCATTTGACGAACAATTTGGTTCCCAAATGTAAAACATGCAAGGGACTTGTAAGTAATAATCGGCTGTTATGCTACACAAATCTTCAGCGATGAGGGGTTTGCAACTTTTGCTAGTCGGTGTACCCATTATTTTTATCCGGTGAACTTGATATCTATCACGGGAAAGGGACTTGTCAGTAGAATCGGTGCACGAGGGGCTAGAAATGTGTGCAAATTGTTGCACATTGTATTCGATTTATATAAATCTGACGGTAAGAAAGTTTGTATCGTTGGTCTATCGCTGTAACCTAGGATTTACTGTTAACGCAACGGGTACAAACGATACTGTAATGTAAAACAAGGTAGTTTCGTAATAATTAATAGTGTCATCTATGGTATTTTAATCCTAAAAAGTTACGGATAGCTTTATAATACCAACTAGATTATATAGGATATTATTCCAAGTTTTCATCCGTCACGATGTCTACGATTGAAAAGGATAAAGTTCAACTGACTGCAAAGTCAATTTAGTCCCTTTTTCCGATATGCCTTTGTTGTGGTTAGGGCAATCGATAGCCCTTGAAGAGCTGATCAAAATATATGCCATACATTTTTTTGAACAAAAATCCTTCATGAGATAAATCAGTTTGAAAGTTTCAAGGGGTTGACAACTTCAGGAGTAAGGTACACACTGAAACCAAAAATACGCGATACCAGTTGTGAGACATGTAAGGGACTTGTAAGCAACAGTCGACTGTAAGCAACAGTCGACTGTTAGCTCATAATCATCTTCGGCAACGAGGAGTTTGCAGCTTTTGCTAGTTGGTATACCTGTTATTTGTCTCAGGTGTATTCGATGGTAAGAACAATTTTGTTCCCAATTGTAAGACATGCATGGGACTTGTAAGTAATAATCGGCTTTTATGCTATAATCATCTTCAGCGATGAGGCCCATTATTTGTTTCCGGTGAATTTGATGTCAATCACGGGAGACGGACTTGTAAGTAAGATCGGTTCACGAGGGGCTAGAAATTTTTGAAAATTGGTGCACATTGTATTCGATTTCTGTAAATATGACAGTAAGAAAGTTTGTGTCGATGGTCTATCGCTATAACCTAGGATTAACTGTTTACGCAACGGGTACAAACGATACGGTAATGTAAAACAATAAGGTAGTTTTGTAATAATTAATAGTGTCATCTATGGTATTTTAATCCTGAAACGTTACGGATAGCCTTCTTCCGATATTGTTTTGTTGTTGGTTTTACAACGCTAAAGAACAGCTTTTGACTATGTGATTATTCTTTTTAGAACATACCGTTTTAAAAGCTTCGATAAGTTGACAATTTCAGCATTTAACCGACAGCGAAGAAACAAAACCAAAGTGTTGCTCTCGCAACACTTTAGCCGGCAAAGCCGGACAAAGGTTGCCGCAACACTTCACGTTGCCCGGGCAACGTAGGTCTAGTTTGGTCTCATTCTTTACCGAATTCGGTAATTCGGTAGTATTCGGTCAGTCCATTTCATACTTCGTTCATTAATCAGATTCATTTGGTTCTGATTCGTGACCGAATACGATATTCATCCAACTTTTGCTCAGTCCGCATCGATTTCGATGCTTCCCTGCGTAAATTCGGTGATTCAACCTGTTTATTTCGTCGGATTCTCTACCGAATTCAGAAATTCGGTCGCATTCGGCCAGTCCAATTCATAATTAAATTCGGTGAGATTCATTTGGTTCTGATTCTGCTTTTTCTTTAGTCCGCTTCTGTTACTAGACTTGCCGAATTCGGTTGTTTTAGGTGGTTCTAACAAGAGTTTTATTCCGTTACGAAATTCGGTTGTAATACCACTCTCGATCTGTCCCTTATTGTTTTAGTTAGTTTTTCGGTGTACTACGAATTCATTATTTGCATCAACCCGATAATTTAAGTGGCATTTATTTAGCTCTCGTTCTTTATCATTTACGGTAGCTTCACCTGGTTGCTGTTTATTTTTTTACTTCTTAGGATTGCAGAACTTCAGGAATAAGCACGTCTCTTGACCTGAAAACTAGCCTACTTTTGTCTGCTGTAAATTCCGAAGAAATGTACTTCTCTGGGTTGAATAGATAATCTTGGTATCGCTGAAAGGCACTTTTATCATCAGTGTTTCCACAAAGTTTGGCCTGCGGCGCATTTCACAGTCTTCACTAGTTAGACAAAGGTTGCCTCGTTTAGTTGGCGTTTGAGGCTTGGAATTTTGGGGGGCTTGAACTATGTTAAAAGCTAAAATTTGCATGAGAAGTAGTTAAATGTTGCCAGAAAAAAAAGGCGGATTAAAAAAATGTCGCCTGCGGCCCCTTAATTAATCATGGGCACAGCCGTTAGCGAAGTCGTCTCTATGCAGCAACACCGGTTTTTGCGATTATTTCAAGTCCTGTTGGCAGAATCGGAAAGGCTTCCAAAGGAAAAGGCTAGTGACGAGGTATCCATGAAAAAACAAGAGCTGCGAGTTCATATGGCACTTGTTATGAGTAGGCAGTACAAGAAAGTAGATGAGAACGTAACAAAATACACCCGCCATCCAAAAATGCGGTTCGGAAATAGAAATAGAATATTTAGTTCCACTCACTTCTGAGCAGTTCCGGTAATGTCTCGATTATCTGTAGCAAATGCCCATGACTGTTCGAACTTCCAAGATTCAGCACAATAAATCCAGTCGTTTGATCCCTAGACGTGCTACAGGATTTCCGGTACTCCCTCTATCTCCCCCACGGTGGCGTAAGCTGGTTCGGACTAAAAATGGACCATCTAAAGCATCTTCTTTTATACCATCTATCAAGTTTCACTCGAATTTGAGCAATTTTGGAAAATTCTGGTACCCCCCCCCCCAGGGGCGGATCCAGGGGGGGGGGCGATCGCCCCCCCCCTAGACGGGCTGTATTTTTTTTTGTTTTGTTTACTGCACTTACGGAAGTCTGCATTAATGCATGTTCTAACTACTGTAACTAGACTCTAGAACCTTTTTCACTACGTTCAACCCACAGCTTTTCCTCTGTCAAGCTAGCCTCGACTATTTCTCACCTCATAGCTCGCTCATAGCATAGCAACAGTTCACCCGGTAAATTTTAGCTAGATTCGAGACGCAACGCAACCGGGCCTGGTAAAAACAAACATTTCGTTCCAGTGTATAGTGAAATTTGAACATCCGTCACGAGGACTTTCGTCGTTTAAGCGACATTAATGTCGGAAAACACGGACAAAAGACGCTTGACAGACAGGTTTGCGAACAGTGGAGCCAGGGAGCTTGAATTTTTCTTGTAAACAGTTGTAAGTTGATCAAGTACAGTTTTTGTAAGCATTAATGTAGTTTATGAAAACCATATTTTCGTTAAATAAGAGACCGACAGGGACACTTAAAACACAAAAAAAATCAGCCTTGTGGCCGACAAAAAGGCCACTACCCCCACTCTTTTCGGTAAGAATCGCCCCCCCCCCCCCCTAGAACGAAAGGCTGGATCCGCCCCTGCCCCCCCCCCACCACCAACGTTGTCGGATCCGGTTCGGGCCCAAAATATGTCATCTAGGGTATATGCTCTCTCTACGTTCCATGTTTCTTTTAAACTGATGCACTCGTTTGACCCCTATGCGAGCCTCAAAGTTTCCGACAATCGCCCTCCAACTCCCCCTACTGTGGCTGAACAGGACATGAAAACATAAACATCGCATATCTTAATTAACTCGGCACTGTCAAACTTGCATCTCATTCGGTCCATCCATTTGGTTTTTGTGCATCTCAAAGTTTCTGCCCCCCCCCCCCCCCAATTCCCCCAACCGTGGTCACATATACGCATGTTTTACACATCGAGGCCATCGATTCTTATCATCCATTAAGTTTCACTCGAAACAGACCACTCGTTCGCAATTTACAGAAGTCAATTTCCATATTTCTCTTCCCTTGTTCCCCCAAAATGCTCGGATCTAGGAACGGAGTTTCCGGGGGTATGTAGTGTCAGGTTCTTAAGTCAATTAAGTCGGGTCGCTACTATGCCTGCAAAGTTTCGTTTTCTTAGTACATCTGGAACTATTCTAACTCGCGACTACCGGAATTCCAGGAAACCCCTCCAACTCCCCCCACAGAGCCCCGAAACCGTATTGCTCCGTCGATTTCGTATCTAGGCCTACTGCTTGTTCTCTCCATTAACTTCCGTCCCAATCCATCTCCTTTTAGAGTTTCTTGAGTTTTACGGTCCTCCCCCCCCCCCATCCCCCAACAGGTATTGGACCCGACCCGGACTTGACACTGAACATCCGAGGCGATAGCTCTTTCCACCAGGCAAGTTTCATTCAAAACTGATCACCCTTTCAAAAGTTATGCACACCACTAGATTCCGGACTCCCCATCCATCCACTCCTCCCACTATGGTCGGATCGGGGAAACGGCTGTTCTCAATCAGTCTGTTCGTATCCCTGACATACCTGCCAAGTTTCATCGCCCTAGCACATCAGGAAGTGTGCCGAACTCGCGGAATCGCTAGAAATCCGGACCCCCACCCCAACTCCCCCACAGTGCCCGGATCCGGTCCGGTTATGTCAATGAAGTACCTAAGACTTGTGCTTGTTCTTCCCATCGAGTTTCATCCCGATCCCTTCATTCTAAGCGTTTCTCAAGATTTCCGGTTCCCTCATCCAACTCCCCCCAGTGTCATCGGATCCGGTCCGGATTTAAAGTGGGACGTCTGAGACAGGAGGTTATCCGAAATATCAACTTTCATCAAGATCCGATCACTCGTTCGTAAGTTAAAAATACCTCAAATTTTGGCTTCCCCTTCCCTTCCCTCCCCCCCCCCCCCCAGATGGTCGGATCGGGAAAATGACTTTCTTATTTAATCTGGTCGGGTCCCTCACATGCCTGCCAATTTTCATCGTCCCAGCACATCAGGAAGCACAGAACTCTCGGGATCATTACAAATTCGGACTTCTCCCCCCCCCAACTCCCCCAAAGTGAGCGGGTCCGTTCCGGTTATATCCGTCATGTATCTAGGACTTTCCATCAAGTTTCATCCGGATCTCTCCACTCTTAAGTGTTTTCCAAGATTTCCGGTTTCCCCCTCCAACTCCCCCAATGTCACCGGATCCGGTCTCGATTTAAAATGGAGCGCTTAGACACGAGATGATTCCATATATCAAGTTTCGTTAAGATCCGATCGCCCATTCGTAAGCTAAAAATATCTCACTTTTCCTAAATTTTCCGGATTCACCCTCCCTCCAGATGGTCGGATCGGGGAAGCGACTAATTCTAATTTAATTTGGTCCAGTCCCTGATATGCCTGCCAAGTTTCATCGTCCTAGCTTATCTGGAAGTGACCGAACTAGTAAAACCGGACCGACTGACGGACAGAAATTGGAATCGCTATATGGCACTTGGCCGAAGGGAAAGCTTGAAAACGCGCCAATTTTTCTGTTTATACTTGTTTGTATATACTCTGCGACTTTTTACATTGTAGCTCCATGATGACAACTCGCTGTGTTTTTGGCAAGTGCATATAGCGATCGTAATTTCTGTCCTTCCGTCTGTCGGTCTGTCCAGGTTTTTCTAGTTCGGGCACGTACACATAAGCTAGGACGATGAAGCTTGGCAGGCATATCCGGGGTGTATCCGACCTGAGCATCCGGAGGGGGGGGACTGGAGGGAAGGGGAATCGGAAAAATTTAGGTATTTTTTTTACTTACATCCCGGTGACCAGATCTTAATGAAACTTGATATATAGTAATTCCTCGGGTCTCAGACATCCCATTTTTATAGGGTGAACACATGAGCTGAATCCATATCTGAACTTGGTTTTCTCAGAGGATTAGCTATTTGGCCTTAATCTGTTTCTAAATTTAATAGCAAGAATGTTCAAGGAGTCTGGTGAAGGATGGATCTGGTGAAGACAAGACACAATTGTCTGGTGTCTAAACCAACGACACCACTACTAACTCTAACTCTTCGTGCCGATGAAGAATCGCCGTGTGCCTAGCGAAATGCCGAAAGTGTTGCCACAGCTGTCCCCAAGAAACACAGCTGATTGGTTGACATAGAATTTGAGTCATCTTTCCGGCAACGTTTCTCGTTCTCCCCGAGGTTCACTGTCGTGTTTGGACTTAATCATATCGAGCATCGCCTTCCGTGGGGACCTATGAGAATCGGGGAAGTGAGTCCCTGGTACAAGCAAAAGTGCAGGACTTCGCAGCAGGAGTCTATGGAACAGCAACATTAAGCCTTATTTATTTAATTTTAATTTATGTTTTTAAACGCTTCTGATTATGGGCTGAAAAAAGTCCGGAAAATGGCGTTGCGGTTCCGCCAAAAATAAAACTGCGCGGCTTCAGGGTCTGCCAGTAAGTGCCGGAAAGTCGAGCGCCTGGTTGGTCCGGCCTCAGAAGGGTCTACCTGAGATTCCGAAGTGTCCGGTTTCCTCTTTCGAACGGCGTTGCCGTGTATTGCCCGATAGAGCAATTTCCAGTATGATTTTAGTGTTTGTCGCACCATTCCGCGTCCTCATTGCCACACATTCGTGTTTCGTGCAATAATTCTTTTAGGAAGGTCGACTTTTCATGGCTCTGAACTTTTTTTTATGTTATAAATGAAATATTAGCTTTATTGGGCGTCTTTTAAAACGAATCAAAGGATTTTTGTAAGATTTTTTGTATTTTCTCTTTTGCCGTATCATCGGATTTCTTTTGTTTCTGTCACTTGGAGCAGTAGGATTAATAAGTTTTCTTGGTTTGTAGACTGGGGATGCTCATGTTCCATCTTCCATATCCATGTCATGTTGCATTGGCTTGACACCATTTCTTGTCAAAAGCAAATATCTACTAAGACTTATACAAAATATCTGAAATTTTTTACAAGGGGGTTCCATTTAATTTTTGCCTTCCTTGAGTAATCTTTGTTAAATGAAGCAGAAAACTTGACTGAAACTTGAGGGGGGGGGGGGGGGAGCTAGCTGACATATCAAGAATGTACCCTGAGTCGATATTGAGAGTAAGACAAATTCTCGTTGCGACCATTGCAGTTTCCGGGCAGTTTCCGAGAATTCGACTTTTGAGTTAGTAGAAAAAAAAGCAAAAGGTTTGTGTGCCGCGAGTAAGAATCGAACGCACGACCTCTTGACTACTACCCAGCTACTACCCCGATACTATGGCCGAAACACGGAAGGTGGACTTTTACAGTGCATAAGTGCATAAGGGGCAAGGGCCTGCCAGCTAGCTTTTGGAACACTAAGGAGGGGGTTCGAGATAACAAAGAAGGGGGGTCCTGTCGACAATAAGTGCCTGTATCTCTATCTAAGCTCCCCAGGTCGGTTTGATGGCCGAAAGTTGCGTAGTCAAGTTTTCTGTGCCTTAGAGCGTGTTCCATCATACTTACCATAGTTACTACGCATGATATCACTTCTGGCTTTTTGCCGTCAAGGCTGGAACGACTTTTCTATTTTCCAGCAGAATATCATGCAACGGGCGAATCCGACCAATCACGTTACAGAGATCCATAGTTACTACGCTCCCGAGCATGGTAAGCAAATAGTTACTATTAGTTACTATCTCAAGAAGGTTGGAACAGTCAGCGTAGTAACTTTTGGTGAGGTTGGAACGTAAATAGTAACTAATAGTTACTAATTGTAGAAGGGTGGAACAAGCTCTTAAAGTTCCTAGGAAGTTTGAAGTTCCAGACAGGACGTCATTGAAATAAAGTATTTTGATAGACGTGCAACCCTGCTTTGGAGAGAGTAAATTTCCGTCTAAACTAACTTGTATCAGAATTCGATACAAGCGTGATGTCACACCCATTTGATGAATTTTACCTCAGAAAATGAAAAATTACTACTAATTCCTGTCGGTGGCAGTAGGTGCATACATATTTAAATGTATGAAAAGAGACGAGCGTGTTTACAGTTACAAACAACCTAGAGACAAATGAGACAATCAAATCCGATGTTGGGTCCTACAGTCACAAGACGACGACACTTCTGAGTACTGACGTCACGACTAAATGGAATTCCGATACAGTTTAGTTGACATCGAATTCTCCTAAATTTCATTTTAGAAATTCCATTTCAGTGAATAAGGTAAGAAAGAATCGGAACCCTCAGCTGATCTTGTTGCTATTGTAAGGTGTTTTCTTAGCAGTTTTACAAATGATTGGAGCCAATACCTTCTGGAAATCTCTATGCCATAGATAATGGCCAACAGTGTTGTTGGTTAAAAACAGGTTAAAAAAGTGACCAACAACTGAGCCTGAGGCTGGAGGAAGTAGGTAGCCTCAGGTAGCCTACTTTATTTATGAGTAAACCTGTAAACAGCATTCCACAGCTACAACCAAAAATTACAATAGCCTACATCACTAAACTAAACATTATGATTAACAAAAAACAGAAGATCAGTAATAAATTGAAGCAGAAGCGATGGTTGAAATTTCTTGGTTGATATCAGAGTTGCATTTTACTTCAAGTTCGTAGTACAGTGGACTGTTCATTGCCGTTTTATTCGCCAGTGGGACGGACACAGGAAAGGTGCGGGTGGGTGCGGGGTACCCAAGGTCTTTTTATTTGCCTGCGTGCTGCCCGCTGAGTGCCAGCAGACCGACTAGTTTGTACGCTGGGTGAGGCAGGCAACAGTTCTGCGTACCCTCTGACGTACAGTAGAGGTATGCTTATTTGAACACTTTTTTAACTGTCCCACTACCTTGGCTTTCTTACTTGCATATAAAAATAACAAACTTGATCTCAGCTAACAGCCAACTATTTCAGGGTTATCCTGGCACAAACTTGAAGCAGAAATTTAATTAAATTTCTTTGATTTTGAATTTATTAAAAAGCTCCTTCATCTTTTGAAGGCATCTGACGGTTTGGACCTCCATCTTCTCTATTGAAGGTGGGTTCCCCCCTGCAAACTTTTGAAATTATAAAAAACAAAACAGAGGTGTCAGCTGAGTCACTTTCATAAGCTGCGTTCTTTGTCACGGGAGTTCTCACCGGTGGTCTCCGGTCTTTCTTATAAGCCGTTTTTGCATCCACCGGTGACTTCTCACCAGTCTTATAACCCGTTTTTGAACTAACCAGTGTTCGGTTTTATCTCACCGGTGTGGACTAACCTGAACCTGCTCGTGAGCCCTGCTGCAGCGAGCAGTTAGCCGGTTTTCATCAACTCATAGGTGAAACAAAAAAAAAACGTTTTAAGGGAAGAACCGGACACTGGTGACTAAACTCCAGAGACAGCCCGGAGTGCAACAAACGCAGCTATAGGTGAATTGTGAATTAGCAAAATATTCAAAAAGTGACAAAAGCATGAGTGATTATTACTAGTATTTATAGGAAGAAATGACTGGTTTGGGTTTTATTTTGTCTTCGGCGATTGTTCACTGTTAGCAAACGTTCACATAAGCATACCTCTACTGTAGTCCAGCAGGAATAAAATGGCAACTTACAGTTCGCCATCCGTTACCGCTATACTATGAACTTCAAATAAAATGCAACTCAGATCTTCTTTCTTTGCTTTGGAAGACAAATTTATTGGCCTACAACTAACTGAATTTCCAAACTGGAAGTACCATACCTTTCTAGTAAAGTCTTTACTAAAGAGCAGACTGATGCAAGACTGATGATGTGGACTGATGTTGGTATTATCGACACTTCTTCAACCCAGGTTCAGCCTGTGTGCGACACTGTTGATGAATAAAAGAACTGCAAAAAATGCCTATACCGTACTGTAAGCTTCAGCCTAGGGATAGGTCTTTTGGATGTTTTTGGCTGATTGGTTCTTTTATGTTGTCATTGGCAATGACAGTATGTAAATGGTAAAACAACCAACCAGCCACATGACATTGAATTGCCATGAATGGAATGGTAATGCCACTCCCTCACATGTTCTAAGGTAGCCAGTGAAGTTATTACAAGCTGTGGTGATAAGAGGAGGGGTGATCGCAGTATTGTAGTAGCTTATCACGTTCTGCAAAGATAAAATAAAAACAATGCGGACATACTTCATCACTCTTACGGGAGTTCCTGCAGAACCAACAGTTATTATTGCTTATGATGCTTGGGACCATCGTAAGTAAATTGTAACGATCATAGCATTCGTGGAACGAAAATAATAAGAGGGAGGAGCCAATTTACTTATTACGGTGGACTCTGGAACGGCAATCTTCTTCTTCTTCTATGATATAGTCATTGGGATCCACTGACCCTCTTAGACTTTTCTTTTCTGTCGTCGGTTGACTATTGGTTGAAGTCCTCAATCAGGGGTTATATTGTGATATTCAACGATGCTAGTAGTTCCGGGATTTTTGTGACAACTTCTGTTTCTTCTTTCTTCGGTATCTTGTGGGTGAGGCCTATGGTGGCTACTTCTGGTTTTAGTTGGAGCATGTTCCTCTTTCTTTCTTGTAATTGCCTGCAGTCGAATAGGGTGTGTTGTAAGGATTCCTCCCAAATACGGCAGTGTCTGCATAGAGGGGTGATACTCTGCTTGAGTCGGAACAATTCTCTGTTGAGAACTGCTTGGCTCTTCAGCCTGAAGAAGGTTGTGCTCGTGGATCTTGATCTGAAAGGGGATGTCAGTTCGGGGAGTGGAGCTACTGCTGTTTTCTTGAGTCTGTTCCTTAAGACATCTCGGGACGCTAACGGTCTATTGTTGGTTGGTGTTATTTTGTCAAGAGCACGTTCTGCATTCTTGTCAGCTACCTCGTTGCGCGCGATACCACAGTGACTAGGGACGTGTTGAAATTTGATGGTTATTCCTTGTTCCTGTAGTTCCCTCATTACTTCTCTCAGTTCTGCTGTATCGCTGTCTCCCGTTTCCCACTTGATGGTTTTCAGGATCATCAGTGAAGACCGAGAGTCACTAAATACAACGATGTTGTTGGTGGAGGGTGGTTTCTGGGTAGTGACCTTCAAGGCCATGAGTATGGCTTTCATCTCTGCTGTCAGTACCGAAGAATTGTCAGGGAGTCTTTTTTGTAGTATGAGGTTGTATGCGGGGATGTATGCAGCTGCTGCGCTCTTGTGGCCTTGCACGGAGTCGTCTGTATAAATCTCAAGATGATGTTCGTAGGCCTCATACTTTCGTGAGAGGAAATACTGGATTGTAGTCTGGGTTGGCATCTCGTCCTTCTTGAAGGGGATCAGGTCTAGTTCGATATCGCTGGTGTTCATTGTCCAGGGGGCTGATGGTGGGTGGGGTCGATTTTCTTCTTTCAGGTCTTTGTTCCAATCTGCCACCTGGGACTGGAACGTTTGGAGAGAGCTTTGTTTCTTGTTGGTTGGGGCAATTCCAGACGTCAATACTGACGAATAGACGATATGCTTTATCCTGTAACACTGTATTTTTTAATAATACTTTACAATAAGTATTTCACTCTGTCTTCCATTTTGCTCACTCCAGCTATTTGTCGAATAGTATCTACCGGGGTGTGTGAGTGGAGACTATATGCAATACGAATTGCCATATTTTGTATGGTCTCTAATATTCTTAGGAGGTTCGTAGAGCATGTTGCATATGCCTGTATCCCATATTCCATTTTCCGTCGAATGTATAACTTGTAGAATTCCATCATGGTTCCTGCCATGCGCTTCATTATGGAGACTCTCCTCATTGCTGTCGCTTTTATTTCCAGTATCTGTTGTAGCCATGTCAGCTTCTGGTCGAATGTCCATCCGAGGACTTTTCCTGTTGTTGCCACTTCTAAGGTAATTCCGTTCAGTTTGATTTCAGGGTTTTTAAACTTTCTCTTCCTATGGAAGACGATGACTTTGGTCTTCCCAGCTGAAAGCGGAATTCCGATTATTGCTGAGTATTCGTTGATGCTGTCGAGTGATTTCTGCGCCAGATTTGACACGGAGGTTAAGTCGTCCCCCTTGTGGCATGAGAGGAGATCGTCGGCGAACATGCCCTTTAATCCTTGTTTATCTTTCAGGTTGATGTCAGATTTGAAGATCAGGAATAGCAGCGTGCTTAAGATGGCTCCTTGTGGGAGTCCTTTCGTAATTTCTCTCTCTGTTGACAATTCAACTTGCAAAATGTCTCGGGGAATCCAATTTTTCTCATCTTTTTTTTTACCAGGAGTGAGTGGGAAACGTTGTTATATGCTCCTTCGAAATCGAAGAGGATAGCGATTGCAATTTTTCCTTCTTCAAGGCTTGTTCCAATAAAATTTTCTAGTCTAATTATGTTGTCTAGAGTACTATGCCTCTTTCTGAAACCAGTCTGCTCTGGTTGTATGATGAGGTTTGTTTCTATGAACCATTCAAGTCTTCTGTAAATCATTCTCTCAAAGGTTTTTCCAAAACATGGGATTAGAGATATCGGCCTGAATGATTTTGGGTCGGTTGATGGCTTTCCTGGCTTTAGGATGGCTTTTATTGTAGACATTTTCCACACTGATGGGAAGAGGCCTTTGGTCCATGCTGAGTTGAAGACTTTGAGCGCTTGAAGGCGATATGTATCTGGAGTTTTTGTAATCCACTCGTTCTCGATCTCGTCAATTCCGGCAGCAGACTTTGTGTTTATGCCGTTAATGGCGTCCTCAATTTCTTCCATGGAGAATGGTGCTCCGAATTCTTTGGAGTGTGGTAACTGTGTTCGTGGTCTTTCTTCTTCATTGCTCTGTGTATTACACGGTGTTTGGGCAGGATGGTTGTCTGTGTGTTGAAAGATGTCTGCGAAAACTTCTGTCTTTGTTCGGTCGTCTTTTAATTCTCTTCCGTCTACTTTAATGTCGTAAACTTGACGTTGTTTTCTAGCGGGTTTTCCATTCATCCTGTAGACGTAATCATGGATCTTCCCTGACGATTGGTTCGGCTCGAGAGAACTAGAAAACTTGCCCCATGACTCTTTTTTGGCTTCTGCTATTATTCTCTTAGCTCTTGCTTCTTCCTTTCTCATCTCTAAAAGTGTTTCTATTGATGGATGTTGGCTGTGTTTTCTCTGTGCTTTCTTCTTCGTATCCACGGCTTGTTTGCACTCTCGGGTCCACCAGGGTTTCTGTGTCTGTGTTTTCTGTGGCTCTGTTTCTGGTTTTCTGGTGTGTTCTGTTTCCCCACACTGGATATTCCTGGGAGTGTTGTTGGTCGTTCGGGCCTTGGTGTGATGGGAAGGACAACTGGTGTTGACGAGTGGGATGGTATTTTCGGTCACTGACTCGACGGGATGCTAGGTAATGTCGACAATCTTCTTAACCCAATTGGTGTAGATAACGGGGAGGCTGGGGTGGACAATGTTAGCGGCGTTCTTGTTTGCTGAGGGGGTAGCTTTGGCCATCCTTTTGGGTCTGCTGCAGGACCTTGGACTCCTTGTTTCTTTTCTTCTTTTTTGGGCATCTGGGGACCACTGTCATTGATAATGGCTGCTGCTAGTCCAATTGGTATCTTTTTAGACTCCGCAAGTCTAATTATGGTGCATCTCTTGGCATATGCAGTGCAGTTCCTTGTGTCAGTTGCCTTGTGAGGAGCCTTGCATTTTTTACATGCTGGTTCCTTAACACACTCTGAATCTAGATGACCTTTTTCTGAGCAATTCGAACAAAAATTTTCTGGTGTCATGCATCTTGTTGTTGTGTGTCAAAACAAGAAGCAAATCCGACACTGCATCGGTTTCTCCTTGTACTCCTTCATTGGTTTTGACTCTCCCATAATATATACTCTCTGGGGTGTTATTTTCTGCTGAATAACCAAAGAAACTGACTTACTTGTAGTAAGGTTGGGGCCCTCCCTCCGGTTTAGGCGTGTCACCTCAAGTATTTCTAATGGGTTTCCCGTCTCATCAGGGCTGCTAGTAGAGATGTCTTCTGCTGTGTAGTTCACCGGTACGTTGTACACCACTATTTGCTGCTACGATTTTTGGGATTCCAAAACGTAAGTGGAGGGATACCTATGACATCACAAAAGTTGTCCGTCTGTCTGTCTGTCCGTCTGTCTGTCTGTCTGTCCGTCTGTCCGTCTGTCTGTCTGTCCGTCTGTCCGTCCGTCCGTCTGTCCGTCTGTAAGCACTATAACTCTCGAAGGGAATGAGATATTTTGATGAAACTTGGTGTGACGATTGTTTGGGTCAAGACTAAGGTCAAGCTCATAGATGGGCTCTGTAGCCCTACATTTAGGGGTGGGGGAGGGGGTTTAATTTAAGGGGCAAATGAAATATTTTTAAACATATAATGTGATAGTCGATTATGGGGTAAAAAGACATGCTGAACACGATGGTGAAAACCATTTTGTCATCGGACAAGTAGTTCGCTCGGAATCAGGCCAAAACCGGAAAGTTTGTTAAAAGTAAAAGTTTTATTTGAAGTTGATTAGATGTTCGATTTAGGGATAAGACGACATGCTGAACATGATGGCGAAACACATTTGTTCGCCGGACAAGTAGTTAGCCCGGAATCCGGCCAAAACCGGAAAGTCTGTTAAAAATAAAAGTTTTATTTGAAGTTGGTTAGATGTTCGATTTAGGGATAAGAAGACGTGCTGAACACGATGGTGAAAACCATTTCTCGCCGGGCAAGTAGTTCGCCCGGAATTTGGCCAAAACCGGAAGTTTGTTCAAAGTAAAAGTTTTGTTTTAAGTTGATTAGATGTTCGATTAAGGGGTAAGAAGACATGCTGAACCCTTATGGGAACAGTATTTTCTACCAGGACAACTTGTTCGGCCAGAATCAGGCCAAACCGGAAAATTTGTTAAAAGCAAAAGTTTTATTTGAAGTTGATTAGATGACAGATTTAGGGGTAAGAAAACACGCTGAATCTGAATATGACAATCTTTTTTTTTGCCTGGACATATAGTTCGTTTGGAATCTGGTTGAAACCGGATTTTTTTTTATAAGTTGAACTTTTACTTGAAGTTGATTAGATGTTCTTTATACGGATAAGGTGATACGCTGAATTCGTTTCTGACCTTTTTTTCTCTGAACAAGTATGGTAGTTCGTTCGCAATTGTCTGGATCAAATATTAGATTTTTGGGATCCCATCGAAACCTTTGGTCTTGTTTCCATCTTGACTGCAATTCCGTCAATTTCTTTCAAAGCCAAGGCTTCAGTGGTTGATCGGCCTTCCTGCAAATAAAGGTCTAGATTCCCAGATCTTAGTGTATTAAGCTTGAAATCGGATTTCAGCTTTCGGAAAACTGCAGTGCGTATTTTCTCAGCATCTTTGATACTGAATTTCTGGTTGTCATCCAGTGGATACGCTCTTGTTGCTACCATTAGGTTTGCTGCTGTTGGTCCTCCTGTTGTCTGTTGTGGCGCTGCTGTTTTTCTTGGTTTTGGCGCTATAGTTATTCATTTTCCTGTTTTGAGGCTTGGGGGGGAGTCAGACTTCCTAGTTCTTTTCAATTCACGAGGTTCTTCATCTTGTCTACCTCTATGAGAGGTAGTTGGTGCTGAAAGTGCTAACACTTCCTCAGCGGGTGATAGGAGTGACCTATTTGCTACATTTATGAATGTATCATTCGCTCCTTCGTCTTACGTGTTCATCTCGGTCTCTTCACCGTTTCCTGACGAAAGCACGTTATACATATTCTTTAACATCTCGTTGGTCTTGCTCATAGGCCAGGGAAAGCATGGGTTGTTATCAAAGAAAAGGGGGTTAGGGCACTTATCTTAACGTGGGGGCCGTTCCCACGGTTCGTTCCTCTTCACAACGGGCCAAAAGGTGTGGAAACGGCTGGGAGCGTTTGCCTGCGCTCGCAGTTTGGTCTCAGGGGGTGATAATTTATTGGTTGAAAATTGAAAGATTTTTAGTTTCCGTCCGTTTTCGTCTCCTAAAAAGTAAAAAAAATCCAATAATAACAAGAATAGTAACGATCGAAACTAATAATAAGTTACTGGAATGCTACCTAAATGTTGTACAAGGATCTCCGCCTTAGCTATCCCATGTCCTATCAGAATAGTATATTATTCTAACCCTTGGTCAATCCAACCAAGGAATTAAGGATTGGGGGGAGTCCATTAGAAGCTTACCTCCGCAATCCTCTTATCAAAGGCTTAGTTCTCCTCCCAGCTACCATTACCAATAATGGTATTAGAAAGAATAGAAGGATTAGGCTCTTATTAGGCTAATAGAGAAGAGGTCTCCTACCTTCAATTATATAACTTCAAAATTGTCTTAAATTGTAGTAAAATGTTAAAATTAACTTATGTACAGGAGAGCCACCTAACCTCGAATATGTAGGCTATAATCCGTACAAAGCCGGAAAATTCTTTAAAAGCAATTTTATTTTTATTTTTATTAGATGTTTGATTAAGGGGTAAGAAGGGATGCTGAATCCGTGAATGACAATCGTGTTTTTGCCCGAACATATAGTTCACCCAGAATCCGGCTGAAACCGGAAAATTTGTTATAAGTTAAACTTATATAATTGAAGTGGATTAGATGTTCGATATAGGGGCAAGGAGATAAGCTGAATTCGTTTCTGAACTGCATTGCATAGGGTTCATATATCTGTTTCTTGCGAATGTTCAAATGTCTTTGCTGTCTGACCAAGTTTCTTTTGCACCAAGTGCCATGGATCTCAAGTGGGACTCTCGTCCATAATGCTCCTCTTTGATGAAAGTCTGAAAGGGAAGTGTTGGAAGCAGCGTTTTCAAAGATGCTGTGGCGGTCCCTGGGAAACCCCCACTTATCTTCGAACACACTAATCTTTAATCTTTTACCCCTTAACATAATGTGTGATGCAACACTCATGCTTCCCACCCAGCATATGCATGCATGAGAAACCATTGACAGGATTGTTAGAATGAGTTATCATTACTCTTAGCAGACTGCAGTGCAAGTCCCCAGGTCTTGCCTAAACTGTACCATTTACCCGGTAGGAAACCAAAGCCGATAGATTGCTTTTTATCCCTATGCCGACGTAGACAACCAAACAAAGACATTATTTTATTTGAACCAGCCCATTTGTTTCCTGATTTCGTCGAATCCGGACGGAATATCGACTTGTTAGGAAGCGATTTGCTATGACTTTTTATGCTGAGGTCAGAAGTCAGCCTTTGAAGGAGTTAAATTAGAAGCATTCTAGCATTTCCAAAAGATAGATCCGCCCCCATCCAAGTTGCCAGTTCCAACCAGGACTCAGTACGACCGTGGGATTATTTAGTGGTTATGACGTATGTTGATCCGCATCAGAGCAACTAAAAATGCAGCCAAACAATTACTTGAAAAGCAAAAGAAAATAATGTGTGAAATAATTTTGCTGATTTTTAATGTATAGATATATAAATATGATATGCAATATGAATTTATTTGCAAAAAGCCTGTGGGGCCATGACAGAAAACAAAATAACACTTAAAACCACAATATTTACACTAAAAGGAGGGAATCCTTACTCCAAAAACGCTCCCGATGCTCCATAGCCTGTTTGACGAACCTCCCAAGCCGACGAAGGTCACCAAAACTTTTCTTCCCCATAACCTTAACCAATTCCTCTCCCTACATCCTATCATGCCCACTTAACTGAACGCATTTACGCACCACATGCAAAATATCCTCCCCTAGTGAACCACACATAAGGCAGAAGTAAGGACCAGAACATAACTTAACTTTACCTATAAACTTTTTGGGATACCAAAACGTAAGTGGAAGGATACATATGACATCGTAAAAGTTGTCCGTTTGTTCGTCTGTCTGTGAGTACGATAACTCTCGAAAGGAATGAGATATTTTTATGAAACTTGGTGTGAGGATTCTTTGCGTCAAGGGTAAGGTCAAGTTCGTAGATAGGCTCTATAGCCCTACATTTAGGGGTGTAGGAGGGGGTTTGAAATTAAGCTTTTTTTTTTTTTAAAGCCATTGAAATAGTTGGTGTAGAGTTAAGGAGACATGCTGAATCCGAATATTGAAGTTATCTATCACCCGGAATCCGGCGAAAACCAGACAACAAATTTGTCGATCATTTTTCGGCTATAGCGTCCCTACCTGTTCATTTGTTTATTCTGTGGACGCCGGAGAGATCTAGTGTAATCGAAGGTCGAAGGGGTTGATATATAATGTTCAAACGAGGAAATATGTTGTCAAGCGAGGATGTTGGTCAAGTTCGTAGATGGGTCCTTTAGTCCTACCTTTAGAGGCAGAGGAGGGTTCGAATTTACTGTAAAAACATGAATGTTTTATAAACTAATAAGATACTCACTGAGGGAGTAAGGAGGTCCGCTGAATCCATATCTGAACTTAGTTTTCTTGCTGGACAAATGGTTCATCTAGAATTCGGAAATTTGGTTCAAGCTCAAAGTTTTTTCTGAAATCGATTAGAGATTCGGTATCGGGGCAAGGAGACATGCTGAATTTATTTTTGAACTTTATTTCAACAGTGAAAATATTCAAGGAATCTGACGAAGACTGAATGGCGAAGACATGACCCAATTGTTTGAATCAAATGTTAGACTTTTGGGATCCCATCGAAACCTTTGGTCTTGTTTCTTTCCCCCATGAAAGAGAATCCGCACGCAGACTTACCATCCATTTTAGTTCCTCTGGTCTAAGCCCCGCTTTGAAAAAAAGTTATATTTAGCCAAAACGCGCCACTGCAGAGAATAAGAATTCCATACTCCACAGCTCCACAATTGAATCTCCTGGTCTTTTAGCCTATCTTTTAAGATCTTAGCTATCTCCACTAATGGATACGATGGACCTACTCCGTCATTCCACAGGCCATCTAATTTTAAGGTTTTTTTTTTATTTGTTGCGACCACACATCACTTTTAAGATCTTTCAGTGCTTCCAAATATGTTTTCAGGAGCCTCACTCTAGAATATGTTTTCAGGAGCCTCACTCCTGAATCTCCTTTAATAACTAGACTACCGTGTTTGTTCTTATGCTTACTCCTAACACCCTTACCACAAGTTCGCAGGGTGATTCCCGCTTTTGTCCATTTAGAAGTGTGCCCTTAGCCCGGGCCCTAATGAAGCCAGTTCTGGTTACAGGGCTGATCTGGATGTAGCTCTTTAGTCATGTTTCATTTCAGTTTCTTTTTCAGAAATGTTGCCAGAAAGTGTTCTTTAACCTTATCGGAGTTGAAGAACTCTTGAAACTGAAGAAAGCAGCTTCTTATGTGTTATCAGAAAAGACTCAAAATGATTCCAGAATATGAACTGAACCAAGCGGCATCTAGTCAAGAATTGCCAGGGTCTGTGGATAACAGCCAGCAAAACGATGCCCACTCACATGGAAGTCAAGTTGATGAGGTAACGTGACTAGTTCGGCCGAAGCCTTCAAGAAAGGGAAAAGGGCAAGATTCGTTCTCCCTGTTTTGATGTCTCTAACTCATCGTTGTTAAGGCTTTGAAAGTTGAGGATATTAACCAGGCAGTATCACCTCCTAATTTTGTCCGTTTTGTAAATTGTGTCTCTAATAACCTAAATGTCTTCCCAGTGCTGGATGAGCGCTTGTATGTGTGAGAATCGTTTGGAATCGTTTATTAATAACTCAACATCTGTTTTCGGTAAAAATATGCAAAAGTACGCTGTTTATTACAATTATGATATAAAATATAATCATTCGACGTGTTGGAAACCTCTTTTAAACAGTCGTCGTCGCTCGAACACGTGGTCGTCAGCACAGACTAGCTAGGCATGTATAGATGCAATCAACGGCGCAACGCCATCTTGATTTACATCTTTCACTTACGGGTAAAACACTGGCGAAGAAGGGGGTTTCAGGCTTAAGCCTAGAGCTATATTTTGAATGGCAAGACACGTTCGGAGCTGGTAAATATCTCTCATCCTTGCTTTGAAAAGTGTCTTCGTTGCTTTTATACTGTTTCAGACAAAAATAGAATAACGAGATTTTTTTTCTTTTCTTCATCAGCTAGTTACCCCTCTAAGATGATGTGCGAGGGATAAATAAAATTTCGGATATTTCAGTTGCACTTCCGGCAACCCGTCCTCTCGGCAAACCCCGGAAATCTCGTTTTTCTATTTTTGTTTGCAATGAATCGTCAGCTTGGCTTCAAACCTTATATTTGTCAAGCTTACGAGGAGCATGTGGCCAATTGTGTGACTTAAAATGGTTTGCCGGAAGTGCAACCGAATCTTAGAGGGATAACTAGCTGATCAAGAAAAAAACCCCGAAAATCTCGTTTTTCCATTTTTATGGCACTTGCCGAAGGGCCTTCGGCCAAGTGCCATATAGCGATCGCAATTTCTAACCGTCCGTCGGTCTGTCGGTCTGTCCAGGTTTTGCTAGTTCGGGCACTTCCAAATAAGCTAGGACGATAAAACTTGGCAGCAGGGATCCCAAATGATTAAGTTGGAAATAGTCACTTCCCCCGTCCGAGCACCGTGGGGTGAGTGGAGGGAGGGGGAATCCGGAATCTTGAGGTATTTATAACTTTTGAACAGGTGATCGGATCTCGATGAAACTTGATATTTGGAAGACCTCATGCCTCAGACGACCCACTTAAAATCCGGACCGGATCCGGTGACTTTTGGGGGGAGCTGGAGGGGGAACCGAAAATCTTGGGAAACGCTATGAGTGGAGGGATCGAGATGAAACTTGGTGAGAAGACACCTAGCAAACACTAGATACATCATTGACATGACCGAGCCGATTTGGGCACTGTGGGGGGAGTGGAGGGAGGGGGAATCCGGAATCTTGAGGTATTTATAACTTTTGAACGGGTGATCGGATCTCGATGGAACTTGATATTTGGAAAGACCTCATGCCTCAGACGACCCACTTAAAATCCGGACCGGATCCGGTGACTTTTGGGGGGGGAGCTGGAGGGGGCAACCGGAAATCTTGGGAAGCGCTATGAGTGGAGGGATCGAGATGAAACTTGGTGGGAAGACACCTAGCAAACACTAGATACATCATTGACATGACCGATCCGATTCGGGCACTGTCGTGGGAGTGGAGGGAGGGGGAATCCGGAATCTTGAGGTATTTATAACTTTTGAACGGGTGATCGGATCTCGATGGAACTTGATATTTGGAAAGACCTCATGCCTCAGACGACCCACTTAAAATCCGGACCGGATCCGGTGACTTTTGGGGGAGCTGGAGGGGGCAACCGGAAATATTGGAAAGCGCTATGAGTGGAGGGATCGAGATGAAACTTGGTGGGAAGACACCTAGCAAACACTAGATATATCATTGACATAACCGAGCCGTACCTACTCGTAACAAGTGCCATATGAGCTCGTAGCTCTTGTTGTTTTTGTACCGAGCTTTGCAGCGTTGATCTTGATAATCTTGTTTTCGCAGGAATGGACAGTACGTACAACTGCAGAAGTGAAGCGCTCGCTTGCGGTTAGTTCTGTAACCATTCAAAGGTCATCTACAGAGTTTAAGTCCCGATCTTTTGTAAGACCCTAGTTCTGGGTAACGCTTTGCAAGCCGCAGATAGGGCACTGAAATAACTGTCGCTGTTGTAATCCGTCTCTTCGCACCTGATCTGGTTTCTTGTATCGATCTCTCCAATACGGCGGAATCTTGCGTGACTTATGATTTAAGGACGATTCTGGCGGTCTGGAAAGCTCCGTGAGCTTCTGCGTCGGATGTTTTTGCGAGGGGGTCTAAAACTCGCTTCGGTCTCCAGAGCTGTTCTCGTGCCCTGCTAGTTTCCGCCAGCACCTGGAAAGCGCACCCACTCCGCGAGTGGAAAGGGATTTCGGCAAGTCAGCGAGAAGTTGTAGAGATGCGACTGAGGCGCAACGACTTCCCGTTTGTTCTTGCGCTCGACGGATTCTTGCTTTGCTTTTCGGGAAGCGAATCTAACAGATCGCCAGAATACTCTATATGATTAAGTCAAACACGGCAGCGCTCCTCAGGAAGAAGGAGTAAACGTGTCCGTACGACTCAAACTCAACGACTCAAATACTGCGTCAATCAATCACCGAGATCTTTGGTAGCAGCTGTGACACCACTTCTGCATTTCGTCCGCTAGATACTCGGAGAGGCCGGAGATTTTGCATGGGCAAAGAGAGACAGTCATCAAGAGTATTGCACTTTAGTAGCATAGGCACACCGAGCCTGGAGTAGAGCCACAGCATCCTGTCCTAAATGACGCCACTGACGCCACAGTCTCGCTTCCGTGTTCTCTGCCAATCACTGTTGTCGTTCATGAGGGTCTTTGCACTTACTCCTACTTGTTGCCTCTGGCAAAAAGTCAGGTATTCCTCAAGTTGGGTTTGCTCTCTCCACAAGATGCTTGTTGCGCGTGCATTTCGTCTGGAAATAGATCGCACAGTGTCCTGTCCAGTCGATAGGCTTGGGATGTCGAAAATCTGGTCGAGAAAATGAATTAGCTCTCGTTTTTACGTTGCTGAATGGATGTGGAAATTACGTGGTGCTGAGAGTGAAAGTGCACAGTTGGTTGTCTCGTGCGGAGATTTCTCACGAATTGCCAGGTAGAGTAAGAGCTTTGCGCAGATGATTTGTAATCGGTAATTTGTTTCGTGATTCTAATGTGCATAATGACTGGTAGCCTACCACCAAAGGCCCAGAGTGTGTTCTTCATTTTCACAAGCGCCATCGACGAGCAGGATTTCCGGAAGATCACCCTCAACCCTCATAAGTTTCCATAATTTTCGCTAGATAACGTGCAGTTACGACACATAGTGGGTGGTGTTCTCCCTGCTCTGCTTTGGCCAGACATAAATGAACACAGAGTTTATCTTATTGAAAAGAAAAGAAAACACAGTGACGTCATTACTAAAGAAGCATCAGTTTTTCGCTGAGCTGTGCCCGGCTGTGTCCAACCTTGGACCGCTAATCCAGATGTCAAACTCATAAAAAATCGCTGATTTTGGTATCTTCTCGTTGTCGCAGGCCTGTGCAGGTTCTGGGAACATTTTTGTTGTTTATTTTAGTCGTTCCGATGGATTAAAATTTGCTTTACTGTTGGTCTGTTTGTGCGTATTTATATAATCTTTTATCTTATTACCATCAATTTTGGTGGATCAATGAAAACATCATCATCATTTACGTACCCCTGATGTATCGCCGGTTCTTTTGTGAATTAGCAGTCAAGACACTCTGACGATTCCACCGTCATTTCTGTCAAGAACCTCACTTGAAACTCAAGAGAGCAGGGGCATATCAAAGTATCTTGAAATATAAAAATTTACAATGCTGTAGTCCCTTTTCCTACCCTCATGATGAATGAGTCGTAACAATCCTAGCTGACAAATTTCGTACCTCTGCTAATGTGACGAGGGGTGTACCCTTTGGGAGCTGGGGTCTAGCCTACAGTTTCTAGCTTAGGCTTATTGCCAGTCAGTGAGTTTGTTCGGTCGTGTTTGCCGTTTTCGCAGTTGGGGTCTTCTTCGATCCTGATCGATGAATCGGGAAAGCAGCTTAAATTGTTATGCGGCCGACGGAATTCTAATCAACTTACAACGGAGTCATTTGTAGCAAAACGGTAAAGCAAAATAAAGCATCCTGTCCAAGTAGGAAACGGTTAACTTTCAAAAAAAAGCTCTAGCCTTTGACGCTGTTACTTGTATGTTATATGCTAAAGGTAAAAAGAAAAAAAAATCACGGCACTTTCCCCATGAATGCATATCAGAGAAGTTCTGTCAAAATAATAGGCCAATTTGAACCCTTGTTTCCTTAAGTTTCTGAAAATAGGTTTTTCGTGTGTGATTACTGTATACATTCCGGACACGCAAGCTAGCCCATTTCATATAGTTGAGTTTTCAGAAATCACGGTTTGCTAGACATTTTTGAGGAGTAAAAGCTATCATGAGCTCTGACAAGAAATTTTGAATTTTGTGAATTTTGAAAGCTATGCTATGGTCGCATGGGTTACTCTTACATTATCTTACATTATTCGTTTTCTTTACTACCTTCTAAGACAGTGGTTCCCAACCTTTTCCATACCGCGTACCCCTAAACAAGGTTCGAAAAGGTTACGTACCCCCATTTTTAGAACGTGAAAAAGGCGATATTTATGTCATAAATGAAAAGGCATACACGGGTAGAAATATATACAAAATCAGTACAAAATCACTGAGACATTTGAGGCTGTTTTGTAGCAAAAATTTTGTCAAAAGTTTAACAGTCAACACATTTTTACCGGAGTTTGACATCACGTTTCCCCTAATTGGATTTTGAATCCATTCATAAGTTCTAACCTGTCACTGAAAACTGATGAATAACAGGCGTACGAATAGTTTTGTTCATGCTGTCCTCAGTACTGGAGGTTTTCGCAAAACAGAATATTTTCTTTATGTCAAAATTTCGATAACGGACAAATACTATCATCTGAGCTTTATGTGACACATCCCGCAAATCTGTGCTTTCATCAGCTTGCATCGCAGACATTTTCGTTGATTTTGTTCTAGAATTTGCAATGCCTTCGCTTCTTTTTGAAGAATATTGTTTGACACAGGAATAGATTTTGCAGCAGTAGGTTAGCTGTTCTGGAATCAATGTTATTTCATGAATTTCACCATGGCTTGCATTCAGAGGCGTCACGCATCGACTGGGGACACCTTCCCCCCTAAGTGGTCGGACAGTCGGTAAAAAGAAGCGCCGCTATTTTTCGTAAAACAGTTATTTTTTTTCGAAAAACAGTCGATAAAAATTACCAGCCACTCGGTAAAAATATCTTACCCTAAAAAAACGTTTTGGCTAGTGATGCCTCTGCTGGTAATATTAGGATGTCGGCAATCAAAAATGAGTGAGGTGATATTTTGGAAATACAGGTTAAGCAGATTTTGGTACCTCGCGTACCCCTTTGGGTACGCGTACCACCGGTTGGGAACCAGTGTTCTAAGATACGTAGGGGTCCCTGTCAGCTATACGCCAGTTGTCTCATTTCTACAAAAGCTCATCGGGTACACTAGTCCTGAAAGGACTGAAAAGTGTCTTTATTGTTAACTCTGATGCTATGGATCGTTAAAGGACAACTCGCACTGTTTAGGCTACTGTTTATGTTCCAGTGCTCTAAAATAGTGTAATAGTTCAAAATCAGGCTGTATTCTTACAAACTACCAATGGCTTTGGTTGGTGTATGCCCTTCTCAAGGCCCGTTGACTTCTAGCAAAATCACAGACGAATTTAGATACCCAGTTTTTATTATTCAATCGTCGGGAGCATGGTAAACATCGAAATGGCAACTGTGTAACATGGCAACTGTGAAAAGTGTGAGGTGTTGTTTCTGGGGTTAGAAGTACCGTATGAAATTCAGGTCTACAGGTTTAAGAATGGATGGAGCGATTACGGAAATAGGTTACATTAGCATTACAGGTACGACCGGTCCCTGACGTTTCGGTTTTATTGCAGACGATGATAACCTCAACAGATGACGCTTTGTTGGTGCTTTCGATCGTGCGCGATCTCAGCTCCTCGTCTGGCACGTTGAAGCGACAAGAGATCGTACTTGATGGAACTCGACCAGTCCGTGACCTTTTCGAGGAAGTAGGTAGGAGGTTCGGTTTTGAAACCGATTCCTTCAACTTACTTCTTCAGCGTCGTTCAGAAGGTCTCGTGGTAAGTACCCTAGGGATTCTATTAAATAGGGTTAAAGTCGCTTTTAGCTGTCTTCCCACTTCTGCATCTTTGGAAGACCTTACAGTGCTAAAATTGTTCCGCGGTACTAGCAAGTCGATTACTCTGTCACTGTGGTTGTAACGTCTGTACTGCTGAAGTTTGTAGCTAACTTTATTATTTGAAGTTCTGTGAGGAACCAGGTTTTTGGTAACGCCGCGCTCTTTTACTGAGCCAAGCTTAGAAACACGAAACTTTGTGCTGTTCAAGCTAATTTTGAGCAGGCTATTGGTGTTGGCCTAAACCGTCCTTTTTCGTTACCTTCGATTCCCATCTTTTTATGGCACTTGCAGCCTCTGGCTCGAGTCAGGGTACTTCCAGATGTGCTAGGACAATGAAACTTGGCAGGCGTATCAGGGACCCGACCAAACTAACCTGGAAATAACCAGTTTCCCGATCTGACCATATGCGGGGGAGTGGAGAGTGGTGGAAATTTGAAAATTGAGGGCAGTTTGTCAGACTTTTTCGAGCTAGGGTAAGATGTGCTAGACCATGAAACTTGGCAGGCATATCAGGGACCCGACCAAACAAACTTAGGAATAATCGGTTTTCCAATCTGACCATCTTGGGGGAGGAGTTCCGTTTCCGTTCCCGGAATTCCGTTTTTTGGGGATTTTCAAGACGAAACTTGGCAGGCATATCAGGACCAGGTCAAACTGACTTGGAAATAAAAAAAAATCATCGATATGATAATCTTAGGGGGGAGTGGAGGGAGGGGAATCAGGAATATTGAGTCATGTGTAACTTTGGAACGGGCGATGGGATTCGAGTGAAACTTAATAATTGGACAGAGGACTCTGGTGATCTTTTTCATTTCCGGACTGGATCCAACAACTATTGGGGAGGGGGTAAATACTTGACCCGCTTAGACTGGTGTGATCGGGATCGAACTTTGTGGGAATAATGAAAGATGCTCTGGATAGATTATTTACAGAACCGGATTGGATCCGGGTATTTTGGGTGGAGTTGGAGGGGGGGGGGGGGTCTGGGATTCCGGTGATACGCGAGTTAAGATAGTTACAGATCTGCTAGGACGATGAAAGTTCGCTGGAATATTATAGATTCAACAAGATTTACTTAAAAATCGCTATTTCCCAAATCCGATTATTCCTTAAAGTACCAATCTTGACCGCAAAGTAGGAAATAAACTTCTAAGCAATATATGCATTTTCATGATCCCCATCAGCCCATTATCTTTTTTGCCTCAAGGATTTTTCTTGCAAATGAAGTTCTAGCTCCCTTCGAGCGCGCATCTTAACAGCAAAGTCGGAACTTACTTTTCGTCAAACAATACATCTTAACCCATGCAAGTGCCATATGAGCTTACAGCTCTTGTTCTTCAGCCCATTATTTGTTTTCACTATCTGCCTACTCGGTCTATTTGAAGCATTTTATGTCCGTTCAGTTGAGTCTCTGTCTGCTGCGGTGTTATTCGCAAGAGAAAGATAATAAACTGATCTGTCTATTCGAGTGTTTCGGAGACAGTCGTGAACACGTGAATTGCTTAGTGGCTTGATAAGTGCGTCGTATGAATCATCAGTATTCCTTCAGCGCAAACTGACTTCGAACCATGATTGGTGGTAGCCTACTTAATGGATTAGTCAACTGGTCCTCTTCAGTTGCGATACAACTTAAGGTTCTAGCAGCTGTGGATATACACCCTGTAGGGATTTAAGATTTAGGAATTTTGTTGAGTTTTGAAACATTTGCAGAACGACCTCCGTCTTTCGGAATCTCAGTCTGGAAGGGGTGTCGGATTTGGAATGTCGGATTTTGCATCTTAATAGTGCAAACTTTTGCGAGCTAGGACGTAAACAGTCACAACCACATGTTGCTCCTTGCCTGTATTTTGAAAAATGAAACCCTGTAACAACAATTTGATTACGTGGCCTACGAGACACTGCGCCGTGCCATCAGAACACCGTTTTTCGGTCCGGGATTCCGAAAGAAAAGAGGGAGATGTGGGACCCATGCTTTCTTTTAGCGACCAAGTTTTGAATAGTTTCGTTTAATTACTGTGTTTTCTTGGACAGGTACATTTGGATCAGCACCTGGATCAAACACTCGAGAACACTGGATTTGCCTTATCCTTAGAAAGTCGCAACCAGGTTCAGATTGAGGACAAAGCGGGCAAACCCCCACGGCCGAGTGACACGGCCGGTAGTACCCAAGGGGCGAATCTTTCACTCAATCTAAACACCTCCAACCAGTTGCCCATGATCACTGCTGGACCAAGCAGCTACCCTTCGTACAGTCGCCAGTCTTCAGCACGTAAGTGTAAGCTCACGTATCCCCCCACGCCGCGCATCTAGGCTACCGAGAGTACTGCTATTTCATCCAGCGCTACTTTGTTCGCGCATCTATGTGTGGAATGTCATCAAAACTTCCGACAGTGTCGAAGTAAAGCATTTTCCTGCAATGCTCCAAGATAGAAACGCTCTCACTTCATCGCCAAAAAGTCTGTTTTACTTTTGGACAATAAGTTTACGAAAGCTCCAGCCATTGTTGTGTCCTCTCTGCATCTTCCCACTGTCCCCTCATAGAGACCGCATGGGTGGTGTACTCCAAGCCACAACGGTTAAACATTGACAGATTTGTTCTCTCCTCCATGGAGGCCATGGAGCATGTCTGTGCCCGCCCGCGCTTTCTTGCCAAGTTCGAAGGTTCCAAAGTTGTCCCCCGTACCTGCAACACATACGCGGTACCAGAAAAGCTTCGTTCCGAGTTTCACAAAAATCTGTAATGATGGCGGTAGCTGTCTTTGATATTATTCCAACGTCCATGTTTTGTTTTTGGTTTTTAGTTGTATACTATAATAGGTCTGTGATGACGAATTGGTGATTAATTGTATATATAATAAAATGTGCATTATGCTTGACGTAATACCCAAATTTGGCATTGCCGTGATCGTGGTTCTTGTTCAGGCAGACTGAGCTGGAGGCCTGCTTGTGCGTTAGCGAAATCAACTGCTGGAAAAACTCAGCGAGATTTAAAAAGGACCGTCAAAAGAGTCAGGCCTTCAGACATTTAGCAGGGTAGTTAGGATTTGCTTAAATTGATTGAATATTTTTCTACAGCTGGATTTGTGGGTCTAGTCAATCAGGCTATGACATGTTACTTGAACTCACTGCTCCAAACTTTGTACATGACGCCTGAGTTTCGGAACGCTCTGTATCAGTGGAAATTCGATGGCACGCCAGATGAAGCCGTGAAGAGTATCCCATTCCAGCTTCAGAAACTTTTCCTTCTCCTTCAGGTGTGTGTGGAATATCACTATTTAAATTACTTCGTCCTACCGCTTCAGTTTAGCTAAATTTTCTTCTATATTATTCCCCGTACGTAAATTTCCGATTTGAATTCGACCCGGACAAAGTGAAACAGATTGCGACCTGATTTCTGGTTAGTTTCTTCCTCGAATCATACCGGTATCTCGGGCGATTTTGAGGGGATGATTTTGACCGGAATTTTGACCTAGGGCAGAGCCGAAGCTGAAATTCCGGTCGATCCGAGGAAGAAACTAATCTGAAATCGGGTCGAAACCTGTTTCACTTTAAATGGGTCGATTTCAGGCGAGAAATTTCCAGGGGTCATCCAGGCTATAGGAGTGTCCTTCCATTGTAAACCTTACTTCAGACGAAGAAAAGCGTAAACATCCCTCTATGGGAGGATTCGATCTATCGGTGCTAAATAACTGCGGTCTCAAAAACTTGTTTTGACGTTCTCTGGTTTTTTTCTGGCACTTCCAGTCTTCGGCTCAAGTGGCATCTACTGATTGTCATCTCTGTGCAACTTTTGCTAGCTCGGGCACTTTTACATAAGCAAGAAACAGGGTGCATGGCATGCGTGTAGAGGAGCCCAGCCGAATGCTCTAGAAACCTTCCTTTCCCGGGTCTAATCATCCTTTGGTTGGGGCGGGGGGAGGCGTCTGAGGTTTCCAGACGAGCACTAGGAAGCGCATCAGCATCCAAGGCTGTCGCTAACAATCTTGGGCTCTTAAGCCCTTGGGCCTCATAGCACTGACCGCTATTTGAACTCATTTGTACCTTTTTTGATCCGCAGTTTTGATGTGAATTAACCAAATTGTAATTTGACAATCTCTTGCATTTTGTTTTATTCGAATTTTGGGAATAAATGAATTGAATTGAATTAACTTGTTGCCTTTGTTTCGTAAAGCAAAAACCGTGAACTGGTCCTCTCTCATTCTACAGCATACACAGTGTTGCTAAGGCTGCACGAGGGAAAAGAGAAATACTATTTCGAAGGTATACCAAGGTCCATTTTTCTTTTCGTTTGCTTTGGAACTGTTTAGTAGACGAAAAGGTTTCATGTCACTGAACATCGGAAATTCTGAACCAGACTGTGTTTAATGTAAACCAGACTCTTGCCACACTCTTGCATGTCCCGACGGAACAGTGTTTGGACTTGCAGAGAAGATTGCTGCAGGAACAAACAAGTTAACGTAACTTATTTTCTAGACGTCAAAGAAGTCTGCTGTCGAGACAACTGAGTTAACGCGAAGTTTTGGATGGGATTCCAGTGAAGCCTGGCAGCAGCATGACATTCAGGAGTTGTGCCGAGTCATGTTTGATGCATTGGAGCACAAGTTTAAAGGAACGGAACATGCGGACCTTATTTCTCGTCTCTATGAAGGTACGTCTGCCATTAATATAAGTGCAGAGATGTTCTAGAAATACTAATCTGTCCGGTACTGGCAGCATCCGGAAGTGATATTTTGTACCGTAATTTCTGAGGATAAATCGACAGTGTAGCCATTCCGGACGGATTTCCAACATATCAGTTCTTCGGATCCCACACGTCAGTGACTGGGTACTCATGACATCGTAATCGTCTGTAAGCATGATAGCTCACCGACCTGTTAGATATTTTCGTATTAGGGTGTCGTCCTGGGTTTTCCCATTTAGGTTTAGATACACTATCAGGCTTGTGGTGATATTGATTTATTTATTCATTTATTTCCCTCAGAACTGAGGAGTACAAAATAATGTATAAAACAGAACTATGCCTAAACCATCTGGTCCATTCAATGACACATGACTATTATAAAAAATACATACGATTTCGACAACTAAGTTACACTTATTTACGCACTATATTATTCACTTGTTAAAAAAATCGATACAGGTTGTGGGTTTGGTGGGCTACCGAAGCTTTTTTTTTTTTTTTTTAATATATAAAAGTTGGTCTTCTTTTTCCTCAAAATTAAAACTGGGTCTTTTACTTTAAAATTGGAAACCAACTGCGAATTACTCTAAGAAATGGGGAACCCAAGGAGAAATTTGGAAAATTTGAAATATGATATTTTAATACCAGATGTGTCGCAAATTCGAAATTTTTCTACGATTTTTGCAGCAAAAAGAACATGAGGTAAAGCAACGGCGGTGAACAATGACCCGAGGATGTCTTTCTGTATCGCCCACGAAAACGAATTAAGAGGCCAAATGCCTCGCAAATTTTTTCTTGTATATGATTGACAATTATAGACTGAGAAACCTTAGCTGACGATGAATATGGGATCCCTACTATGTCACATGCTGAAAAAATAATCCGATTACTGCAATCAAGACATTCATTTCCTTCCACATTGATTGTGTTGATCATATCACGGCTTGTTCGCACTCTTAGGGAAGCAGAAATGATAATTACCCAGTAGTTTGATGTTTAAGTTACAAAGCCCTTTCACTGGTTAGGGATCCCTAAAAGCTACAAGTTGTGGCTCCGTGAACTGTTTTATCATCCCTGATATCAGTGGCTAACTCCGAGCACATCGGTCTTGGCCATACCTTAAATATGATCAGTATCTTTAAAGGACGCCTGAATGAAGAGTACCAAGTATCATCCCTATCCGTATGACGTCCGTTAACATTGCCTGCAGAAAACCCAATCCAAATACGAAATACCGTTTCCAAGCTATGATTTTTGCTCCATTTTACATTTGTCCTTATTTCAGTACCGAGCAATTTTAGAAATGGACAAATGTCTCCAATCAACCCTTCTTCTGGAATATTTTTTAACCAGATAAGCCCAAACGTATATCTAGAAGAAATTCCAATACGGTCCGGCCAGCGCTGTACAAGATTTGAATGAATTGCGCTTTTTGTCTTGGAGTCTGCATGTGCCAACCTCCGGAAACAATCATCCCTATTTTGAAAACGTCACGCTCAGGATGAGAATGCTCTCGGTGTCCATGTCTGTAAATGCATTCTCCATGGTGTGTTCAAGTATGGTTTCATTGTTCAGGTGTCCTTTAAGCAGTGTCAAATTCAGTAATACAAGGACCTGACTCAGTAGACATACTTGACTCATCATACTACGTGGTAAGTGTGGTAACACGAAAATCAGTCTGCTGTAGTTCATAGTTCGCTATTAGCAATATATTTTTCTACTTACAAAAGAGTGAAATTTCTGTTTACTTAGGAAAAATGATTGACTATGTCAAATGCCTGGAGTGCGGGCTGGAGAAGGCCAGAGAAGACACATTTCTCGACGTCCCACTCCCTGTTCGACCCTTTGGCTCGATGGTCGCTTTCAGTTCTATTGAGGAATCTCTGAAGGCTTTCGTCCAACCGGAAACACTAGATGGTAACAACCAGTACCACTGCGAAAAGTGCGCCAAGAAGTGCGATGCCCATAAGGGTTTGAAGTTTAGCAAGTTTCCCTACCTCCTCACCCTCCATCTGAAGAGGTTTGATTTCGACTACAGCACCCTTCAGAGGATCAAGTTAAATGATAGGTGGGTACCCTCACAAAAGACCTTAAGATTAGGAGTATGTTCCATCCTACTTACCGTAGTTACTAAGCTAGAACCCCGTTACTACCGTACGGAGCGGTACCAAAATAGTTTTATCCCTAAATTTGTACATATTTTCAGCAAAGAGGTTTAATCATTATTGTGTGTGTCTCACTTTTATGTTTTTGTGTCAGGCCATATTCAGTTTGAATTATTTATCTTGATATTATGACAGACATTATTGATTTGCCTTCATGTATATTGACGCATTCAACACGCCATTTGGCCCCAAGCCACGATATGGGTTGATATTTGAAATGACTGAAACTGAAACTACGCATGACGTCACGAATTCTGGCTTTTTGCCGTCAATGGTCGAACGATTTTTCTATTTTCCAGCGGAATATCATGCCACGGGTGAATCCGATGAATCACGTTAAAGATATCCGTAGTTACTACGCTTACTAAGCTCCCGAGCGTGGTAATCAAATAGTTACTATTAGTTACTATTTCGAGAAGGTTGGAACGGTCAGCGTAGTAACTTTTGGTGAGGTTGGAACGGAAATAGTTACTATTTATAGAAGGGTGGAACACGCTCTAGGAAAGACAGGCCATTACGCTGAAATCGTGTACGTGTCGCCACCTATCGTTTGATCTTTGTCCACATTCAAACGATGAGCGTGAGTGTAAACAAACAAAGAAGTTAAATGAACTGAAAGGACTTGCAGACAACAACACGTGACACGTATATTTTGACGATGCTTTTGCATAATAATATGTGGAAATGTGATCAGAGGGCTCGTTTCAGCGATATACCAACCGCTAGAAAGAGCTAATTATCGCAAGTTGCTTATGGGGGTTTCCTCTCTTCCCACTGCTAATGTCTTTGACGTACAGCCTCAGAAGTTTAATGACATTTGAAACAAATATGTGTATCCTTGTGTCGAGTGTTGTTAAGGATGAGCTGAATATTCAAGAATATCTTTTTATAAAGTCTGATAGGTAGCCTACTTTTCGGTAAAATAATCAAATTTAAAACAGGAACGACTGTCCCAGACTGTTGTATCTTATTATAACAAATCCTGCAGTAGATATACTGTAATTGAAGAAAGTATTGGTTTTATTTGTTTTGTTCTGGACGCTGTCATGCTTGTCTATATTAACGTTGTTTCTGCATGTTTAGATTGTCGTTTTCCAGAATTTGTTTGATAACAAATAAGTTAAGAAGCGCAGTTACCTTATTAGGGTAAGAACGATAATAATTCGCCGTGGCCCGTTGAAACAAGAAGTGGAGTGTGTAAAGATAACGAGTAAAACGCTATGAAACCAATAGACCAAAAAAAATTGACTTCGGTTTTATAGACAACTCACCCGGGCAGGCTCTTGTTCTTGTGTAGCAACGTTAGGACCAGAGTTGGGACAGGCGTTTGCCCTCGCTGTCTTCGCTACTTCTTGAATGTTCCATAGTTTTCTATCCGATTCTAACTCCTTATCTGAATATTGGACCAGTAAATATTTTCAGAGTCACGTTTCCTGAACTGCTGGAACTAAATTCGTTTCTGAAAGATGCCAGAGAGTCTGCAGCCGACACTGAAGACTGTCTGTCGGAGTGCACGGATCTGGACGACGACGCCAGTCATCGAACTCACTCAAGCAAACTGTCAGATATCGAATCTCAAATTGGAGTAAGTATCCACCCTAGATTAATCGTGACTAGATATTTATAGAGAAATTGTCTTTGACATCAGTTCAGTTCAGTTTTATTAAAATCAAAATAAAGGAACAAATAAATTTCGACCCCTACAAAGCTCCATGGCCCGTTACATCGGGGTTAATACCGCAATAATTAACAAATGAACGAGCCAAATGAACGAGTCATCACGCATTAAAACTGAGAGTTTCGGTGAAAGTCTGCTCAGGATGTATCAGGAAATGCTATTTTTCTTTTCTTCCGAAGACATATTCTACCCAGGAGAGGCCGAAAGAAACCAGTGGATTAGTAAAGCCATCGTAGAGCCATACGAAGTTCTTTCCGATATTTAGCTAGGAATGTCGGTTTGGTAATATGAGGAAATCTGGTTTCTGCCGAGACTCATTATTATACTCCAAAAGAGAATCCTGTACTGCCATAGGTGCAGATGCAGTGGACATATACGTTTGTCAGAGCTCCGAAACTCAGTAAGAAACGGGAACTGGCTGTGGCTTCTGAACCAAGGGACGTCCAGACATACCCCTACGGCCAGAGGCGTCACTTGTGGGGGGGGGGGGGGCGCTTCCTCCCAATGTTGTACGACAGTCGGCAAAAAATAACCGATTTGGCGCAGAGCGCCGCAGTTGTTCGTAAAAACAGTTGATTTTTTCACTCAGGCAGTCTGTTTTTCATCAAAATAGTAGTTTTTTTCCCCTAAAAATAGTCGGTTTTTCTGAAAATCAGTCAATTTTTCTTGAAAGCTGTAAACATTTTTTAAACATGTCTTTTTTTTATGCAAAAATTGTCGGTGAAAATGACCGGCCAGTAGGTAAATATCCCCCCCCCCCCCCCTCAACAATTTTGTTAGCATCGCGTCTGCCAACGGTATGTGGACAGTCAAGCATCCAGCCTTGTTCAGTGGGGATGCTGTTACAATCGACCCTTAAAGGACTCGTCGTACCTATCTTACTGATTTAAATTTACGTCCAAATCTTTCTATTCATTTCCATTCCCGAGATTCCGAATTTCTGCGTAATATTCATCCCCTCTAACGGCGATAGAGTGATTATCGCTTTTGATGAGCTGATTGGTTAGAAATAGCGGTTATGCAGGTTTTCCTGTGTTGCTGAAGAAAAGGCTGGACAGCAGATGAGACGTGTTTTGAGTCGCGTATGTTCGGAACTGTGCTTACTGCAACTTCTGCTTAAAAGGACCCGTTGTGTCTGTAATGCCAACGCAACCTACGTCCGTAAACGTCCGTCTACGTTCATTAATTCTTAAACCCCAAATTTCATATGATACATTCTAAGTCCGTTAACGATACCTCACTAATCTTTGTTCTGGCCACGATTCACTATTTTCCTTGCAAATTAGGTTCCCGAATCCGGATGAGTTTCGTTTATCATGCTATTGATGCTTCAAACCGGTTGTCTGAATTTAAACGAATTTTTGCTAGAAGTCAGTGGCTTGGGAAAGGCATAAAACAGCCAATGCCGTGGATACTTTGTTAAAAACAGAGCCTGGTTTCATATCTTCAAATAGTTTTCAAAATTGGAACATAAACAGTAAATAGTACGAGGTGTGCTTTAACAGTGTACTCTTTTTCTTGTTTTCTTCTTCTAAAAGCGCAAGTTTTTTTTTTAAGGAGGATGACGAAGGAATAGATGTCACTACTAGTTCTTCCGACCCAGAACGTCTAAAGAGGAGAGCACTGGAATCAGGCCCCTATGCCTACGAGCTCTTTTCCATCATGATTCACAGTGGCTCAGCCTCTGGTGGCCATTATTATGCTTACGTCAAAGACTTCCGAACCGGCGCATGGAATTGCTTCAACGATCAGACTGTAACGAGGGTGAGTCTGAAATTTTAACCGAAAAGGGATGGAAAGGACCGGTCTTACCTATAATACTAATGCTTCCGTGCTCCATGTATTTCTAAACCCCGAGACCCCAATTTTGTACGGTACATTCTAACCCCTCAAACAAGACCACGCTGAATTTCTCACTTGCCGTGTTTTGCTACCTTCGATGTGTATCACGCTGTAGACAATTTTCCGCGAGAAGTTTTTCGAACAGAACAAGACAAAAGGTTTCGATGGGATCCCAAAAATTCAATATTTGATCCAGACAAATGGGTCTTGTCTTCGCCAGATCCGGTCTTCGCAAGACTCCTTCAGCATTTCTACTATTCAAGTTCAGAAACAGATTAAGGCCAAAGGCTAATCATCTAAGAAAACCAAGTTCAGATATGGATTCAGCATTTGTGTTTACCCCTAGAAGTCATATCTTCTTTGACGAAAACTTCCTGCCTTACTTCTGCCAATTTCCCGGTTTCGGTCGAATTCCGGAACTTACTTGTCGGGCGAAAAGAAAGCTAAAAAAACGAACATCTAACCAACTTCAAATAGAACTTTTAACTTTTAACACTTTCCCGGTTTCGGCCGGGTTCCGGGCGAACTACTTGTCCGGCAAGTCGTGTTCAGTCGCTCATTGGCTGTTTAAAACCATTTTGTTTGTCCCTTAATTTGAACCCCCCCCCCCTAAATGCAGGGCTACAGAGCGCATCTACGAACTCGACCTTTCCCTTGCCGCAAAGGATCCTCCCACCAAGTTTTATCAAAATACCTCATTCCCTTCTAGAGGTATCGCACTCACAGACAGACGGACAACTTTTGCAATCTCATAGGTATCCCTCCACTTACGTTTTGGGATCCCAAAAACCGGTTATGTAAATTGTTTCCTGTTTTCGTTACAACTCAATGGATCTTGGAAAATGTTTAAACAGCCAAAACCGTGGGTTATTTGTTGAAAGCACAGCATAGTTTTAAAGTATTCAGAGATTTTAAAATATTGTAAGTTGAAGAGTAAATATTGCGAGTAGGCATGGGCACTGTTCCTGTTTTCTGTTTCTGTTTCTGTTTTTTTCCTCCTGTTTTACTGTTTACTGTTTTCTGTTTCAGGGACCCAAAATAAACAGAACAGCTGTTTTGAGGCCAACTGTTTTTTTTTCTCACCTGTTCTGTTCCGTTTTGGTGTATCCTGTTTTGCCCTGTTCCTGTTTTTTTTTACCTGTTTAAACAGCCAAATCTGTTTTTTGGGGGCAACCCGCCTTATCAATAAAACAAATCTTTTAACTCAAGATTTGCATCATTTCGAAATGCCACATTCCAAAAGAGGCCAATTTGTCAACCTTACCAGTGACCCACGCGAAATGTGGATGCAATGACGGCTATCAAAAATATTGAGCAAGAATCAAGCAATAGTAGGAACAACAGCAAAAAATGGGAACTTCACATATTGTAAATATTTATTCAGCTCAAGCTGACGGCGAATTGCATTTGACTGAGCTAAATGGATACGTAGTCAGCTAAGTCTTAGACTACTGTTGCAGCTTTCCGCTGACCCTTCGTGGCAGCAGCCGTCTTCGGGTCCAATATGAAAAAGTGCGCAAGCGCTCAAACGTAATGTGTAAAAGTAAAACGTATATCATATCAGAGATGGGCGAATCCGATCATGAAAGGGTTCGAATCCGAATCCGAATCCAGGGCTAGGTACGAATCCGAATCCACCATTTCATGCTGAGGATTCGAATCCGAAATTGAATCCGGATTCGAATCCGACCTTAGCAAAAATTAAATCATGTTCATAGGTTATAGTTTAAAAATCAGAGGTGACAAAAAACACTGATATTTCAGGTAATCAGATAATGTGATAGATTACTTAACATATTTGGTGGTGGACACCAAACAAATATGGTTGTCTAAAGCCCATTGCGTAAAAATTGGGAAAACGGAAACTGAAAGGATGTAGCATAGAAATTTGAGTGGATTCGTAAGATTGAGGGTTTGGAATCCGAGTCCGAAACCGAATCCAGCTTGAGAAGCAGAAGATTCGAATCCGGCCAAAAGGACGAATCCTGGATTCAAATCTGAATCCGGATTCGGAATCGCCCAGCTCTGTATCATATATTATGTACGAACAGCCTAATAACCATTCGCCCTTGACTTTTAATTCATTGATCAATATGGGCCCAGTTACCAGCGTTTGGATGTGGGGGGTGGGGGCGGAGTATCACCGAAAGGTTCATCTAGATGGGTCTTTGGGTTGGTCCAAAGACCCATCTGGACAATGATGTTCACGCATTCCAAATTTCCACCTTAGTACCAGGCATGTTTAGCAAGTTCGCGAATTTGGTCAGGCAATTTACTCTGGGCAATCCAGGCCCAGTTGCACATAATTCGCAAAACGGTGGTAAGCCTTTAAAATTTAACTGAAAAGCCAACTAATTTTTGTGTCATTTCATTAAACATACTGAATTATTGGGATTCTACAAAGGAAAAATTAAATCATGTTCATAGGTTATAGTTTAAAAATCAGAGGTGACAAAAAACACTGATATTTCAGGTAATCAGATAATGTGATAGATTACTTAACATATTTGGTGGTGGACACAAAACATATTTGGTTGTCTAAAGCCCATTGCGTAAAAAACATGCCTGGTGCTAAGGTGGAAATTTGGAATGCGTGAATATCATTGTAGAATCCCAATAATTCAGTATGTTTAATGAAATGACACAAAAATAGTTGGCTTTTCAGTTAAATTTTAAAGGCTTACCACCGTTTTGCGAATTATGTGCAACTGGGCCCGGATTGCCCAGAGTAAAAGTTGCGGAATTTTTTCTTTTCCACTATCTGCTCTAGTTATGACGTTCAGAATATGTGCGGCCGTCAACACAACGCAAATTCTACTATGACTCGGGAAATTTTAATCTAAATACAAACGCTACTTTTCGTTGGGCAGTGGTGAGATTGGTGAAGATTGTTTAGTGCCGGAACAAAAGAAAAATCATAAATCTTTCTCGTAAGGGGTGCAACAAAAATACAAGCGCATAGAGGTACCACAAATCACACGGAAATTCCACTATTTGAAAAACAATTATTCGTGAATAGCGTAACAATGAAGTAACGCATTTTCAGAGGCTCTTCGAGCTGTTTTAAGTGAATAAGTGATGGATAACTAGATTGTCCTATCCCAGCCTTTTTAGGTTAAACTTTAAAGGAAACATTAGTCACTGGGGGAATTGTGACCAATTGCCCTTGAACCGAGAGTGTATCGGGGCTTGAACCCCAAAAGTGACAACTAGACCCCAAGGCCCACAAGTACACCAAGTTTCAAATTAAAGAAACCACCGAGGAAAAAGAAACCACCGAGGAAAAGCTATTCGGTATTCTGATTGAACATGGATCCCTCGCGACCCTCCCCTTACAAAAAAATGACCATCATCACCAACCACTGTCACGAAGTGAAGCTTGCTTAACTTTGAGTTTGTATGATCCGTAAACTTTAGTTTATTACCGATCACTATGACAAACAATCCAAGTGGAAGTAGGCTATGCGAAAATTTGTTGTTAAGACAAACGAAACTTCCATGGCTCATTTTCCATCGGGAAAAAGTGTAACTCATAAAAAAGGCAGCTGGAATTCTGGACTAAGATATTTGTTGTTCTATGAAATGAACTCGAAAAAAGGCATCTGTGAGGTGCAAGGAAAAACTATTTAAGATACTTCATGGTACAGGGCAAACTATAGGTGAACTCTGCCATAAACATAATACAAAAATACGGGAAATCAAATAATAAAAAAAATCTGTTTTAAACAGCCGGTTCTGTTTTTTTTTGCCTGTTCAAGGTTCAAGGTTCAAGGTTATCTTTATTTGCAAAAAAAAAGTCTATCATTATCACTTTCTATCATTATCACTGTTTAACAGCTGTTTCTGTTTTCGAAGTCATCATTTCTGTTAAAACAGAACAGGACCTGTTTTCTTTCTGTTTCTGTTCTTATGTGACCTGTTTCTGCCTGTTCCTGTTTGAATGCAAAAACAGAACAGTGCCCATGCCTAATTGCGAGGGGTCCTTTAAATAGGCTTGTAGACCCGAACAAAATACGTTACTTTGTTGCTCCGTTATTGACGAATAATCGATTTTCGGATAGTGGACTTTCTCTGTCGGATTTGTGGTACCTCTATGCGTTTGTTCCTTTGTTGTATGTTTGAGGAAAACGATTTACAATAATGAATTGTTCACGCAGTGAGCTCCAGACCGCGAGCTATTTACTGGCTACTGAAAAGCCGCGTTTTATTGAGATTCAAGTTTTCCGCGTCATAGTAGAATTTGTGTTGTGGGGACGGTCGTAGATATTCTGAACCTCACTACTTTCAGTTAAGTGATATAAAAATAAGTTGACTTTTCAGTTAAACTTTAACTACGTAATTTGAACGCGTGCAAAATCCACTGCCCATGGAGTGCAGGGTGTAAGCAGGTTGTCAACGAAGCTAATTGCTGAGGGTATAAGCCAATGAAATGTACAGGGTTTGAGTTTTTCAGGACCGTCCCTCGTCCATTGTAAACTTGTGCCTTTTTCAGCTCACCCCTGAGGACATTGAGAAGTCGTATGGTGGTTCCTCCAACCGAAGCTACTATTCTTCTGCCTACAGCTCGAGCACCAATGCTTATATGCTGATCTACCGCCAAATTGACAGAACGACAAATACGGAACCCATTTCGGCAGCACAGTTTCCTCCACATATCAAGGTAACGATATTCAAATAATACTCTGAAGCCACTAAATTATCACTGAAGACGGATCTCGCTTGGCTCCCCCGGATTTTGCTTTCCGGAGTAATTCCGGATGAAAAATTGGCACATAAGTGCGAATATCGGCTTCTCTGTATTGCTCTGGAGCGAGAGCGGACACGTAGTTACGGCCCCTCGAACGCCAAAGCCATTCCCAGCTTCCTTTTCCGTTTCTTTTTTGCTAGGAACTTCTGTGACGTTCGCACAGACTGTTTTCTGGACCTCTTTTGCTAGGTCTTTTCTTCTTCTTTTTCTTCTACTGGAAACTGGTTAATCTTGATCTTCAGCCAGCTGTCCGAGTCTTTAGTAGGTTCTGAACTAAGGCAGAGTATGATTTTTCCAAGAACCAATAAATGCAGTTTAGCTGTGGGAGTGTATCCCTGGACATATATCAATTGCAAGTCGTATGACGGAAAATAAGTATTTTGGTCATTCGGGGATGTCGTCCAGTTTGTAGAAATAAGGTAACCATGAATGTGGAAATCAAAGTTACTATTACAATCACTGACCTTTTGGGCTCGTTTTTTCTTACTGCCGAGAACATGGCAGTCCTGTGCGTCAGCAGAAAAATCAATTCTACAGGAAATCTTAGCGAGTAATTTGTCTATTAGGCGGTCGGGGTGTCGATTGAGACGTTATAGTTGTCTCTTTTATTTACAGGCCTTAATTACCGAGTTGGCTCAACAGGACGAGGCAGAACGGTCGGTGAAAGAACGGGAGAGGAGTCATTTCAAGATAAAACTGTTCTGCAATCATCCCCAAAAGGGGAAAATCGAAGTGCCTTGGTATGTTGCGAAGGACCTGAAACTGAAGGAAGCCCTCGCATTAGCATATGATGTAAGTTTTGAGTTGCTTTTGTCTGATTCTGGTTCTTTAAACAGCTTCTGCAATTCTAGGTGACGGTCGATGTTCTTGATGATTTTCTTATCCTCGGTCGTGGCTAACGCCCTCCCCCTTATTCAAGGTGGGGGGAAATATGGAAGAAAAAATTTGGTTGCCTATTCTTGCGTTAAATGCTACGATGGATGCCGATGATATTTATATAATTCTGTTAGGAGTTTTTGTTTATTAGGAAATAAAAAACCATGTAAAAGTGTTGGAACATCTGATCAGTTCGATTACTCAAAATTTCTTAGAGTTATTTAGAGGCGAAAGCCTTTTCTCTTGCTTTGTATTATAAATATTCTCGGGATTCGTCATGGTATTTAACACGAGGATGCGCATCCGTATGGATCAACTTCTCAAACCTCTGACAGTGTAGGGACTCTAGGCTAGGACTCAGAACTTTTGGGGATAGCCTGGGGTCTCGCGCTAAATTTTTACGACTCGCATGCAGTGTCATAAGTTTCATAAGGAGAGCGAGAATTTTTATTGTTGAAAAACATCTCGTACGACATCGTGCTTCCATTAAGATTTTCTGAGATGATGATCAAATTTATTTACGCACTTACGAAGAGGAAAATAGCGCAGCACAGACAAATGAAAGGAAATAAGTTCACTGAGCTTTCAATTATGTAGTAAACGCATAAGATAAAAAATGAGGTAGTTGACCACGTTTAAACTTAACTTTGCTTACAGCAGATTACACAATTTCGGCTCTTTCCAGCCTCTTTATATGTCCCTTGCATTGTATGATGAACGTGGCAAAGTTGCATAACCGGTCTGCTGACCAATAAGCTTCGTGGAGACAACGATCAGTGCACGATCACGTCATGTAGAGAGAACAAACGTGGCAAGCACGATAATCAGTGTATTGCTAAAAGAGGAGATAGGATAGACTTAAGAAGTGAAGAATATCGAGAATGAGAATGGATAGAAATATTACTAAAGTAGAAGTACTATCATAAATACGACCTTTCCTTAGATTAGAATGAACTCATATGAACCAGGGCTGCTTCATAATCATTGTTGTTAATCATGCTATATTATTTGAAAAATTACGTAAACGGGGTATGCCTAGGATGCTTGTGGATTTTCTTTCGACATGGTCAATCAAGAGTTCCGCGTGAAGTGGGGTTCCAAATTATCGTCTTCTTTCCATGTTGGTAATGGGGTCAAACAAGGTGGAGTAATTTCGCCCCTTTTATTCAATGTGTTTATTGATGACCTTTGCAAACAGTTGATGGAGAGTCGCGTAGGTTGCAATATTTCTGGTGTATTTTTGAATTCGATAGCGTATGCAGATGATATGGTTTTACTTGCCCCGTCGGCAAATGCCCTAAACCGCCTTTTAAGCATTTGTTCTGAGTATGCTGGTTGTCATGATATTATTTTTAACTCAGAAAAATGTAATTATATGATTTTTATTCCGAAATATTTTAAATCTTTGATATTCCCTGCTATACGGCTTGGCGGTATTGTTTTAACTCAAGTTCACAAAGTCAAGTATCTAGGATATGTTTTAGATGATGATCTTTACGATGATTCAGCCATGTCAAGTCAATATCGTGGCCTTTGCCTGCGTGCAAACCATTTGATCCGTAATTTTAAATGCTGTAGTCACCAAGTGAAGATTCTTTTATTTAAAACATGTTGTACGCAGTTGTACTGTCTTCCACTGTTTGATAATTACCTGGAATCGACATTGAGTAAGCTGAAAGTTTGTTTCAATAGCGCGTTCCGACAGTTGTTTTCGTATAATGGACGTTACTCTGCTAGCCAGATGTTTTTAGATAATGAGATAGAGTCGTTTAATATTATGAGGCGGAAAGCGCTGGTTAATTTTGTAACGCGCCTTGATCGGACTCGAAACCCACTCCTGCAGGCTGTTCACCAGAATGAGGATTGTCGTTCCGGGCAGTTTTATCATCTGTACCGCAGACTATGCTACTGCCCTGAACTGCCAGATGGTTAATGTGTATATAGGCTATAGTGTCCAGTTCTTTTATTTATGTGACGAATAATGCCATGAATTAAATATATTGATTGATTGATTGATAAAGGATGCACATTTTCGACAGGTAGGAGAAAACATACCATCTGTTAATGTTACAGATCTGTTAATGTTCCTTTCTGTAAACTAAACATGATTTGAAATGTTACTTTTGGCGAAAAGGTAACACTTAATTGGTTATAATGGGAATTTCTCTGATTTCAACAGATAGTGTCATTTTTTATCTGTTGAGATTACGCGTTATTGTGTAAATATTATGAAACTTCTGACTCTGTGGTGAATTGGCAGAGACTGAGTATTCCTGGCCTCCCTAACTAAATTGACGTCGCTTAGGAAGACACCATTCGACACGCAAGAAATGGTGAGTGATGTGCCAAAAACGAAATGGACATGTCTGTTTTAAGTGTAATTTTGTTGGGGGTGTAAATTTGTATTAATTAAGATACATTCATTCACTCATAAGCAACGGACGGCTACCATTGCAATCCATGCTATTTCTATTTTATTAATTACTGCAAACACATATAAATTTTAAGGTACTGGAATACATCCGGAAGCTTAAGTTACGACAAACTTCCACTAAGCACAAGAATTCTACTTTAAGAATTACTTCGTATATCTATTTATTTACACAAGAATTACCTTACGAAGTTCCGACATAGAGGTTGATATCGAAAAACAACTCTGAGACGGCCATTGAAAATAACCTATCCGAGTCGAAGGCGAGGTAGGCTATGGGCGAAGCTGATATTTTTAAATGGCCTTTGAGCTTGTTGTTCCGATATCAGCTGAGTTGGAGCTACTTTGGTAGTATTTATTTCCTATAACTTTTGTTGGGAATTTTTCAAGGGTAAGGTCAAGTTCTTAGATGGGCTCTGTACCTCTACATTTAGGGGTGGGGGAGGGGGTTTCAAATTAAGGGGCAAACAAATTTTTTTAAAAGCTATTGAGATAGTTGATTCAGGGGTAAGGAGACATGCTGAATCCGAATATGAAAGTAATTTTGTTGCCGGACAAGTAGTTCACCCGGAATCCGGTGAAAACCGGTCACAAAATTTGTCGACCTGTTTTCGGCTATAGCGGTCTGCCCCTTTATTCTCACACGATTATAGCTCTGCGCACGTGGCACGTGGCCATGGCCGTGTGTTGATTCAGTGACGTAATCGAGGTCGAAGGGGGCGAGGCCAAGGAGACATGAGATGAATGTGTTTATTTTATAGCGGGTTTCGATAGGGAGGAAATGAAATTATTAATTAGTATGCGTGCTGATATTTTACCACTGGGAGATTGGAGGAGGTACACGGTTAGGCCGATTGGGAGAATTGGTCCTTACTTCTGCCAGATGTGTAGAGAGCGAGAGTGTGTGCGACATCGACTAATTTGTGATTGTAGGAAATGTAGTAGGAATTGTAGGAATAAGTGAGCGGTTGCTCACTGAAAAAAGTGTAGTTGTGGAGGGGTTGCTCACTGGGAAAAGATGTACTGGATAAGTGAGGGGTTGCTCAGTGGGAGTACTAAAGTTGTTTGGGGAGTTGGTGGGGTCAACCGGTCCCAGGTACTCGTGAACCAATCCCAGGAATTGGGTGTACCCGTTAAAGGAGTACTCGAGGGGTTAGACACTTGGGTGAGCCAAGCGAGGGGGTTGATTCATGGTGTACCAAAGAGGGAACTGCTAGGGCACGCGAGGTTCTACTCACTGAAAGAAGGTTGAACTGGGTAAGTGAGGGGTTACTCAGTGGGTGTACGAGTAAGCAAAAAACTTCAAAATGGTAACATTTTTGTTGTAGGCTACATATCAAGCGGTTGATTATCGATAAACAGCAAAAATGTTAAAGGGGTCTAGCGAAGACTTGGAAATGTACAAGATTCGATTGTCTGGATCAAGAAGTCTGATAAACAGTACAATTTTTGGGATCCCATCGAAACCTTTGGTCTTGTTCTTTCTGAAAGTGATGTCTTTTATTTATGTTCTCGAGGTCAGGTTCTACTTTCAGTAGTTCAGGAAAAGTGCTCGATGAACTTCTGGGGAGGCTGATACGGCTTCGTATCATCCTCTCTGGAGGCGTTATATATCTGTTATATCTGTTGAAAATAACAAATACAAATAAAGTAACCAAATGAATGGAATTGTTGTTAGATACCTTTTGCTTCCCGCCAGGTCCACACCCATGGATTTTTTAAATTTTTTTTCGGGGGGGGGGGGGGGGGGGGGGGGATTTGATTGTCTTACCAAAAGAATACAAAAAAGACATACACAGGTTAAACCCAATAAAAAAAAACTTCTTTTTATGTTTCGTGGGGGGGGGGGGGGGGGGGGGGTCGAACACCCTGGATACGGCCGTGCTTCCCGCGTATAATGGATGTATTCCTCTTTGCAGAAATTAAGCTTGGCCGATGTCTTGCCCGTGGAGCGATGTCGTCTAGTCACTTACAGTGAATTTCATGATTCCCTCGAATCAAGCCTGGAAGGGAAGGAAGATGAAACCTTGTATTACCTTCTTACTGCCTTTGGTAGTTCAAAATACGACCTCCTCCTGGAGCTCGACAAAGAAGGCAGAGGATTCAGCGTTTACTCCTCAGCAGGTTTGTAAAGTTCTGGCGTAGGCAGCCACCAGTATCTGACACCGCAAGGTCCTTAAAAGATGTCTCTTTAGGAATGAAAAACATACGTACCATCTTGGTACCATCCAAGGATAAAATCGTTGAGTTTGGTCGTATCACTGGTGGTTGTTAAGACACGAAAAATTGTAGTTTATTCCTATCGGTGAATATATTTGAGTCGATATATTTAGAGCCGAGCGGCCAGCAAGGCGCCGGTTTACATTTATAAACCGTCTTAGGGACAATCATATCGTATGTTAGGTCCTCATCATATGACGTAACCATTTACATCACGACAGTATGGTATTGCAACATAATTTGTAGGACACCGCATATTCTTGGAAGTTTTAGCTTGTTTTAGGTTAGCACAGCTCAGTTAGCTAAGTCTGGCTCAGCATAATCCCTAGCTAAAAGCCGAGGCCGCAGAATCACCTGTGACTTCACAAAAGATACAAAGATACGTATCACTGGAGGTATTTTATGCTCAACGCGTATCTTTTAAGTATCTTTTATCCTCATATGTGTGTCAGTACTTGCTGAGGCAGCTCCTAATATTCTTATTGGGTCTGCTTCGGCATGATTTGGAGTCCTAAAGAGAGGGTGTTAAAAATGCCGCACCCGGCAGCGATCTTTGGCTATTATAGTAGCATATCCACTTGGCTGGTTTGTTGTGACAAGACTCTCTGCTCGTTCTCACAATATCGGAGCTTTTTGTTCTGGGCAAACCAAAAAACACTAAGGAGTAGAGCCAAGACCTATGCTTTCCATGCATCGGAAACGGGCCTCACTCGAAGCGCTGCGCACTACGATCGCGGCATTCAAAGTGAGACAAACTTGCGGGCTTAGAAATTTCTAGTACAGCTAAGATACAGCTACAGCTAAGTGTGCACACCGAAAAAACAGGGGAGGTTCAATTTTTTTTTTTGTTCGCTACGTTCGGAACAAGGAGTTATCGAAGCGAGTGCTGGTGTAAGGTCAGTAGGGAAGTTATCTGTCGCTAGGGATGCTAGTGTTGCTGCTGTTCGAGTGTGTGTCACTTTTTCAAGTTCTGGTGCTACTACCTAATGTTATTGTGCTCGGGATTCTAGGCCATGTCAACCTGTGGTTAGCAGGGGCGTCACGACTGGGGGGGGGGGGGGAGGGGGGCCCCCCAGCATAGAGTTGATTGTCAGTGAAAAAAGTGGTGCGCCCCCCCCCCCCAATGCTGTCGGCCAGTCGGTAAAAAATAAGCGAGTCGGTGCGAAGCGCCGCGATTTTTCTTCAAAACAGTTGATCTTTTTCATGAAAACAGTCGGTTTTTGTGAGAATTGGTCGAATTTTCGTCAAAATAGTCGTTTTTTCTGAAAACCAGTGGATTTTTTTCAAGAATGTCATTTTTATTGTTTCTGCAGAAAAAGTTGGTAAAAATTACCAGCCAGTCGGTAAATGCCTCGTCCACCCATTTCCCAGTAACTCACTTCACGGTCGATCTGATGACAGTGTTGTTCTTTAGTGGCATTTTCAGAATGTGTGAACAGGTTATTGATTTTTGGCACTATTTGTATTGAACCAGATCATGTCTGTTTCTGTTACCTCTGGCTAAAAAATTTGTTGGACAATTCAGTGACGGTGTGCGTTCTGAAATCCGCGATTGAATGGCCAGAATTTTTTTGGATTTTCTCCTTTCTCGCTTTTGGTCTCCGAACCAGCATAGAGTTGATTGTCAGTGAAAAAAATTGCTCTCAGAAGAAAACGTTAGGACTTGTGACGGTTTAAGCAAATAGCTTGCAGAAGAAGCCCCAGGACTTGTGGCGTTAGTTGCTTTCAGATTCTCGAATCTCGAGGGCTCGATCCTTGATAGAGCAAAATAACATTAGGGAGTAGCGTCAAGGCTTTAAAAAGTGACGCACATTCGAGTAGCAGCGACACTAGCGATTAAGGCCCGTTTCCGATGCATGGAAAGCCAATGTCTTGGCGCTAATTTCTAGTGTTATTTGCTCTGCTTCCTGATGTGGACAACAAAATTTGCTCACAATGTGCATGATAATTAGGTGGTACTGATGCGATTACTGGCAGGAAATGAACTATGGGAGAATGAGAATCTGGTGACTAGAAAAGACACAACGGGAGCTAACAAAAAGAATAAATGGGGATGCTACCGGCAGTGGCATGGCTCCTTCAAACTTTTTTTTTTTAATTAAATGGTCTTCCAAGTCCAATGCTCTCTGGCAGAGAAATCCACCACCAGCTTCGCGTAATCCAGTGTCTCAGTCAATGCCATAGAGGATTAAGAAGACTACTTCTGTGCGGGAAAAGTTTTGAATGCAGTTTTTTTTTCCGAGAAGCTTTTTAGACTTCAGTGGGCCTTTCGCACATTATGTCTTTATCGTCGTCTGTGAAAACAAGAAAGGCACTCCCATAATACCATATTTCTTGCAGGTTGTACAGTAAAAATATTCCGCCTGAACGTCGAAGACAGTGCAGTCACTGGGCCGGTAAACACTCACTTCTCTTTCGCTACAACTGTGCAAGAACTTCGGGAATCAGTGGCAAAATTGTGCAACGCAAAGACAGACAGTATCAATGTGTTATGGGAATCTTCCACGCATGTCTTCACACACTTGAGCGATAGTGATAAAAGTTTGAAGCAGGAGGGATTTGGAAGGTCCAATAAGTTGTATGTGGAAACCTCTGGGGAGCAGTTCGACGTTGTCCGTCAAGTGATTGAAGATGTGAATAACAGAACTGTGATGCATGTTAGTGTACCGCCCATTACTCAGGGTAAGTGCTCTTATTCTTCATCTGTCGAAAGACGGTAGGAGGAATGTTTGTTTGGTTAAGTGCGTCAACTTGTGCACGGAGATGCATATTCGTGACAATGATTTGTCCGTGTGCTGGTTGAAAGGTTAGATATGTTGAACCATACCGACCGCCAGTCAGTGCCGAAGCTACCGCCAGTCCGATCGACGATTATTAAAAAAATTGGCTTCTGCAAAAGATTTTGGACAGCATGTAATTGACTCGTTCATCAGATCTTTTTTTTTGTCCCCGGGCGCCGAGATGGTCAAGTGATAATTTCCCGCGTAGCCTCATGAGAAATGATTATTGGCCTACGTACAGGGCGAGCCACGGCAGGTACACAATGAGCGTTTTCCACCCTTCTAACAATAGTAACCATTAGTTACTATTTTCATTCCAGACTCATCAAAGGTTACTACGCTGACCGTTCCTCGACTGTTCCAACCTTCTCAAAATAGTAACTAATAGTAACTATTTGCTTACCATGCTCGAGAGCGTAATAAGCATGGTAACTATGCATCTCTGTAACGTGATTGGTCGGATTCGCCCGTGGCGTGATATTCTGCTGTAAAATAGAAAAATCGTTGCAGCCTTGATGCAGTAAGTAGGGTGGAACATGCTCTATGAAGTCCACAAGGTCCCAACCCTCAAACCGTCAAATCATTGACCCGTCTGTATGACTTTAAACACTTGGAGGGAAACAATCATCGAGCCTAAACAACGCTTTGTATAGTGTACCATATTGCAGATGCACTTTCCCAGGTTGACGTCGTCAATCGTTGTATTCATATTTCATTTCATTTCAGAAATGTTAGACCGGGACTCGATACCGACGCTTGCTGAATACCACACAGCTACGTCCGTTGCTACCTACAACCTCGTTCGCGAGACTGCTGCCTGCTCTGGTGCTCAGGTAAGACCAATGGCGGTTTGGAGGTATAGCGCCCTTCTACATCTAGCGTCTTTGATTTTGTACTTGAGCTTCTGGAGCTTCTTGCCTGTGTTCTTGTCAGGCCTCACTCTGGCGGCGAATTTCTTTTGACGGTTTTTGTTTGTCTGTCCGTCTGTCTGTCTAGTCTGTGATCGCGATAAGAAATAACCATTCCTGCGAAGGGTATTTTTGTATCAGCCTTGATTGACTTACGAGGCCAAACCTGAATTTAGTGACGGACAACTTAATAAAGAATTTCGGAAGTGAAGTTTATTCATTCTTATAGTGAACCAGTGAAAACGTACCCCCGAAATCATACTAGTCCGGGAAAATATGGCTCAGTTCAAACCGGGCTTCTTAGATTTCCGGATTCCTTCTTAGATTTTATTACCTTAAATTGTACTTGCAAGCAATACGGATGTTGTATACCGATGAGTAGCTTGCAGTCGATGATGGTGGCTATATCCTGGTTACTGAAACTAAAGCGCTCCACTCCTCTCTCCACGGCTGCGCGCGCCAGCCCTCGTCGAGTCGCTTTTTGAATCCCACAAGTGTTTTGCTGGTGACAGTTGATTCAAAGCGAGGCTCCACCTTCCAGACTTTTCGGATTCCAGACAGCCGTTTTCGTCGAGACTGATCTGGAAGGTGAATCCAGGCTAAAAACGTCTGGAAGTCCGGGGTGTGGACACCCCAGATTCCGGATGTCTGGAAGATGCGTAGCAACCCGTTCGAGAGACACTACAAATATGTAAGTGGGGGAAGAAAAGCGAAAGTGATTGACAGTTGTGACTGGGATGCAAGAGATATTTGAAATGTAAAGGGGACATTTAGGAAATGTTGAAGAACAGCAAATTTAGCTGTCAACATTATCATGAAAATCCGGAAGGGCTTGACTATGCGGAAGCCTCGGACGTCTTGTAATCTGGAAGGTGAAGCCGGGCTTTCAGACATGCTGTTACACAGAGGAACAGCTCGGTAGCTGAAGAAGTGCAAGCAAATATGCCAAGGTCTCCTGCGGTTGAGACTACTCCTGTTGTCCGAGCGAGTCAGACTCACTTACTTTACTTCTAGGAGTATTATTCTTCCGAAGCTTTGTCTTTAAACCGTTGGGTTTTGAAAGAGGGAGAAGGAACTTCAGACGAAGAAATTGGAAACGTCTCAATAGGCTCAACTTCCCCCCAGCCAGCCTCGCCGTTGAACACCGACGACTGTGATTTGATAGATGTTGACCAGGATTTGAGCTCAGATAGGCGCTTCGAAGCTGGGGATCATTCAGCAAGCGAAGATAGTAGCTTAACGGATTCGGATAGGTATGTGCTCTTGCTCACAGCGATGTAATGGATGTCGGAATGTGTTAGTAATACAGCTGTCTTCATTTCAGGCGCCCGAGGTTTCTGCCCAGAGGGGGGGGGGGGGGGGATTATAAGCCAATACAACAAAGATTTATCTTTTCTCTTTTAGGCTTACTTACTACATTGTCGGAAGTGATATCAGATAAGACCTGTTTGTGTTTCGATAATACATCTGTTATGACCCTTTTAAATGTTATCTTTTCACGAAATGTAACCGTTAACAGTGTCATAATAGATATTTTCTCATAACGTTTAAACAAAGGATGAGTAAACGTGTGTTGTCTGCTATCAAACTTCTGACAGTGTGGGAGTGTTCAAAATGCAGGAAGTGATGGTGGCTGACAGTATCGCGTTACTTGACGAGTGGTCGTGTAAGGACGAGTGGTATTGTAAGGACTGGACAACGAGGGGTCATCGAAGGACTTGAAATACTTCGGGGACGACCCAGACAAAGAGATGTCAGACATTATCACTCACGGAGCAATTCAGATCCATCGGACCTTAATCGCCCCGAAGCGCGAATTAAGGTAGTAATCCGTTCATGGAAACTCAGGGTAGCCTAGGATAACATTGAGCCACATTTTTAAATTAATTGTGATTGAGTCGATCTTTCAAGGACGCTCATGGGTGATCCACCCGAGGAATGTGCGCTGCGTGCCCCGTCACCCCAGCTGCCTTCTCCCAGTGATCATCATTTACACCTAGACGAGGTAAGCAAAATTGTCATTTTAGGTTCATTCCACCACCAGTAGTTACTGTAAGCTATCACTGTCGTTAATCCCCAGATGCAGGCTCTATTGAAAGGACAGCTATAGCTCAGCAGAGATGGGTGAACTCCGACCATGAAAGGATTCGAATCCGAATCCAGGGCTATGTACGAATCGATTCCGAATACACAATTTTGTGCTGAGGATTCGGATCCTGAATCGAATACGACCTTTATAAAAATTAAATCATTTACGTAGATTATAGTATAAGAAGAGCTGTAAGCTCATATGGTACTTGCATGGGTTAAGATGTTTTGATTGATCAAAAGTAAGTTTCGACTTTGCGGTTGAGATGCGCACTCTAAGGGAGCTAGAACTTCATTTGTAAGCAAAACCCCTTGAGGCAAAATGATATTGAGCTGATGGGCATCATGAAAATGCATATATTGCTTAAAAGTATTTTTTTTACTTTGCGGTCAAGATTGGTACTTTAAGGAATAATCGGATTTGGGAAGTTTCAAATTCTAAGCAAACGTTGTTGAATCTCTAATATTCCAGGGAAGTGTCATCGTCCTAGCACATCTTGAAGTACCTCAACTCGCGATCACCGGAATCTCAGACCCCCCCCCCCCCCCCCCCCTCCAACTTCACCCACAATACCCGGAGCCAATCCGGCTCTTTAAATGATTAATCCAGAGCATCTGTTTGTTATTCCCACGAAGTTCGATCCCGATCACACCAGTCTAAGCCGGTCAAGTAATAATCCCCCCAATAATTGTCGGATTCGGTCCGGAAATGAAAAAGATCACCAGAGAGAAATGTCACCTGTTTAATTATTAAATTTCACTCGAATCCGATCACCCGTTCCAAAGTTACGAATGACTCAATATTCCGGATTCCCGTCCCTCAACTCCCCCCCAAGTTTCAATCCTCTGGTTTGAATAAATGTTTCAAAGTCAGCTTGGGCTCAAAGAATATTTATCCCCCCCAAGATTATCACATCGAGGATTCTTTTATTCCAAGTCAGTTTGACCGGGTCCTTGATATGCCTGCCAAGTTTCGTCGTGAAAATCCCAAAAACCGGAATTCCGGGAAACCCCCTTCCCCCCCCCCCCCCCTCAAGTGTCCGGATCCAGTCAGATTGTGTAAAAGACTTACCTGGAGCAGATGTTTGTTCTTCACAGCAAGTTCACTCCGATCCCTCCATTCTAACCGTTTCTCGAGATTTCCGTCCCCCCCCCCAACTCCCCCACGGTGCCCGTAGCCAATCCGATTCAATAAATGATTTACCTAGAGCATCTGTTTGTTCTTCCCACAAATTTCCATCCCGATCTCTCCGGGTCACATATTCCCCCCCCCCCCCTCCCCCCAATAGTTGCCGGATCCGATCCAGATATCAAAAAGATCACCAGAGAAATGTCCTCTGTTCAATTCTTAAATTTCACTCGAATCCGGTCACCCTTTCCAAAGATACGCATGACTGAATATTCCGGATTCTCCTCCCTCCACTCCCCCCACCATTATCAGATCGACAAAATTTGTATTTTGAAGTCAGTTTGATCGGGCCCCTGATATACCTGCCAAGTTTCATCGTGAAAATCCCCAAAACCACCATCACCGGAATTCCGAGAAACCCCCTCCTCCCCCCCCCCCCTAAGTGTCCGGATCCAGTACAGTTGTCTAAACGATTTATCTAGAGCAGATGCTTGTTCTTCCCAGCAAGTTTCACTCCGATCTCTCCATTCTAACCGTTTCTTAAAATTTCCGGTCTCCCCCCCCCAACTCCCCCCTGGCTACCGAATCCGGTCAAGACTTTAGACGGGACATCCCAGATATATAATCTATTCAGTTATTAAGTTTCATTACAATCCGATCACCCGTTCGAAAGTTACACACTACTCAATTTCCCGGATTCCCCTGCCCACTCCCCCCAAAGTGGTGGATCGGAAAACTGATTATTTCTAAGTTTGTTTGGTCGGGTCTCTGATATACCTGCCAAGTTTCATGGTCCTAGCACATCTGGAAATACCCTAACTCGAAAAAGTGTGACAAAATGCCCTCAATTTTCAAGTTTCCAGCGCTCTCCACTGCCCCGCATATGGTCGGATAGGGAAACTGATTATTTCCAGGTTAGTTTGGTCGGGTCCCTGATATGCCTGCCAAGTTTCATTGTCCTAGCGCATCTGGAAGTACTCTAAATCGAAAAAGTGTGACAAAAAACTCGGACAGACCGACAGACGGAATTGTGATCGGTATATGGAACTTGAGCCAGAGGCTGCAAGTGCCATAAAAATCAAGAGGCGACAAAAATCACTGATGTTTAACGTAATCGGATAACGTGATAGATTACTGAGGATAGTTGGTGACATACAGCTGGAAGTTCACTGTGAACAAATTGCGAAATGGAAACTGGAAGGATGTAGACTATTTGAGCGGATTCGTAAGATTCCGGCCAAAAGGATGAATAAGGATTAGAATTGTCGCTGTGGCTCAGTGCCTTTACCACTCAGCCATAGTTAATTTGTTAGAAAAGTTTGACATTAGTCTTGATTGATTGTCCTTGGAGCAGCCTTATCCAAGATGCAGTTAATGATGAGCTATAAGTGCACACACAGTCCGGTAAGATTCCGCACGCGAAAATGCGCATGCGAAATTCGCGTCAATGTGCCTGACAGGTTCTTCAGACAAAACGAAATTGGGACGGGAAACTTGGCCCAAGATTTTGAAAATCCACTGCTTAGCCTACAGTCAGATCATGCTGATTGATAGCCGAATGTTTGCAAATTCTATATTTATTAAAAAATGTCTATTTTGTATTGTTTATATAAAATACAGGAGGTGTAGCGTATGTAAGTTCGAACAGTTCTGAGGAGTAGCAAAGGAAGATACAGTTAAGGAACTGCTGCTTTGACTGACTAGTATTTTCCTTTTATTGCAGCAAGTGTATGAAATGTCGCTGTTCAACTGTTAAAAAGATAAACTGTAAAAAAAACCATACCTCCCATAGACTATAAATATAGTAAACATTTAAGCTTGCCTACCTGGCAGCTTGCATTCAGCAGACACCTGCAACCAAGATCTTTCACTAACAAACATGGTTTTGCAGCTCAAATTAAATAGTTCGGATAAACATCTGAAATGTCAACACAGCTTATCAGTTTTCAATTCTCAGAGCTCGCATGCGTTTAAAATTCGCTCCGGAAAAAGCAGAATATTTTCTACTCAAACCGGGACGAAATTATGGGACCGAATCCGCATGCATGCGTCAAAATTCCGGAGCGGAGAAGGAAAGTTGCACCGGACTGCGAAATTCGGACTGTGTGTACACGCTACTTTATTGTTACTGCTATTGTATCTTTTAAAAGCTGTGAGCAGGAAGAGGTAAGACGCACTTTAAGTGTTACCTCAAGTCGCACTTCTGAGTGAACAAGGTCCATGACGGATATGTTATGCTCCGCTTATTCCGGTATTCTGGTTGAATGGTCGGTGTTCGATCTTCAGTCGGTGTTGAGGAACCGAATTTTTGGTTTTGTCGTGCAGCGGCGTCCAGAGGACGGGGTTGAGGGGGTGTTGAAGCACATGTAGTTACATTTGTTCAGTATCAAACGATGTGATTGATTCTGGTAGTTAAAACTATCTTTTAGGTGGATAGCCGCAAGGTGGATGATGCCTCACACGTACTTCACGTGGTAGTTCCTAGATTTTTCAGAGTTGATGAAATTACCAAAGAAAATAACGACAAAGGTATGTTCCGTCTTTCTGCCATTTTTTAGGTCCATTAGGGTAAGCTAGGGACAGGTCGCGCGGATCCCGCACAGTGCGGCAGTACCAGCTGAAACGGCGTGATCAATTCGGAGCGATATTACGGATCGGATTGACAGTTTACTTGAGTCCAGTCCACATGGGTTGCGTCCAGTTCCGCGACTGTTTGAATACGTGCAGTCTTTTCGTTCTCACTCTTATCCCAGTTGCCTTTGATATGGTAGTGATTAGTAGTGCCGTGAAATGATACTCAGTAACCCCTCCCTGGTTCAGGGCCATAGCGTACAATGCCAACCCGCGCATTATGCAAGAGTTGGCTCAAAGGGTGGGATTTTCGGGAGATTCGACCATTTGTCGTCATAGATTTAAGAAAAATTCCCACCTACCCAGTCTCGTTGAAGTCCAGTCTCCTTCTTTACTAAGTGTACATACTGTCGGGAGTTTCTTAACAGATAACACAGGATGAGCAGTTTCAACAGATAACAGGATGTCAACTATCTGTTATAATTCTGCAGACGTTACTCATTGAACGTTATGCACACGAGAAAATCCGGAGCACCCTGCGTGTAGAGAGAGAAGCTTCGGCCTAACGTCTTTTTTTTTATTGATAAAATGATAAACAACAAAACATCTGCTGACTTTTCTGTTTATCATTGTTCAAGGTTCAAGGTTTAATTTAAACTTCTGTATAAAATCAAAATAAATAGGGTCAAGCCGGGGACACAAGGTCGATTGACAAAAACCCGGTACAATATATAACAAACATATTTTACCTATAACTAATTATATAAATAAATGTTAATAATTCCATGACTCACCACCAGACGGGAACCCGCCCCACAAACCCACCGACACTCGGCAAGATCAACCCGAAATCCCCCCCCCCCCCCAAAAAAGAAAAATACCTAATGCGCAAGCCATGGTTACCGATGGCCGGCAACTAATATGTACCCCTAATATGGATACCAAACCTATCAGCAACAAACAAATAAAAATTTACTTAAATTTTTTTTTATCGATGATTCTTGAATTTATTTATAAGTATAGAATGAAGTTACTTTTTTATATTTGGAAGAGATTTACTGATATCAGTATATTGTAAATAAAGATGCCGTGAACCCGTGATTGAAAAATATGGTGAGAACCGCGATCTCTCAGTGGTTAATTTAAGGTGCTGCATTTTCCATTTATGACAGGTTTCATAAGCATGGTCAGGCTGCTCAGGAAAAAATTACTCGAAGTACGAAGGTAGTTCCGACCGGTCATATTTTACCTTAAATGGAGGATGAATAATTCTGAAACAGGCGAAATATTAGTTAACAAATATAGAGTTTCAGTTTTAGTTTTGTTAGGATAAGAAGAAGGGGACGGTAAATATTTTTGTAAAATTCGAAGAGCCCGGTTTTGAAGAGTCTGTATCGGTTTCACGTGATATTTGAATGTTGCCAAATAACAATACGTAAGATTGTGATACCGAAGAGTCAGCAGATGCTTTTACGGTTCTCCTTGGCAATGATGGTTATGCATAACGTTCACTGCATAACGATTGCGATATCATAGCAGATAACATTCCAAGTGTTATCTATTGAAACTGCGCATCCTTGTAGTGTCTGTTATTAAACTTGTGACAGCTTAGACGTATTCGGAGTCTTCGGGGATTTGCAGTGGATGTGCAGTGCTTAGCTTTTCAAACAAATTCTCTTCTAGTTTACAAGCTAACCGTTGACCGACGGATGCATCTAGGCGAGCTGAAGCGACACATTGAACCCTATGTGAACGTACCATGTGATTTCTTCCGTGTATTTAAAGTACAAGCGTCTTCAGGCATCGATAGGGAGTGTGTGAACCTAAATGAAACCTTAGAAACAATTGGTGAGGAACCGTGGTTAACTGTTCGACTTGGACGGGCGTTGAAACCCGGAGAAATTAGAGGCAAAGTCTACCATCTCCAACCGAATGAAGCCGAGGTGAGCCATATTTGACGTCGCTAGCATAGGGGTATTCGCTTCTTTACCACTTCCTCCTTAAGTCAGAAGTCACAGTGGGTGCAGTTTCTGTTCCAGCATTCTAACCGACCTGCCCCCTTTCGAAATGAGCTGCGAAAATAAACAAAAAATACACACACGTACCGGCTGTTTTAGTCGCTCGCGGTCTTCTTCTTTGGTGACAAACATGGCGAAAATTGCAAAACCGACCTTTCTAACCAATCAGCTCCCCGGAAGCAGATGAGAATGGAAGGAACGATGAAGGGCGTGGGGTGGAGGAGCATATTGGTACAACATCTCTTTTTAAGAGCAGTATTCGAGTCTCTTACACGTAGGTTTTCACTCGTGGATGGCAGGAACAGCCAGCCTTATGCACAAGCTCGAAACGTGAAACTTTCATTCGAAATGGATGCAACGGTGGCTGCACTGGGGAAGCTCTAAATCTGGGTAGTTTTTATGGGCCCAGTTCAGCCGCCCTTGTGTCATCACATCGAACTCCTTGTACATACCATGCATTGTTCGTACGCAGCATAGACAATTGTGGCTGAAAGTAAGTTCTAGTTCAAAATTAATAGCCTGTATTTCTATTTCAGCCTGTAAGTGGCAGCTTCTTGTTTGAATGGATCCTTGCTCCCGGGACATCCGTGAGACAAGTGAAGCAGGACCTGTGGAAGGAGTCGCAGAAGCATGGTATCGATGTTCCACTCGAGAGGTTTTCAGTTAGAAAAAAGTCCTGGAGGAGTCCGGGGAAGGTGTTCGCGGACGACGAGACAGTGGGGGATGAGAATATCCCGCTTTACGCAAACTGGGAGCTCTTCATTCAGGTTCGACCTTATTTGTACAAGTTTCAGTTACACAATGCAAAAGTTAACTTTTAGTACTTTTCGACGTATACGCGGTTATGGTTGGCGTATTTGTAGTTTCGTTCTTCCACCATCCCGCACGTTGTATTTTAGCTTTTCGGTGGATACTCTCGGTTTTATCGTAGTGATAGGCAGTAATTTTAATTTTGGGCAGTTACTCGACAGTCTATGTGTCCATTTGCTGTCTGACCGAGGAGGTGGGAGGGTACCCGGAACGCACAAGTAAGCAAAGGACCAAATATAGGACATTTCACGACGGTCACTGGGTAAACTGTGCCCAACTGCCCCTCAACTCCGAGATGGGGGTGGGACAAGCTAGTCCCCCGAAAGGAATGGTTAGAACTTGGTACCCGCAGTGTACCAAGTTCCAACGCACACTAGTAAACGTGACACATGGTTCATGAGCAGTGAAATCTGAATTAGAAACGGTAGCGGAAACCCAAGGGAGAAAACCGGCTATCGCACTCATGGTAGTGTCCTTAAAATACACTACAGTGGATGGTGGACTGTTACTGTTTGGGATCCCAAAACGTAAGTGGAGGGATACCTATGACATCGCAAAAGTTGTCCGTCTGTCAGCACGATAACTCTCGAAGGGAATGAGATATTTAGGTGAAACTTGCTGTGAGGATTCTTCAAGTCAAGGGAAAGATCAAGTTCGTAAATGGGCGCCATAGCTGCATATTTAGGGTAGGGTCCAGGGGGAGGGGTTTCAAATCAAGGGGCGACAAAAAATTATGGAAGCTAACGAGATAGTCGATTAAGGGGTAAGACGACGTGCTGAACACGAATATGAAAACCATTTTCTCGCCAGAAGAGTAGTTCACCCGGAATCCGGCCAAAACCGGAAAGTTTACTAAAAGTAAAAGTTTTATCTGAAGTTGATTAGATGTCCGCAGGGGCGTCGCAAGTGCATTTTCGGTGTGTGTGTGTGGGGGGGGGGGGAGAGTGCAGAGCCAAAATTTTACCGAATCTTTCAAATATTTTACCGAATCCTAGAACTAAGAATTCGAGCTTTAAATTATGGAACAGAAACGATTACGTAGGGAGAATAAGAATAAAAGGCAGCATGAACGACGATCAGCCAACTATTAGGCGGCATTTTGGCGAAGCCCACATGGAGAATATGTTGCCGGGCAGGATTGCAGTAACAGCTACTATCTATTATAGCCAATCGAAAATTTCCATCCAAATTCTAGCTTTTAATGTTTCGAAATCTCAATCCTAAAACTGGCTTAAAACCCCCGTCAAATGACGCGCCCTTCCACAAAATAGAGAATATTACGAAAAGTGCTGCAGGCGGAATTTTCGAAATATTTATGATTAGAAATTCTTTTTAGGATCCAAAATAAAAGTAAGGACTATCGATGATATCATAGATCATCCCTTTTGTCTGCGACCAGTGCTTCACTCGACCTCTTCTGAGTTTCCAGGTTCGTGGTAACTTCCGAATCCTGGCAATTACAACAAATAAGTTAACAGTTATTACACCGAATAAGTTTAGACCGATAGCGTGTTCGGGATTCTGTATAACTACCGTATCCCGGTGATTATACCGAATTGTTTTGGTATCGAAAGACTACCGAACAATATTCATATACTCGGTATACTTTCGTCGAAACTGGAACAAAGTCAGGATTCGTGGTTAACTTCCTAATCCTGGAAATTATACTGAATAAATTACCGAATCCCAATCATGATACCGAATAATTTTGAGCCAATAGCTTATTCGAGAGTCTTTGTAACTATGGAATCTCCATAAATATACCGAGTAGTTGCGGCATCGAAAAATTACCAAATGATTTGAGTAAATTCTCTCACCCAGTTCGTGATAACTACCGAATACTGGTAATTATACCGAATTCCGATCATTATGCCGAAGAGTTTGTACAGATAGCCTATTTATAATTATACCAAATCCCGATTATTATACCGAAGAGATATGAACAGATAGCCTATTTAGGATTCTGTATAACTACCGAATACCCGTAAATCGAAAAAATACCAAACAATTTTAGTAAAAGTTACCGAATCTCAAAAAGGTGTGGGGGGGGGGGGCTGCACCCCCCCCCCTTGTGACGCCCCTGGATGTCCGATTCAGGGGTAAGAAGACATGCTGAATCCGAATATGAAAACGATTTTCTCGTCGGGCAAGTAGATCGCCGGGAATCCGGCCAGAACCGGAAATTTTTTCAAAAATAAAAGTTAATCTGAAGTTGATGGGAGTTCGATTGATAGGGAAAAACGCTGTATCCGAATGTGAAAATTATTTTCTCGGCGGACAAGTAGATCGCCCGCAATCCGGCCGGAACCGGAAAATTTGTTGAGTAAAAGTCTTATATGAATTTCATTAGGTGTTCAGTTCACGGGTAAGAAGACATACTGAATTCGTCTATGAAAATCATTTTGTACTTGGACACATACTTCGCCATGAATCTTGCTGAAGTCGGAAAATTTGTTAAAAGTTGAAGTTTTATCTGAAGTTAATTAGAGGTTCGATTGAGGGGTAAGGAGATACGCTGAATCCGTTTTTGAACTTCAATCTTTTTGCAAGACAAGTAGTTAGCCCGGAATCCGGCTAAAACCGGAAATTTGGCAGAAGTAAGGTAGGAACTATCGTCAAAGTAGATATGACGCAGGCTATAGGGGTAAACGCACATGGTGAATCCATATTTGAACTTGGTCTTCTCAGATTATTACCATTTGACTTAATCTGTTTCAGTTTTATTAGTTAAGTGCTCAAGGAGTCTGGCGAAGACTGGACTTCTATAAGACCCGATTGTCTGGATCAAATATTAGACCTTTGGGATTCCATCGAAACCTTTGGTCATGTTTACCCTGGCGTTAGTTTGTCTGATTTAATTTTTGAGCCCTATTTCCTTTCAGATTCTTCCCGAGGATCGGGAAGCTCGATGTGTGCCCGAAGGGTGCCGAGAAGACTGCGTGGTCACATTGTTCCTAAGGCAATGGCGACCAAGCGAGTTCGTGTTAGAACCCTTCCGGGAAGTTACGTTCGGGAGCTATGAGAGTGAACCCATTAAATCCAAGGTATGATCTGCATAAACTTTGGCAGCTCTGTCCATATCTTCCGAGTTGTTTGCTCATCTAAAGAACAATGTCAGTTAGACCGGTAGAGCCGAATATATATTGGTTAGGTCGGTTGTGGGGTAGAAGACACAAGGAATTCGTGTGCACTTGATTTTTTTTTGCCCGGTCGATAGAAATGGATGAGGTTGTGCAGTGACGATGCAGACGCAGAAAGTCACACCGGATCAGTCCAGTTGATCTTTTCGCGGCTTGTCGATAGTTTGAGAGGCTGAAAACCTGGATTCAGTGGATATGGAACATCGCCTGGATCAAAATAGAGGCATTCCTTCTGGTGAAGACCGTCGAAACTTACGACCCTGGTTGATCGATGCCGGTAATTTTTCAGATTTCGGAGCTCTACGGCGTCCCATTGGAATCCGTCCAGATTGCTAAGCCACCAGGCGTCTTTCCGTGCGATATGTCTATCCTCCGAATTGAAGCTGACCTAGACTGGGAAAGAAATCCAAGGTCCATCGAAGACCAGCCTTACAGCATACTAGAAGATGGTGGTATTCTATTCTGGAGGTAAGTAGGAGTCGATGATGTCAGGCTGTCGAAATTGCTGCCAAATACTTGGACAATAGTTGCGTTTTTGATCGTTTTGTTCGCCGTTAGCGTAGCCGGTTGCTTAGTTTCCGTTTTCAAACGCCGTCGAAGTTCACCGTCTGCATAAGTAGTGTTTTTACGGGTCCGGCGATCCTTGCCCGGTTGACGTTTCTTCGACGATTCAAGCAAACTTCGAACTTGCTAGCTAACCAAGTTCGATGGTCAGTGTTTGAAGGACTAAGAAACTGTGACCGGCGACCAAAAACGGTAATTAAACAAAGACCTTTGAGGTTGAAGGTGACTTCAAACTTCGATCAAAAACGCAACTAATACTGTTCACGAAAAGACTCGAAGAATGTTCCAACCTAACGCTTGTGCGGGAGCTTCTGCATGTTCGTCAGAACAATTTCTTGTTATTCTTTAGTTCGCCATAAAACTAAAGTAGCCTAGCAGGTATACCCCTGGCCGAGGAGAAAAAAAAAAAAAAAAGGGAGATGGGCGCCAAAAGTGAGCTGAAGCGTGGCTAGTTTGTGCCAGACCCCGCCAACTCTGTAGATCCGGGGGCGTTGCCCTTGATACCTCATATTTGGGGAGTTCAGAATAAGGCAGAAGCCCGGTTGACGCGTCCGCTTCTTCTGACAGGTGCTACAAGGAATCTAATCGAATTGTTTACGTGATGATAAATTTTTACACTATTCAAAAGTATGAAAAAAAACAAAAAAAGCGGTGCTTATGCTGATACCCATGACATCGCAAAGGTTAACCGTCGTCCGTCCGTCTGTGAGCACGATAACTCTCGAACGGAATGAGATATTTTGATGAAACTTGGTGTGACGATTCTTTGGGTCAAGAGTAAGCTGAGCACGATAGTGAAAATCATTTTTTTCGCCGGACAAGTAAGAGTATGCTGAGCACGATAGTGAAAACCATTTTTTTCGCCGGACAAGTAGTTCGTCCAGGATACGGCAAAAACCGGAAAGTTGGTTAAAAGTGAAAATTTTATTTGAAGTTGATTAAATGGTCGATTTAGGGGTAAGAGAACATGATGAACACGATGGTGAAAACCATTTTTTTGCCGAACAAGTAGTTCGTCCGGAATCCGGCAAAAACCGGAAAGTTGGTTAAAAGTAAAAGTTTCACTTGAAGTTCATTAAATATTCGAATTAGGTGAAAACCATTTTCTCGCCAGACAACTAGTTCGCCCGGAATCCGGCCAAAACCGGAAAATTTGTTAAAAGCAAAAGTTCGATTACGTGACAGATTAAGGGGTAAGAAGAGAGCCCGAGTCTTTATGTGACAATCATTTTTTTTCCGAACATGTAATTATAGTCCGGAATCCGGTTGTAACCGGATTTGACTTTTATTCAAAGTTGATTAGACGTTCTTCATAGGGATAAGGAGATACGCCGGATGTTTCTGAATTTTCTTTTTCTGCTGGACTAGTAGTTCGTTCGGAATTAGGGCGAAACCGGAAACTTTGCAGAAATGAAGCAAGGAGTCTCGGTCAGTATCGTCAAAATAGATATGGCTTATAGAGGTATATCTGAACTTGGTTTTCTCTGATGATTAGCCTGGCGAAGGTCAGATATTAGATTTTTGGGACCCATCGACACCTTTGGTCTTGTTATAACGAGCGATTGCGAAAAAAAGGAGCAAAACGTGTAATTGATATGGGTCAGGTTCCGCTTCGGCCGAGTCTACTATATTATTATTGATTTTTGGGATCCCAAAACGTAAGTGGAGGGATACCTATGACATCGCAAAAGTTCTCCGTCTGTCCGTCCGTCAGCATGATAACTCTCGAAAGGAATGAGATATTTTGATAAAACTTGGTGTGAAGATTCCTTGGGTCAAGCGTAAGGTCAAGTCCGTAGATGGGCTCTGTAGCCCTATATTTAGGGGTGGGGGAGGGGGTTCAAATTAAGGGACAAACAAAATATTTTTCAACAGCTAATGTGATAGTCGATTATGGGGTAAGAAGACATGCTGTACACGATAATGAAAACTATTTTCTCGCCGGACAAATAGTTAGTCTGGAATCCGGCAAAAGCCGGACAGTGGGTTAAAAGTTTTCTCTGAAGTTTATTAGATGTTCGATATAGGAGTAAGAAGACGTGCCGAACACTTATATGAAAAGTATTTTCTACCCGGACAAACAGTTCGCCCGGAATCCGGTCAAAACCGGAAAATTCGTTAAAAGCAAAAGTTTTATTTAAAGTTTATTAGACGACAGATTTAGGGCTAAGAAGAGGCGCTGAGTCTATATATGACAATCATTTTTCGCCCGGACATATAATTCAACCCGGAATCCGGTTGAAACCGGAAATTTGTTTGTAAGTGAATGTTTCATTATAAGTCGATTAGATGTCCTTTATACGGATAAGGAGAAACGCTGAACTCGTTTCTGAGTTTTCTTATTTTGCTGGAATTCAGCCGAAACCGGAAATTTGGCAGAATTAAAGCAGGATGTTTCGGTCAGTATCGTCAAAGTAGATATGGCTGATAGAGGTATATCTGAACTTGGTTTTCTCAGGTGATTAGCCTGGCGAAGACAAGACCCAGCTGTCTGGATCAAATATTATACTTTTGGGATCCCATCGAAACCTTAGGTCTTGTTCCAAGTAGTAGTCGCTTTAGTCTTCCTGTGACCCTTTCACGTTTCAGGCATGAACGAAAAGGTGTCTTGGTTCAGCCAAGGCATTCCCGACGTATTTTTTGTTGTCGAAATATTAGTTGTATTCTTTCTTCCCTATAGAGACAACCGAGAGACTCTCAAAGAGCTAACTGAAGACGAGCGAAAAGCCATCACTATTAGGGAGAACGCCCGACTTCAGCGCAACAACACATACACAGCCTCCCCATCCAGTCGCAAAGAAAAAGCTCTCAAGATTTATTACGATCCCGTGGTTCCTTCTCTTACTGATGTCAGTGTGGACTGATGAGGTGGGGTTGGAAAGCTGAAATTGTATCGGGCGTGTACGATTACGTTTATTATACTATGAATATTACCATACGTGTTGTTAGATGTTCCTGCCAGAAGCGTCAAATAAATAACGACTTAGTTGCTAAAGGTTCTGCTCTCGAACTGCTCCGACCTGCAACTGCGACAACAAGACAGCTCTGCCAGGATCACAAACGGGAGCAAAATTTTCTTCTCTTTTCACCAATTTCCGGTTGTCGCCGACTCCCAGTGTACCAAACCAGTAACCAACCACACACATCACAGCGATCCCTTGTGTTGTATTTTTTCTGGTTGAAGGTCTTAAGTCACCACCTAGTAAAGCAACCGCCGTCAAGTTTTATGAAAAATTGCGCCCACATAGAGTAGTAACTAATTTCACAGCACTACTGCCTAGTCGATTCCGTTCGAACTACTGATCCTGCGAGGGCTGCGAGAAGATGAAGTACAGAAATAGACATGGAATCTAAATCGTGACTTCGGTTCCGGCGAAAACTCCCCCGTACATCCCCCCCAGCGTCACGCGTCCCAAACTGCAATTTTTCTAATATACTACATACTTGCATTCGGGGTTTTTAGTACCTGGGGGAAGGGGGGGGGGGTCGACAGGATTTTTGTCGCCCCTCGAGACTTAATAGACCAGATTGATTTGGCTCGCTCTTAAGTTTATGGTTATTACCGGATTCCCGCCGTAGCCTACTATGCATCACACCCGGAAAATAATAGTGTATTCAGAATATTTTTTTTCTTTCATTTTCGTTGTATTACCGAATCATTTCCGATCTGCAACGGCTCGACGCCCAAATGGGTTCCTGCACACAATTAGGTTCGTTCTCGACTGTCAGGTTTTCATGATTGGCCGTACTAACCATATTTCCCGACTCGCATGCCTTTTTACATCTATGCTGAAAGTTTAAATCTGATTAGATTATTACTGGGATCCAGTATCGACTTCTAGCCTTGAGCACAAACAGGCAACACTGCATTATCGCTAGAAAGCGCCAGTTACTTTTACTCATAAACTGATTTACGGATTCAAACGTCTCTGTATAAAAAGGATATAACTTCCAGAAATGACAATCTACCAAACAATGTTTGACTGAACACCGATAGATAGCGTCTATAGCTAGTATTTTTCAGTCGGAATCACCGAGGGGGGTTGACAAGCATTGAGTTACGGACCGATTCGAAGAACCGACATGCGTTAATGTGTTTGCATAACCTCCTCGAACTTGTTCCTTGCAGACAGTCGGACGACCAACAGCCAACGGGCAGCTGTCGTATGTAGGCTACATTCGTGTTTGTTTCCATGTCCATGGGGTTGGTAAACTTGTATCCAACAACCAACAATGGATGGGCATCTCAAAAACGCCTCTTTCAAGGCATCTGGTTCCGATCCTTAAGCCTTTTCTTCTCGCTCTTTGTTATACTTTTCTAGTTCCTTCAAAAACTGTGCTTTCGGCTTCATCGCCGTCGGCTTGTCCCCTCTGCACTTAGGACAGTACCAGCGCCCTTTTGGCTTTGTTGTCAACTGAACACATGCAAAGTGGAACCATTCAATTGGACACAGATCATTGTCACAACCTATCATCTCACCGAAGCTGACTTGTTCACAGAGACAGTAAGTTGGCTCGTCCGGGTCAACCGGAACTTCTACTGGTGAATTTAAGCGATCCTGCTTCCCTCCACCGGTCCTTCGCTTCTTAGCCTTTTTGCCACTCATGACGCTGCTAGCTTTCTTTGGTCTCTCGGTTGCAGGGGACTGAGCTGCAGATACAGAGAGCTGAGGCCCAAAAGACTGCTCGACAGGGCTGTCGTAGCTCGGCGAGGCAAGAGTTGCAAAGCCAGCATCAATCCTGGATCTTCTTGGCCTTTTTGCAATTCTTTCCTCTTTTTCTTTCTGAAGCTCTTCATCTCTACCAAAGTACAAGTTCTTTGAGTCTGTTTCCAGCTGTCTGGCTTTATTTTCAACAATATCCTGAATAGTCTGGACGATTACTAGTTTCTCGTCTCCCATCTCGAGGGAGCAAATGAGAGCAGCCTGGAGTCTTCCGATTACTTTTTTCTTCAGCAAATCCCCGGTAACATTTTCTTTCGTAAGGCCCAACTCCTGGTACGTCTCATCTGATATATTACTCGTTTTACCGCCAGCTAGCAAGTCGTTGTATCTCTCGCTCTCTTGAATCAAAGCTGTAAAAGAAAACCTTTAAAATGTGCAATGGACATTGAAAAGCTTTTTTTTCACTCTGAAGACATCACTCCCAAAACATGTACACACTGTGAGCACATAATCTCCATCCTATGCTACACACGTTCTCTTGAGTCTTTCATTTATCGTAAGGGACCAACACAGTATAATTTATTTATTTTTTATTTATTATCACATTTAGCGTTAAGCTTTTAGATTGTTATGATCACTTCTTGAGCCCAAGCTGACTGGGAAACACATTAAACAATGGCTAGAAACGGAAACTCAGCTACGATGCGACCTTCTTCTTTTATTTAATTTTTCAGGTTCTTTAATTTCAAATAATGAAAACAAGTACTTTTGCATAGCTTCATGGCAGAGAGCAGGCTCGATGGCAAGCGACCTCGTCAGGATGCTGTTAGACTGGAAGAAACGAACCTGCAATCCAGCAACAAACTGACGAGAATCCTTGCCAAGAAGGGCGAAATGTCGCTGACGAATGTTGTAGCTGACTTGCCGTTTTTAACCAATTGACTAACAGGTAAAGACCACGATCTTCCGGATGCCACAAATGCCTGCTTCTATTAATAGTGTAGGTTCCGGTAAAACCAGTAGCTTACCTTACAGAGGATATCTGTTCTCACATAAAACGTTGACGAGACAAGAATCTGGGCATCGTTAGGTATTAAAAGAGTTAACCGTCCCTTCGCGATTGTTTTTCTGGTTGCACGTGCAGATCACCACACAGTAAACCACAGTGCTACATGCCAGATTACCAATTCGGTTTTCTTCCGGCTTGGGATGCGCCCATTCTCTCATTGCGTTGGCATCTATTTTCCCGGTCGAAAACTTCTTTGGCGTTGGCGGGTCATGATGTAGAAAGAGCCTTTGATTCTGTCATCCACCCACAAGCACTGTTAACCGTGTTCATAAAGGACCGTTCAAGCTTACGTTTAAGGCGCGGAATTTCCGAATTATACTTGCTATCCGTGAATATCTGTGGCAAAACTTTCATCCCGCCAGGCTTGCTGTAGTAAAAAATAATAGGAACGGGTTGTATTTTTTGTGTTAAAAGTTATACGTGACCAATCACAGCGTGCGTTTCCATCACGTGACTGTCAAGGAAGAAAGAGAAAAGGATAAAGAGAGATATTTGCAATATAACTGAAACTGAATGAGCTCTTTGAATGGAAAGTCAGTCATACTAAACTATACAGCTAATTGCGCTTTGACAACTTTAAGCTTTTACCTTATCTGGAATAATTACAGCAATCGTGGTAGGCTCAAAACTAAATCGAGAAATCTACACTGGTCCAACAGACACAGTAACAGATATTATACTGGATTGTGCTTTGACAACTATAAGCTTTTACCTTATCTGAAATAATTACAGCAATCCTGGTAAGCTCTAAACTAAATCGAGAAATCTACATTGGTCCAACAGACACAGCAACAGATATTATACTGAACTTGCTTAAAACCGGTCGAAGCTGATCTAAAATTCCACATCTCAGGATGTTTAGTGTCCCTAAAGTCATCAAAGGTTAGGTTTTCTTGAGATTCATTGTCAGGCTCCAGGCTTCGTGTGGTTAATCTGCGCATACGTGGGCGTACAACTTGATTTTCAAGTTGATTGGAAGAGGAGGATAAGGCTTACAAGACGGAGTATTTTTATTCATGTTACAGCACAAGCGTGAACGGTCCTTAAGGATGCCTAGCCAAGCACATATGCCTAGGCACGTGCTCAGGCGTGGCCAGGCACTGGGTTCTAGAGACTGGAACTCGGTGCCTGGCCCAAAATCTGTGCCTAGACATTGGTGTGAACGGTGAATGGTGATGCTAGGCAGGTGCCTCGACATCTGTGTTTGGCTAGGCATGCTTGTGAACGGGGCTTTAGAGCTTTGCACTCGTGAAGAGTGTACCAAGTCTGAGCAGTTTAGAGTTCAATCTACAGCTTCTTGAAGTGACAATCTTTAAAGTAGTCAGGCACGGGGCGATTACTAGCCCTAAATTAGTTGGCAATGCTGTCCTGAATGAAGTTAAAAATTACCTAATAGGTCATTTGGAACCAATTAGTGTATGGTCTTCTTCATCGACGCTTGTCAAAGACTTACATGCAAATATTGTAAGTTCTGCCTGTTTTGGGGGCCTACTCCAATGGAACTCTTAACTGGCGGCTTGTGTACATACAAATGTGCCCCCCCCCCCCCCACGTCGTCATCCAGTCGGTGAGAAGAGCACAATTTTTCTTAAAACGAGCTAGAAGCTCATATGGCACTTGCAAGGCCGGGTCAGATAATAGGCCCTTTAAAGGCGCAAGAAATTCATCTGTAAGCAAAATCCTTGAGGCAAAAATGATGATGGGCTCATGGGGATCACAGAAATGTATATTTTGCTAAAACTTACTTTTTGTACTTTAAAGCACACCTCGCACTATTTACTGTTTATGTTCCAATATTCAAAGCTATCTGAATACTGTAAAGCTAGGCTCTGCTTTTAAACAATTATCCACGGCCTTGTCTGTCTTAAGCCTTTTCCCAGGCCCACTGACTTCTAGCAAGATCTCTGCAAAATCCAGAAAGCCGGTTTTACACATCAGTAGCTTGATACGCGAACACTCATCCACAGCATAAATGCACATGGAAACTAGTAAATCACGGCAAGTGCAGAAATTAGTGAGGGGTTGATCGCGAGTTCAGAATGTAACATAGGAAATTTGAATCTCCGGGTTTAAGAATCAAGAATCATGTTACGTAAGTACGTTGCATTGGCATTATAGATACGATGGATCTTTTAAGAAATTCACTTGTAAGGAAGGAAAAAATGACAGTGGGCCCTTGGTGATCATGAATATGTATCATTTGGTCAAGAGTATTTTTTGTTGTTGTTAAGATACGCAATTAAGGGTCCTAGAAATCCATTTTTAAGCAAAACCCGTATTGCACAAATGATAATGGTGCCTTGGAGATCATGAAATGTACTGTCTGGTAAAAAAAATTTTTTTTAACTTTGCGCACTTTAAGGGAGCCTGAACTTCATTTGTAAGCAAAATCTGTTTGGCAAAAACTATATTGAGGCTCACACGACGATCATGAAAAATGTATATTTTGACTAAAGTATTTTTTGTACTTTAAGGTTAAGACAAGTACTATAAGGAATGGTCGGACATGGCAAGTGACAAATTTCTAAGCCAATCTTGTTGAATCTCTAATGTTCCTGCTAAGTTTCATCCTCCTAGCACACCTGGAAGTACCTTATCTCACAATCACCAGAATTCCCAATCCCGCTTCAGATCCCCCCACAGTGACCGGATCCAATCCTGTTTTGTAAATGATTTATTCTAAAGCATTTGTCTGTTATTCCCACCAAGTTCCATCCAATCTCTCCAGTCTAAGCGGGTTACGAATTTGCCCCTCCCCCTCAATTGTTGGATCTGGTCCGGACATAAAAAAGAACATCAGAGACATGTCCTCTGTTCAGTTATTAAATTTCGTTGGAATCCGATCACCCGTTCAAAAGCTACGAACTCGCCCCACAATGGTCGGATCGAGTAAACTACTATTTCCAAGTCAGTTTGATTGGATTCCTCCTATGCCTGCTCAGTTTCTTCGCGAAATCCCGCCATCCCCGGGATTCCAGGCCCCCCTACAAGTGCCTGGATCCATTCCAGTTGCATAAACGACTTATCTAGAGCAGATGCTTGTTCTTCCCAGCAAGTTCCAACCAGATCCCTCCAGTCTATCTGTTTCATGATACTTCCGGTATCCCCCCTAACTCCCCCACAGCTGTCGAATCTGGCCCAGACTTGAAACGGGACATCAGAGACATGTCTTCTATTCAGTTATTGAGTTTCATTTGAATCCGATAACCCGTTCGAAATTTACGCAGTTCCGTTTACCCCTCCTTCCACCCCCCCCCAGATCGTCGGATCATCCTAGAACCTCTAGAATTACCCTAACCAGCAATCGTGGGACAGCAAGTTCTAACCTGATCCCTCCAGTCTAACTGTTTCATGACATTTCCGGTAGCACCCCTAACTCCCCCACAGCTGTCAAATCCGGTCCAGACTTGAAACGGGACATCACAGACATGTCTTCTATTCAGTTATTGAGTTTCATTTGAATCGATAACCTGTTCAAAAGTTATGCAGAAATCAATATTCGGGATTCCCCCTCCTTGGTTAGAAATGCCTCTGCTTGTGTATCACTGCCCATCATGCAGCCATCATGTGCCCACCTCCCCACATTTTTCTTGCCACTTCAAACCATAATATCTCACTTTACGGTGGGCTACTTCTGATTTTCTGAAAACAAATTTGAACTTTCTGCCAAGCTCTCTAGTAAGCTAAAACATTGAAGTTTGAGCGCACCAGACAATTCAAACTGGAAAAATTCAAAATTCAACTGCCGCTAGCTTTTCGCAAGTCTGTAACCTTTTGACAAGATCAAATTCTGATCAAAGGTTTGCCAAATTTTAGATTTTGATTGTTTAGAAATGGTTCTGTAAGCAATTAACTGCCGGACAAACGCCAATACTTTGGTTGAAGAGGGCTAACATATAGAGGATAGCACATGGAGGGCCACTGAAATTAGTAAATGTCATACTGGTTCTAGAATATCCTTCAACGACTTTAGTTCAAATACTTGTTCAAAAAATATTTACTGGAACATAGTATTTTATCAGTATTTGCCAACAGCTCTAACAGCAATGCTGTTCTCACAAACATCAAAGAAGGAAAAGAACATAAATATCTGTCTGTACTTCTATGTTTTATCTTAACTGCAGTAAATAGGTTATGTTTAAATTCTGGCAGATTAAAATACAGTTTTGGCGGACATTGTCTTAGGAGGTTAAATAGATTAAATAGTCTTCACGCTTGCATGAAATTCCGCACTGATTTAAACAACATCAGTAAATAACTAACAGGAAGATTTTTTCCTTTTCATGTAGCGTTTACAGGCACAATAAATTTGGTCGGGTAGATAGGAATTCTGGTGGACTCCAAAGGATTCCGTTAGCGAAGATGACTAGAAAAAAGTCTACCGATCCATTTGAAAGGAATCTTGTCATCAGCTCTGGTAAAAAAAAAGAAGAAAAAAAGTCTAGCTAGCTTTTGAGAGCAGCAGTCGTCAGTACTGATGTCATGAATAAAAAATTTATTTTTGGGCTTGTAAATTTATTTTTGTCAGATTTCTGGTTTGAAAAGTATTTTCTTCCTCTCTGCATGTAAACATAATCTTGTCACCAAGATCAGATTCTGTTCCAGTTTTCCTGTACTTGTAAACGCTGCATCAGTGTTGAAAATGATATGGAAAACTCTGTTTCTAACACTTTCATTGGCCTCTGCTTGGCCTGGGCAGGGCTTGGCATCTACAGTCAAATGGACATGCAAGAACAATACCAGAACCAAACTGCATAAAGCCTGCATATGACTGTCACATCTCGCTTTTGTAAGAAAAAAGAAAATAAAACCTTGGTATTCAGCATCAATTTCTCTAAGTCTTGAAACATGCTTTTGCAAATCAGCTGGCATATTGTCCATGGCATCTAGATAGTCTTCCAGGTAGGTTGCTGAATAGAGGGCTTCAACTGCCACCTGGTTCAACATGGCACTGGTTATCGGCGTACAAAGGCAGTACTATACAAGATATCTGAAGATAAAAAATAACCCAAAACACGAAAAATGTAAGCAGTGTTGCTGCTGATGGTGTGGCAAGAAGATTTCCCCATACTCGACAAAAACGGATATTAGTCACCATCATCAAACTTGACAATGCGAGGGGTAGTTCCACTTTGCGACTGAATTTTGAGCGTTTGGTAATTACTTTGAACTTTTAAGCACTGGAAAACAATTCCGACCTTTTCTTGATGTTAAGTAACAGCTCTGGAGCTTAACTTTTACCAGAAAAAGCGCCACAATGGTAGGAAAAAGCATAATCGACCTTGAATCGACCAATAGGGTTCGATATTTCATTTTGCGGTAGAAGTTTGCGGTAGACGGCACTGTCTAGGGAACCGGGAGCCGTACTTTACGTTCCATGGGCTGCGGAACCGGTAGTTTTCACGGAAACCAAACCATATGAGCTGCGATTCCGGGATCTGACGTCATTGACTAACGGAAACTTGTATGTGCTGGATCCGGTTCCGGTAGTAAGTGGAAATAGCTCACGGAAACTTCATCGCACCAGCTTCTCGTCCGGTAGTCTCACGGAATTGTGTATTTAGAAGCTAGGGAGCCGGTAGTTCATACCGGAAACTGCACAATTGGAACTTGTGTTCAGGTAGTGTCTACATGGAATATAGAAATCAAGGAATAGTTTGGATGAGAGCTAGGATACCGGGATTTTCACTGACTTAGAGAAAATATCATGGGAAAAATTTGTACTACCGGAACCCATATATTGAGAGCTAAGGTACCGGTAGCAACAACTATTTCATGAAAATGACCAGCTCACGACACAAATGGCTATGCGCGAGGGTTCCGGTAGTGCAAACAAAAAAAAATTGAACTCACGGACCCATGTCAGTGCAGACTAGGCTACAAGTGAATATTTTTAATTCTCGGAACCCAACTCCTGCGGGCTAGGGTTCCGGTAGTACCAAAATTACAAACTCATGGAAGTTGGATTCCATGAGCTGTACCGGACTCAAAAGTCCATATTGACAGGCCTCTGTGAGTTGTAATTTTAATTTTTGGCACTACCGGAACCTTAGCCCATCGCCATTTGTGTCCGTGAGCTGGTCATTTTCAATCAAATAGTTATTGCTACCGGTACCTTAGCTCTCAATATATGGGTTCCGGTAGTAAAAATTTGTCCCATGTTCTTTTTTCTAAGTCAGTGAAAATCCCGGTATCCTAGCTCTCATCCAAACTATTCCGTGAGTTCTATATTCCACGGAGACACTATCGGAACACAAGCTCCAATTGCATAGTTTCCGGTATGAACTACCGGCTTCCTAGCTTCTGAGTATACAATTCCGTGAGACTACCGGACGAGAAGCTGGTGTGATGGAGTTGCCGTGAGCTATTTCCACTTACTACCGGAACGGGGGCCAGCACATACAAGATTCCGTTAGTCAATGACGTCAGATCCCGGAATGGTTTGCTTTCCGTGACAACTACCGGTTCCGCAGCCCACGGGACATAAAGTACGGCTCCCGGTTCCCTAGACAGTGCCTTTCTGGACAAACTTTGCTCCGAAACTGTGATTAAACAACACGAAAGTTTGGAAAAAATGTTTCCGAATGTTATAAGTTGAGAATAATTACCAACCACCTACAATTCAGTCTTTAAGTTGGAGACCCTATGCTATTAGTTCCCGAAGCCGCGGAGGAGACTGGAAGTCAGCGGTGTGCCGCCGAAAACAAGAGCTGAAAGCTCATATGGCGCTTACAAGGCTGGTTAGATGGAAGTGATGGTCAAAAGTATTTTTTCCCGTTTCCGTTAAGATGTGCCCAGTCTAGTATACTAGCCCCTTTTCAGGCACGTAACGTCTAGCACCATGCCTGGGTGCTAGACGTTCAAGCACTGTACCTTGGATTTCATGTATGGTGCATGGATTTCAGTATACAGTGCATACATCAAAAACAAAGTTTCTGTCATAACAACTGAGCACCAGCTCGGACAGGGCTGAAATTACTACCATGAATTAGAGAAATCAAAGACAATCCTTTATATATTTTTTACAATAAAAACAAAAGGGCTCGGCTGATGACAGATGTGAAAAACCTCATTTCCTTTTCTACATAGTCAAGGGTTTTGCATGCAAAGTGTCCTGTGCCTCAGCTTTTTCTACCTAGCAGCCAACCAGAATATTGGCTCTTGGGGAAAATACATGGTAAATAGATAGGGTGTTGTTAGGTTTTTCGTCTCCATCATCGTTAGAGCCCTGTTGTTTTTGTTGTGAAAAATATATAAAGGATTGTCTTTGATTTCTCTAATTCATAGTAGTAATTTCAGCCCTGTCAGAGCCGGTGCTCAGTTGTGATGACAGAAACTGTGTTTTTGATGTATGCACTGTATACTGAAATCCATGCACCATACATGAAATCCAAGGTACAGTGTTTGAACGTCTAGCACCCAGGCATGGTGCTAGACGTTTGAGCACCGTGCCTGAAATGGGGCTAGTGTACTAGACTGGATGTGCCAAACTTGCTAGGCTGGGTCAGAGGATCGAAGTGATGGTCAAAAAGTTTGTTTTTTTTACTTTTCGTATGAGCTGCGCACTTCAAGGGTGCTAAAAATTAATTTCCAAGCAAAACCCTTGAGGCAAAAAGGATCATGTGCTCATGGCGATCGTGAAAAAGTAAATTTCGCTGAAAAGATTTTTGTTTGTACTTTGCGGTTAAGATGAGTTCTTTAAGGCATGGTCGGATCGCGGAGAGTGACGATGTCTAACCCAATGATGTCAAGTTTCTAATGCTCCAGCATAGTTTTATCGTCTTAGCACATCTGGAAGTACCTTAACTCACGATCACCGGAACTCTGTACACCCTCTAAAGCTCCTCCCCCCCCCCCACTCGGTACCCGAATCCGGTCCGATACTGTCACTGATGCACCTAGGACTTGTGCCTGTAGGCTACTTCCCACCATGTTTCATCCTGATCGCTCCACTCTATGCGTGTCACAAGATGTCCGGCTCTCCCCTCCGACCCCCCCCCCCCCTCCAGTTTATCGGATCCAGTCCGGACTTGAAATGGGACATGCTGAGACATGAGGTCTTTCAGGATATCAAATTTCGTTAAGGTCCGGTAACCCATTCGAAAGTTATGCGAAAGTTATATCGTCCTAGCCCACCTGGAAGTACATTAATTACGGATCGCCTGAATTCCATAACCCCCCTCCACCTCCTCCCACAGTGTCCGAATCCGGCCCAGTCCTGTCGGTGATGTATCTAGAGCGTGTGCTTGTTCTTCGCACCAAGTTTCATCCTGATCGCACCACTCTGAGAGTTTCACACGATTTCCGGTTCTCCTCTCCGACTCCCCCCAGATTCGTTCCGGTCCGGACTTGAAATGTCGGGCCTGATGATTGCACTATTTATTTTTGTGCTTACAGTGCTTACAAAGCCTGTTTATGTACTAACATAACTCCGTAAGCCATTTAAAAAAAAAAAAAAATGTTTCTTTTCAAGATAAGGAGATTTTTACACAACACCAGATAGAATAATGTTGAAACGTCGCGCAGCAGGCTAAATTTTCGGAAAATCAGCCTGTTTTCAGTGCCACAGAGCGAAACTCACGATTTGGTAATAGCATTTATGTCACTCTGACAAGTTCAAAACATACGACTGTCATTCTAACAAGCTCAAACCACGATATTTCGAAACGTAATGACTTCTAGAAAATCTCTGTACAACCATACGACCAGAAATAGGTCAGTGCCTCATAGGGCAAGCTCAAAACTCACGACTGTCTCTAATATACGAGTAGAAAATCTCTTCGTAAAATACGACAAGAAACGGGTCATTTCCAGGGGAAAATTGCGGTTGATGTCATTCTGGCAAGTTCCATACGACTGACTCTGACAAACTGAGAACACAAGACGGCGAATCTGACAAGCTTAAAACATACAATTAAAAACTCTATTCAAGAATACGACGAGAAACAGGTCATGTGAAGGGTAAGTTCACGATTAGCTAACTGCTTTGTATGCCTTTATCTGGCAAGGTCAAAACTTACGACCGTCTCTAATTTAAGACTTGAAAATCCCTCCGTAAAGTACCAGAAGAAACGGGTCTTTTCAGGCGAAATTCGGGGTTGATGTCATTCTGGCAAGCTCAAACAAACGACTTTCATTATGGAAAAAACTTTTTTCTGCAACATACAACTGTGAATCTGAAAACATACGAAAGAATTTTGTTTCTAGCCATACAACTAAAAAATGTAATTTGTGGGTGAAATTTCCGCTTGGTCGCCTGTAGCCTATGTCATTCAGAAAAGCTCAGAACATACGATTATAATAAAGAAAAGCTCAAAACATACGTCTGAGAGTATACTCTCAGTCGCATGTTTCGATTCTCCGGAGCATGGGGGGGAGGGAGGTTGAGCCGCCCCCCCCTTGAACCGCCCCTGAATACTGCAACTGGATTGCTTCCAGTTTTCGTCCTTGCTGGAATCCCCAAATTTCACAGAAAAGTTTTACTTTTACCAGTTTTCCAAACAAAGTTTGCCCCTTATTTTGAAACCCTTCCCACACCCCTAAATATTTATAGCTACGATGCCGAACAACCAACTTCACCTATACTTTGACTCAATGATTCCTCACATCGAGTTTGAACAAAATATTTTAACCCCTTCGAGAGTTCAGACAGACGGACGGACAAACTTTACGAAGTCACAGGTATCCGGTCACTAGTATTTTGGGTCCCAACAAGCTCCCTCCATAGAGTTTGCCTAATTGCATCGCTAGCATGAGAAACCAGACCACAAAAAAATCGCATTCTCTAGGTCTATTTTGCCTTTTGGAGTTAACATATGTCTTCCTAAGAGTCCAGCGGAAGATAAGACGTATTCTCGCCGTTTCCCGAGAACCTCTTTTGAGTCCCCTTGTTTTTGTTTGCCCCAGGGACTCACTCCCCGTATTCTCATGAGTCTCCACCCCGGACGTGGAATGCTCCGATTATCATCACCATCATCAAAAATACCTTTGCAAGTCGGTGGCGGCCCGATTTTTAGAGTTGCTGGTGTAGTCGGTTTTAAAAAGCAAATGTCAGGGGTGTTTAATCGCAATTTCTGAGATCAGTTTTGAGTTCAGCTATGGGATGGAACTGAAATGAGAAAAAGACATCTATTTAATTGAGTTTATGGTTTTTTGTTTGTGAATAAAATGAAAATTAAGATAAACCAATCAGACTAAAAAATAGTGAAAAGAAGTCTCTGTCACCTGTTTTTTTTCGAACAAAATTCATTTTGGAGGCATTCCCCGTGTTCTAATTGTTTTCCATTCGCCGAGTCCTCGCGAGGTGACTCCGTTTATTATCGTAGTTCCTTTCGACTCTCCGAGGTGTCCCCGGGGGAACGGAAAAAATACGCTTATAGGCTACAAGCTGCATTTTTGCAAGCAGCCCATTCTCTACCCGTTCTACTTTAAGCCGTTCTTCGCAAAACGCAGTAGTGCTATTGCCAGCTTTTTGCTGAAATGATCCAAGTACGAGATGTGTCGATCCTGTCCTTTGTTCACTCTGCTGGATGAGCAACAGAATAGTGACCTCAGTTCTGTATCACGTTCACATCCGTTTTGCCGCAATCATCAAGCAACGGAAGTGGGAGAAGGGCTTTCAGCACTATCCTCCTGTTTTTACGAAATCGATGTACTGAAAACTGAGGAAATTCGTACCAAAAAGCTAGTGACAGATCGTTGTGTCTAGGATAGGAAAGCAAGAGAAGAGGAAGAGCAGAATAGATGGATAAAAGATGTCTGACTGCGAACTAGTCAGCTGTCCGGCCAGAAAAAAGAAGATTTTGTTTTACTAGTTTGAGCATGAAGAAGAGGACCTTTGCTAAAAAAAATACCGAAATATGGCTAGAATAACTCTCAACTGACTTAATCCATTTGCGCAGTCAAGTATGATTCGGAGTCAGCTTGGGCCGAATAAAAAGGATAAAAACAAGAGCTGGAAGCTCATATTGGCACTTGCAAGGCTGGGTCGTAGGATGGGTTTGTTGTGATCATTTGAGATAAGAATGATCATGGGTCCTTAGAAGTCACGAGAATGTACTGCTGGATAAAACTACTTTATTTGTGCATTTGGCCGTGATGATGCGCACTTTAACGGTGCTAGAGACTCATCTGTAATGAACACTCTTGAAGCCCAAATGATGATAAGCTCATAGGAATCATGAATATCTATATTTTGCTCAAAGCTATCGTTTGTACTTTAAGAAATTCAATTGTAAGCAAAACTCTTCAGGCAAAATGGATCATGGGCCCTTGGCAATCATGATATATATTGTTTGGTTAAAGTGATTTTTTTTTACTTTTCGGTTAAGAAACGCACTTTAAGGGTTCTAAAAATTAGTGTGAGTTAAAATGTATACTTTGCTTAAAAGTATTTTTTGTACTTTGTGGTTAGGATTAGTACTTTAAGGGATGGTCGGAGCCAATCTCTAAGCCAATTCTGTCAAGTTTCTAATGTTCAAGCCGAGTTTCATCGCCCTAGCACATCTGGAAGTACCTTCAGTTGGGGTCAACGGAATCCCCCCCCCCCCCTCCCCACCAACTCCCCTCACCGTGCCCGAACCCGGTCCGGTTTGGTCACTGACGTATCTAGTTCTTGCCCTTGTTCTTCCCACCAAGTTTCATCACAATCGCTCCGCTCTTCCCCCCCCCCCCCACATTCATCGGATCCGGTCTGGGCTTAAAATGGGACATCCAAGACACGAGGTATTTCTAAATATCAAGTTACATTAAGGTTGCCGACCACTGGTTCAAAAGTTATACATACCTCAAGATTCCAGACTCCCCCTCCATCCACTCCCCCACGATGGTTGGGTCGGGGAACTGACTATTTCTAAGCCAATCATGTCAAGTCTCTAATGTTCAAGCCAAGTTTCATCGTCCTAGCACATCTTCAAATAACTTACTCGCGATAAACGGAATTCCGGACTCCCCCCGTCTAACTCCACCTACAGTGCCCAAACCAGACCCGGTTCTATCACTGACGTATCTAGTTCTTGTGCTTGTACTCCCCAACAAGTTTCATCCACATCGCTCCAGTCTAAGCGTGTCTCAAGATTTGTCGGTTCCCCCTCCGACCCCCCCCCATATTTATCGGATCCGGTCCAGACTATAAATAGGTCATCCGAGACACGAGGTCTTTCCAAATGTCAAGTTTCGTTAAGATCCGATCACCCGTTTCATAGTTATACATTCCTGAAGATTCCAGATTCCCCCTCCCTCCACTCCTCCCATGGTGGTCAGATCGGGAAGTTGACTATTTTAAGGTGTATCTGGTCGGATTGGATCCCTGACTTGCCTGCCAAGTTTCAATGTTCTAGCCCACCTGGAAGTAACTTAACTCCGTATCTCCGGAATTCCGGACACCCCCTCCAACTCCCCCCACAGTGCACGAAACCGGTCCGGTTCTGTTAATGATGTACCTAGGGCTTGGGCTTGTTCCTCGCACCAAGTTTCATCCCGATCGCTCTACTCTAAGCGTGTCACATGCCAAGAAGGGCCGAAATAGATCTCTAATAAAATGTAGCTGACTTATCCGTTTTGCACCGTCAAATACGTGTCACATGATTTCATATCCCCCCTTGACCCCCCCCCCCCCCATTCATTGGATTCAGTCCGGACTTGAAACGTGACATCTGAGACATGATGTCTTTCCAAATGTGAAGTTTCATTAAGTTCCGATCACCCGTTCGAAAGTTATGCAATGTCACTAACTTCCGGATTCCGGCTCCCCTCCCTCCCCCCACGATCGTCGTCGGATCGGGCAAATGACTGTTTCCAAGTTAGTTTGGTCGGGTCCCTAATACGTCTGCCAAGTTTCATTGTCCTAGCACATCTGGAAGTACCCCAACTCGCGAACACGACCGACCGACCGACAGACAGACAGACCGACGGAAAAGTGATCGGTATATGGCACTTGGCCGGAAAGCAAGTGCCGTAAAAGGGTGATGCGAGAACCTCTGCCCAGACCAAACATTTTCAAAAATCGACTACAGTAGAACACCAAGGTGCGACGGTGATCGATAGATTAATGTTTTTATTCACCAAAAACCTGTCATAGCTTACGCCAAATTTTTCGGTAACGTCAAATTGGCTTATCTAGGGTTTACTGGGAAGTGTGTTCTTTGGATGAACTAGCGGCTTCCATGTGAAGATTGTCTAAACTGCAAGTGTAATCAGTTGAAAACAAAATGTGATGCCATGGATGCTTTAAGTCTCTTCAGGTCAATCAAAACTAGGTCCACCACAATTTGGTCGCAAGGCCATAGTTTTGTTTTTTTCTGGGGAGATATTTGAGGGGAGTTCTTCGCCGAAAACCTATGCATGCCAGTTTAAAGAATTGTTGGGCTAATGAGTAAATATAAAGCTTCCCATCAGCGTCTTTACTATTTTACACTATTTTTTCCTTCTTTTTTCATCTAACCTAAGCAGTGACGTTGTATATAAATGATTCGCTACTGATTTTGTTCACCAATCTTGCGTCAGGGTTTCAATCCATATCCAAGCACATAGCCCACTTAATTGACGCTAGTAATCGTGTCTCCTTTGGCTTCTCGGTCTAATTAGGCCAGATTAGCCCCTAATCCATTTGCCTCTGTGGTTCGCTTCTTAGGCCTGCGCTTCTTAGGCCCCTCTCGCCTCGCGTAGGAATTTAGGCTATCACACGACGGATGATAAGTGATCCTTATCACCCGCATTATCAACCTTTGCATGAATTCGCAAAGGTTTTACAAGGTCGTCCTTCGGCAGTTTTATGCTTCACCCCCCCCTTTTCATTAAGTCTCGCTTCCTAGCTTTGTTTTGTTCCCCACTACCAACTGTGTGAGGTTTTCTCCGGTCTTGTAATAACGAAATCCGCTCTCGGCGCATATCATCCAGAGAGCCTGGAGTCTCCAGAGCTGTCTACGTCATGCGTTAGTCAATAATGGCCACGAATCAAAGCCAGTCGTGTAGTAACAACGCTGTGAGAAAGCCGAGTACCTGTTTAGCTCAATATGTTCTAGAGTGCCGGCCCTATCTGGACGTAACTCGGAAGCGTGTTGTTATTACTGTGTTAATCCTCTCATTATATGTGACAATCAACAGTTTACTGTTTTCGGTCGACATTGTCCTACTGTGCTCTCAGTTGGCTCATTTGGTCGTCCCGTTATTTGCAGTGTTCAGTGGATATCTGCTGCTAACTTTGACTTTTCGAGAGTGGACTACGAACGACATTTATTTAGTCGTCTGTGGTTGTGCAGTTGGGGATTCTGTTGGACTCCATCTAGTTTTTAAAGCAGCTCGCTCTTCAGTGGACAATGTTGCCACGCCGGATGAGTCAACCAACTTGTTCCACCCAGCCGTCTTAGTGATTCAGCTGGTTGTTACTTTGTACTTTTCTTATTTGGCTGAACTCCCCTCAAACCATGGACCCTGGATTTTGCTTGTGCTCGTGTGTTTGCGTCACATAGGCTGCCTGTGCTTGTGGCCTGTCCCAGAAAACGCGAGACCATTTATTACATACTTTATTGGCCTTTTAGGAGTGATCTGCGCCAAATATTTTGAAAAAAGACTGCAGTTACTATTTTTTACGGAGGAAAGAATGGCAGTTTTGGGGTCAAGTTGCATCCCCAGCGGAGAGGTGGAAGAGGAGGATTCGCCGACGACAAACCCCCGACGTCGTACTTCCAGCTCGACGGTAATGAGCCAAACGTCGCCGCAGGAAGTGAGAAGAACTTCACTACCAGCAATTTCAGCGTTCACCAAGACTGGCCACGGATCGGTAAGCATTTTAGTAACTAAGCTAGGCAACAATCCTTTATCTTTGGTCTTTATACTCTTGCTTTCCATATCATTTTCCATCCCTGCAGGGTGGTCCACTAGAAACCGGCTTTTTGACCTGTCATTAAGAAGTTTTCAGCACTACAAAAACAGGAAGGCCAGAACCCCTTTTTTGGTATTCTTCTTCCTCTTCCTTAAGACAGGTACTTCTTCCTTAAAGGCACAGAATACTTGACTATGTAACTTTCGGTCATCAAACCGACCTGGGGGGCTTCGATAAAGATACGGGGACTTATTGTCGACAGGACCCCCCTTCTTTGTTATCTCGAACCCCCTCCTTAGTGTTAGCTGGCAGTAGCTAGCTGGCAGAGCCTTGCCCCTTATGCACTGTAATTATGCACTTATACACTGTAAAAGTTCGCCTTTGGCCGTGTTTCGGCCATAGTATCGGGATAGTAGTCAAGAGGTCGTGCGTTCGATTCCTACTCCCGGCACACAAACCTTTTGCTTTTTTTCTACTATCTCAAAAGTCGAATTCTCGGAAACTGTCCAGAAACTGCAATGGTCGTAAGGACAAAATTTCTTACTCTCAGTATCGTCTCAGGGTACATTCTTGATATGTCAGCTAGCTCCCCGAGTCAAGTTTTCTGTTCCTTTAAGGACTTCAGTCTACTGATTGAAATAAATAAAGTCGCATCCTTCGAGCTTGTTCTCAAACAGTTCGCTGGCAGCAGCCCCTCACAGGGTCAGAACCTGGGGACAACTGGTGTATCTGACACAAAGGTATATGTTGCGACAATTTTTGGTTAAATTTTGTATGCTAAATGTTTTCTTGTTGTCAGGTTCCGGTGCTTGCAAACCGCGCAACTAGATAATACCACGCTCGTACGGAGTCCCAGATTGAAATCACGAATCCGACGAGGCTGATCCAGACATTTGGAAATACTACAATACTTCTGAATTCGATGTCTGCAAAATTTTTAGATTAGGTGAAGCCCTATCTTGTATAAAATCGGCAGAGAGATAAAATCATGCTCGAAAATCTCAATTAAACTCGAATGGAGCCAGTGCTCCAGGAGGTATAAACGTAGGATTAAACGAGCTATCTTAAGTGAAGTTTGATCCTGTTTGTAGGTACTTGCATAATGAGGGTTCGTTTCCCCTCTCGTTTGCTTATGATGTTCGCTGTAGGATCAAGAACAAATAAGAGCACTCGTTAGTTCTTGGTAGGATTCAATCTAAATCCTGACACGCTATCCGCCGAAAAAGTAGTCAAATGAACCCTTATTACGCCAGTGCTCCTATTAGTCGGTATAACTAGGATCAAACTTCACCTAAGGTAGCGTCGTTCAATCCTATGATATAAGTCTTCAAAGTACTTATTGGCACATGACAGGCTGCATAGACATTTTCTTGGATCCAGTAATTATTATAATATAGTGGAAGAAATTTATAAAGTTTGGTTTTGATAAAGTATAGTCCTTGCGTATTGTCGTGCGTTCCATGCAACAAGCGCTTCATTTGATGCCGGTTTGAGGAGGCAAAGTCATTAGTTGCGTTTTTCAGATACTATGGTATCTAATACCACGGTCTAAAGTCGTTTTTGCAGTTATCGTGGTATCTGATACCACGGTCAAAATGCGTTTTTGCAGTTACCACGGACCGACCGTGATAACTGATCGTGGTATCTGAGAAATCATCTCACTTTCATCAGTTTTTGTCAAATTGGTGGGAAAGAAGTTTGGCACTTCGTGATGTGACTGAATATCAGTTTTTCTTTTGGGATGACTTCGAAAAGCCCAATTTCGGCAATTGTCGTTTTTGGAGAGCAACCGTATATCAGATACCACGATAACTGCAAAAACAACTAATTGCAGATCCAGTTACCATGGTAACAGATACCATGGTATCTGCAAAAATGTAACTGTTCTTAAGTTTATCATGCATGAAGAATGGCTTTCCGAATGAAGCGCTGCCTTTTCGAACGGAACGCTCGACTCTGCGCAGCAAAAATTCATAACCTACTGTACCAAAGTAAAGTTGTATAAATTTCTCTTCGTTATGTTATTTTGGATTCTTGATTTAAGGGATCATACAATATGTCAGTCAGTACATTCCTACTAGGATATGTTTAACGAAAAGGAGCTTCTTCTAAATCGTCGTACTAGGACATGCCAAATTTACGTCTTTCGTACAGGAAAATCAGCGTTGAAGAAAATTAACAAAGATCGCTGAGCAACAAGCCAGGACGTTCCACTTGCCAATCTGTCCATCGCACGACGGCCTTTGTTTTATATAACTTCATCAGCAATATTAAAAAAAAAATATATATAGGAAGCCAACTCGCTTTTACACATGTCAAATATCAGCTAATCTACTCCTGTTACTGACAACTGGTCCTTTCTAATTGACAACTAACTATGACATGTATGTATTTGCACGGGGCAATCGTAAACATGATCAGAAAAAGATCTTGTACTAAGTGATATTTTAAGCTCAACGACCAAGAGGTGGCAAAATAATCTTACTTGGTAATTCTTTTCATATCATCATGTATAAGCTCTGCTAACAATCGCTTGCTGACATACTCGTTTGCTTACTTGTGGTGGAACAAAGTTTAAGCGGATGTTGACAACCAGAAGTCACGCTGTCTATTGTCAATGTCGGGAATCGGTTTAACTGTTAATCAATGCCCAACGCACTCATACAGCCGAACAGGAATTACTACGAATTCCTATTTTCTCGTAAATAAGGGGTTTTAAGCTTGTTCCGTCAGTGTTACCTTTTTTTTTTTTTTACGCTACCCGTCCAGTCTGACGGCAATAGTAGGCTTTATCTTCGCACTAGTTCTTTCTTCCAAGCCTTTGATACACACCTAGGAAAATTCTCCATCTTGGTTTATTTGCATTTTCAGCATTTATCGTACGAAAAGATGAAGAAAAAAAAACAGACAGGAAAAGCCTAGCGATATTTCGGCCCTTCTCGGTGCAGCCTGACGAGAACCTTTACCAAGAACGACTCAAATATTCCTAGAAAAAATCTCAACCAATGTATCCGTTAAGGGCCATAAAATAGGTGTCGTAAAAGTTACGGCGGAATACCATACAGTCGTGACGTATTCAAGTATTTATTTGTGTACTAAAAATAATACAACACTGGACAATTTGCTTTATTGGCCATGAAGTAGAGGAAACTTGTGTAGGCCTAGCTGAACTACAGTTTAAAGATTTGAGGAAAGTAAAACACAAGTGAAGGATACACAAAAAGAGGAAAGTAGAATAAAAGAAAAGGTGAAAAAAGAGATGTATTGAAAGAAACTAAGTAATATGTGTCGCAGTATCATTTAAAAAAAAAAAAATTAGGCCTCTAAATAAGTAGGCTAATTAGCCTATGACAACCGTAGTTAATTTGGTTGAAAAATAAATGCGATATTTGAACTCTACGCCAAATTCTAGTAAAGAACCCATCACCATGTCACATCACCATTTTGCAAAGATATATTTTCTCATCCGTTTTTAGTGGAGTGTTAATTGAAACAATCCACTATTGCGAGCGCTGTAGCAGCTTTCAGCTTTCGGTTTTTGGTTTTCGGTTTTCACCATATTTTGTGGAGCTCATAACTCGTGAACGAGCGCACGTATCAAATTGAAACTTGGGACGCTTGTGGGTATTGGGGTCTAGTTGTGCCTTTTCGGGGTCCCACCCCCACACCCAACCGGTTCAGGGGCAAATGGGCCGAGATTGCCCAGTGAATAATGTTCATAACTTGACCAAAACTAGACATAGAACGATGGCATTTCTTGGACTTGTAGCTCCTAGGGCTGAAAAATTGCTTTCAAAGTTGCACCTCTCCCACCCACACCGTTCATGGGCAACTGGGCCCAGATTGCTCAGGAGTAAAGTTCGTTACCCTTGCCAGGAATTAAGAGGTATCAAGTTGAAACTTTGTAGGATTGTTAGCATAGGGGTCTCTTTTTACTTGTTGCGGGTCCCAAACCCCACCCCCACTTGGTTCAGGGGCAATTGGGCCCAGATTGCGCGTTTTTTAATTTTTTTTAATTTGACAATAAGTGGAGATAAGGCAATGAAATTCCTTTGTGCTTTAGGATCATAGGGACCGGGGAGAGTTGAACCACCCCCACCCGCCCCGTTCATGGGCAAGTGGGCCCAACATTGCCCATAAAAAATGTTTTTGACCCGTGACTGGAATCAAACTGTAATCTCGTATTCTTGAGGAAAAAAGGTGTAAATACGCATGGGTCCTGACCCCCCCTCCCCTCCCGTTCATGGGTAGCTGGGCCTGGATTTCCCAGAGTTAAGTTCGTCTATGACTCTTGTATATTTGGAGAGATATATATTTATGGATGAGATTTTGGTGTAACATCAACAAATAAGACGACGCGACGTACTTTAATCTTTACTGAACAGATGGAAACTGAATTGTTTTGTCTTATGATCGATGATATAACGTTTTTAAGAATTGAGACAAAGGGGGCATTAGTCTGCTACGAATTGGTTTATTGCACTTGTTATTACCTTGCTAATGAACAAGAGGTTTAAAGGGTGGGATTGGCAGGCAGACCATTCAGTGTTCGAACAAATGCTATTCGTGCAAGATCTTCAACATTTCTTTGGATTTATACTGGCGGCTTGTTTACATTTAAAGCTTTTAAAGGGGGGCGATTACATGGTTATTTCAATGCTTGTTTGGTTATTGGGGAAGAGAAATGTCTTGGTTCTAAAGCTGTTTCTATTTAAATGTGATACACGTTGTACTTTTACACTCCACGTCTGAGCGTTTGCGCACTTGTTAGCCTATACTTTTTTTTTTTACTTCAGTACGGCTTCACAGAAAAGTTGGAGGTCGGAAGTTTACGGCAATGTGAAGCTCAGTACCCAAGGTAAATTCCAGTAAAGTATAAAAAATCCTAAAAATATGTTGAGTTACGGGATACGTGCCGAACCTGGAAATAAACCTTTGAATTTCCAGATTTTCAGAGAAAATTAATAAATACTAGCCTATAGCTCCGGGACAATACGAGATATCGAAAAAAAATTAACTTATTCTAAGAGACAGCGTTGTTAGGAATAAAACAAGATGTCCTGCAACTAAATTGGGCTAGTACAACCTTAGAAAACAAAAATAAACAGTGTGGACACATCTTATAGGCCTAAAAAGGGTGTTTTTTTTTTGCTTTTAGAAGGTCAAGCCGTCATCTCCAGCTTTTCCACCACTCATATTCAGATTTAGCGCAGTCGATATAGTCGGAACTATCGTCAAACTCGCTGTGTCTTTCTGATCACCTAGTCATCACGTTTTAGTGGTCTGGCGCCCCACTACCACTATCTTCACATCGTTTTCTGCAGTCGGTTACAAATAAATTATTATTATTATTATTATTATATTGCAGAATTTTGGTAGGCACTTGTCAGTCTTCAATGAAGAATAATCATGGAGTGTAGAACGTAGGGAACGACTTCGGTAACTGCATTTTTCTTGTTCTGAGGTTAAATAGATCAAGTAGGTGTGACCTCACGCTTGTATATAATTCGGTACTGATTTAAATGAGTTCATAAAGTATGACTCATAGTCACCTGGGACTGGAGAAGTACATAATGGTTTGGATACACAGACCTGATTTCGATGCATGGATTCTGAATTCCGGCCGTCAAAGTAAATACTCTATATGACCAAGTCCGAAACACACCAGTGAATCTCGGGAAGGACGAGAAATGTCACGCGAACGATTGCTGAAAATTTATTCAAATCGCATGCACTCCAATCAACAACGTTTTGAGTGGTGACATTTCTGGTTCTTCGCTAGGCACACCGCGATTCTTCGCCGGCACGGAGAGTTAGTCGTCAAGAGTATAGACAGTGAAATATCTTCCGAATGGATTGATCAACGTTGCTGAAATCCAGGGATGTCCGTGTCTCTTACTGCCCCCACAGCTTGTTGTTGTTCTTATTTTTCTTTGCTTTCTTCCTTCATTTCTTTTTGTTCTTCCTCTTTCAGTTTTCTTCTCTTTTTTGAAAAAGTTTTGAAAATTAATGTAAAGGGAAATTTTTTTTTACTGCCCCCACAGGCCCATTCGGGCTTTCCTGCAGTCAGAATTATCAGCTACATGTATAGAGGATGTTAAGAGCGTTACAAAAGGTATGTTCATGTAGTTTAGCATGTAAAAGTTGGTTTGTATATTAAAGAGTATTAAACTAAAACAAGAGAAGCGCGAAAGGGAATCTGATCATTTTCTCAGGAATTCCGACTCCCCTCCCCACCGTGCTCGGGTCCACTTCAGACCCTAAACTTTGTCATCTAAGGCAGATGTCTCTACTTTCCAAGTTTCATTCAAATCCCTTCACTCGTTTAACCCCTATGCGAGCTAAAGCATTTCCGGGACTCCCCCCTACTGTGGCCGAATACGACTCGGACACATACTAACATCTCTTTTCCCCGTCCATCAAGTTTAACTCGAATTGGAGCATATCTGCAAATTTCCAGTTCCTACTTCATCCTCCTCCTACCTTGGTCGGATCCGGTTCGGACGCCAGATGACAAATCTAGGTCGCATAAACTTTGTACTGTCCAAGTTGCATTCCATTTTGCCCATGCGTTTGTTTGTCTTGCATGCCACAAAGTTTCCGGACCCCAGCCCCCCCAGCCATGACCGCATGGGTTCGTACACATGCTTTGCATATCTAGGTCATCAGTTTTTATCACCCATAAAGTTTCACTTGAATCAGACCATTTTTTGCAACCTACGGAAGTCAGTAATTTCCGCATTCCCCCTCCCTCTACTCCCCAAAAAATGGTCTGGTTCAGGAACGGAAGTCTTCCTAGGGCATTGTGCCGGGTCCTTAAGTGTATTTGGCCGGGTCGATAATATGCCTGCCTAGTTTTATCGTCCTTAACACATCTGGAAGTATTCTATCTCGCGATCACCGGAATTCCGGGAAATCCACTCCGACTCCCCCCAAAGAGCCCCGACGTGATCTGGTTCCGTCAAGAACGTATCTAATGATTATGCTTGTTCTTCCCACCAAATTCCATCCGTATCCCTCGACACTAAGCGTTTCACAGAAATTCCGGTGCCCCCTTCCAGCTCACCCCCCCCCCCAAGTATCGAATCCGGTCCGGACTTGACATGGAACATCTGAGACAACAGCTTTCCACTTACCAAGTTTTATTCAAACCCGAACGCCCTTTCAAAAGTTATAAATGCCACTAGACTCCGGATTCCCCGTCCCTCCACTCCCCCCACGATGTTCCAATCGTGCAAACGACTATTCTCATGTCGGTCTATTCGGATCCCTCATATTCTTGGAGAGTTTCATAATCTTATTACACGAGGAAGTACCGAACTCGCTGGATCACCAGAATTCTCCCCCCCCCCCCAACTCCCCCCACAGTGCACGAATCAGGTTCTTTTATGTCAATGATGTGTCTAAGACGTGTGCTTGTTCTTCCCACCAAGTTTCATCCCGATCCCCCACTCTAAATGTTTCCGAAGATTTCTGGCTCCCCCTCCAACTCCCCCCAAAGTAATCGGATCCGGTTCGGATTTGAAGTGGGTCGTCTGAGACACGAGGTTTTTCCAAACATCAAGTTTCATTAAGATCCGATAACCCGTTCAAAAGTTATAAATACCTCAAGTTTCTGGATTCCCCCTCCCTCCACTCCCCCCACGATACTCGGACCGGGGAAATGACTAGTCCCAACTTAATCTTTTGGGGTCGGTGATATGCCTGCCAAGTTTCATCGTCCTAGCTTATCTGGAAGTGCCCAAACTAGAAAAACCTGGACCGACCGCCAGACCGACGGACGGACAGAAATTGCGATCGCTATATGGCACTTGGTCGAAGGGCAAGTGCCATAAAAACAAAAACTAAACCGCCCTTTGTTCCTGACAGGTTCAGTGACCATTCGCGTAGAAGATATTGTCATTGCCGTATTTTGCGGTTCACTTTGACGGTAACCATGACCTTCGGTTTCATAAACTGTTTTTCTTTGCTTGCCAAGTAGGGTTACCCTTCTTGGCGAACCGTCAGTCAGATAAAAATTACTTGTCGATTTAACTGATTAGTAAGAGCATGATTTTCCAAAGTTTGAGACACGCCTCTTCTGTGCGCTTTGTACTTCGTTAATATGGATGAATGTAAGTGTTGATTGTCTGATAAAGCATTTAATCCTTATTGCATTCTCAGTGTTAAGTGCTGTTTCAGGCAATGTACTTCGGCCTTTATTTTATTTTGCCGCTGGTTGATTGGGACCCTGAAAACATTCTGCCGATTCACTTTACTCGTTGTGACCCAAGACCCCGGAAATCCTGATCGCTATATTTGCTGTCAAGGAGGTAAATGACTAGCAAATCCGATTGTCATGAAGTTACCTCCACCTTATACTTTCCGGTCGGACCTGAGAGAAAGCCAGGCATAGATGTCGCCACTATTAATGGTACAAGTTCTACTTTGTTGAATGTTGAAGAAACAACTTTTCTTCAAAAAACACGTTTTGTCCTGTTATTACTGCTTATTATTAGTTCTAGGACCAATGCTATGCATCCGTAAGTTTAGTAGCTTTTTACAATATAATGAGCGTCAAATTTTACTCGTGTAATTCAGATAGTACTAGAAACACTTTTTCTGATCTTTAGAAGCTCGAAAAATTGTATCAACGTGGCGTGCGTATTAAGACGTAAACGTCACGCATATGCAGCTTGTTTACACCTATTTGGACAATGGTTTAGTCTCAAGCGTGATAAATTAAAACATTCATGTGCGACAACCCGGGTCAATTCATTGCTGGCTTTTCGGTAGGTAGGTAGGTTTTTATTTTTAACCAAAACAGTTGAAAACAAAATAAAATAACATTACTAATATCCTATTGCAGCAAAAAGAAAGTCCTAAGGACTTGTGCTGCAATTTATTAATACTACTTGTATCTAATAAATGTGTGAAAGAGTGAGAAATGTCTCACTCAGTATCGCATATGTCGCAAATTACCCCCCCCCCCCCCTCAATGCTACACAGGACAGCAGTCCCCGAGGGTGGAACGTCACAGCCTGTATTCTTTCTTCCTGGGTTAGAACCAGCATGGTACTTTCATCCCCGTAGTTCCAAAAGGTTGGAACTACGAGGATAGCTCGTCGATATAGAAGGTTGGAACGCACACTTTATTCTAACACGATACAACAAGCTGTTTTGCCCTTTGTAAAGGTCGCGCAATAAATTACATTTCTTGTTCCAGGCTTGTCCCCACGTTGCAGACGCTGCCTTAATAGCGGAAGCCCATGGACTCGTCACAGATATGCTCCTGGAATCGGCCCAGTTGCCCTCAAATATTGTCAGTGGGTTGAAAGGTGAGACCCCCCCCCCCGCACACCGCTCATTCTACATTGACAAGCTGTGCGAATTTGATCAGTTACTTCGCTATTTCCGAATATTCAGTTGTATCGAATGAACTCATCTTTGGGGACGTGCTTGTATGCTTAAAATATTTAGCAACTATCTAGCAACTTTCAGTCCTGGAAATCGAGAGCGTTTCTTAGACGCTATTCTGCGCCATCTGGACATCTCTCAGACGTGATATATACTTTGTTGGCCATTGAAATCCGCGCTTTTGCTGATATTCAAAGTCGCCTCGGCTGGATAAATTTTGACTTGTCGTGCAAGTAGCGCAGATTCTGAACGTCACTCCTAGAGCCTGAGGTGAAAAAATTAAAACCCCTTAGAAGGGTCAAAATAATTCAGTGTAATAATACGTAGATGGCACTGCCTTGTAAACAGAGGGTCCTGGGTTCAAATCCTGGCTGAGGAGCATTGTTGTCTTTCAGTTCACTACTTATAAAATAATTCAGTGTGTTCGTATCCAAGATATAACAAGACCAAAGGTTTCGATGGGATCCCAAAAATTCAATACTTGATCCAAACAATTGGGTCTTGTCTTCGCCAGACCTCTTGAACATTTTTAATATTAAAATTTAGAAACAGATTAAGGCCAAATAGCTAATCATCTGAGAAAACCAAGTTCAGATATGGATTCAGCATGTGCGTTTACCCCTATAAGTCATATCTGTTTTGACGAAAACCGGTTCCGGCCGAATTCCGTAACAACTTGTCCGGCGAAAAAGAAAGCTAAAAAACGAACTCATTGTATCTACTTTCCCCTATATTAAAAATCTAATCAATTTCAAATAAAAATCATCTAAAAAACGAACTCAGTGTATCTACTTTCCCCAATATTGAACATCTAATCGATTTCAAATAAAAATTCAACTTAAAACAAATATTCCAGCTCCAGGCGAATTCCGGTCGAGCTATATGTCCGGGTAAAAAATGACTGTCATACCCGAATTTAGCATCTCTTCTTATCCCTTACTCGGATATCTAATCAACTTAAGCTTTTAACAATTTTGCGGTTATGGCCGGATTCCGGGCGAACTACTTGTCCAGGTAGAAAATTATTTTCAGATAAGAGTTCAGCACGTCTTCTTACGCCTAAATCAACATCTAATCAACTCTAAATAAAACTTTTACTTTTAACAGACTTTCCGGTTTCGGCCGGATTCCGGGCGAACTACTTGTCCGATGACAAAGTGATGACCCCCTAAATATAGGGCTACAGAGCACATCTACGAATTTGACCTTACTCTCGACGCAAAGAAATCTCACACCAAGTTTTATCAAAATATCTCGTTCCCTTCGAACGTTATAGTGCACACAGACGGACAACTTTTGCGATGTCATAGATATCCCGGTTTTCGGATCCCAAAACAGGTTGGGTTTTCCGGTAAACTTTAAACGCTTAAAGAACGAACCGCATGGTAATTTACTTTTCTCTTACTGTCATACACAGACTCAGCATCTCTTCTTACCCCTTAATCGGATATCTTATCAACTACAAATAAAACTTTAGCTTTTAACAATGTTGCGGTTATGGCCGATTCAGGGCGAACTACTTGTCAAGGTAGAAAATTGTTTTCTCAGAAGAGTTCAGCATGTCTTCTTACCCCTAAATCAACATCTAATCAACTCCAAATATACTAGGCATTAAAGCTCAATAAATCATGTTGAAAACCGGGAAATCTCAATATCGCACGTTGCACCAAGCAATAATAGCCTCTCCTGTATCTAAGGAAGATTGGATAAATTTGGGGGTGGCGTAGTACGCTTCCCATCTCGATCGACACGCCAGAAATACTAAGTGTCGTCATGCATCAATTGGTTCCACCCTGTTTCGAACGAGCAAAGGAAACTTGAGGTCCTTGAGGAAAATGGTATTTTCAGTGAAAGCTGAGCTACCCAGGGCCGATAGAACTGGAATGAAAGTGCCACGTTGGTCAGGAAAGCTTCGATATGGCAGGTGAATCATTGTCGTTTTCTCGGTACTCGGTGTCGTTTTCTGTGTCCCAGAAGAGAACGAGTTGAAAGTGACGGGATTTTCAAAATATCACTAATAATCAGTAAGTCATTTTTTCCAGTGTATTTTAGAGACCATAATTGTGTCAAGGAAGACATGGAAGTCGACAAAAGATTCCCACATGGAAAGGCTCTGGTGACACATTATTATGAGTAAAGGATTCTTAGAATCGAGTAACTTAGTTAAAAATGAAGAAGTAGCGTTTCGTTTGAGCTCTTTAGATGTGCAGCATCTGTTCTGGACCAGACAAGCTTGGGAAGTGGCGTTACTTCAGCAAACGGCGAGCTACTATTGACATAAATACCAAGCCCATATTATTTGACTGTGGCACACATGATTATGAACTATCATAATCAATGATTCACTCATGACAACACTATAGTGACACACCGAAATTCCCGTCCATATTCTGTCCACCTACACTTGGCTACACTAAAGAACAAGAGATACGAGCTCATATGGCACTTGTTACGAGTAGGTGTTGCAAGAAAGTAGATGAGAACGTCACAAAATACCGCCTTCGACCTCATGGGATCGGACCTAAAAATATGATATCTAATTTCACTCGAGTCTGAGCATTTCCGGGATCGCCTCGGATCATCTAGAGCCAATGTCAGGGCACGATATTTCCTGCACTCGTCCCCCTCAAACTCCCCCTGCCACGGCCGAATCTGGTCCAGACACATAAACTGATCATCTAAAGCCTCTTCTCTTACCGGCTATCAAGTTTTGCTTGAGTCTGAGCATTTTCGAGAAACTACGGTACCCCCCCCCACCATCGTGTTCAGATCCGGTCCTTACCCTAAACTATGTCATCTAGGGAACATCGTATCTCTACTCTTGAAGTTTCATTCCAAGCCCTCCAGTTGTTTGATCCTGTGCGATCCGTACAATTCCCAGGACTCCCCCTTCAACTCCCCGCACTGTGGCCAAATACGACTAGGACACATAGACGTCGTACCTCTGACATCTCATCTTCTCGTCCTTCAAGTTTGAGTCCAATCGAAGCATATCTGCAAATTTCCGGTTTCCGGTTCATCCTCCTCGTACCGTGGTCGGATCCGGTCTGAACCGTAAAAAACAAAATAGGTCACATAAAATCGGTACTGTCGAAGTTGCACCCATTCGGTACATTTTTTTTTTTTTGTTTTGTTTAGCATGTCACAAAGTTTCCAGACCCCCCCCCCCCCCCCCCCTCCAACCATTGCCGCATGTCGTTCGGAGAAATATCATGCCTGTCTAGGTCATCAGTTCTTATCACCCGAAAAATCTACTCGAATCGGACCACCCGTTCGCAACCTCCAGAAATCAGTAATTTCCGGATTCCCTCCCCCTTACCTCCCTCGAAAATGGTCGGATCAAGAAACGAAGTTTTCCTAGGGCAGTGTATCAGGTCCTTAAGTCTATGTAGTTGCGTCACTAATACGCCTGCCAAGTTTCATCATCCTTAGCACATCTGGAAGTATTCTTACTCGCGATCACAGGAATCCTGGGAACCCCCTCCTATTCCCCCCAAAGAGCCCCGATATGGTCTGGTTTTGTCAAGAACATATCTCCCTCGACGCTAAGCGTTTCACGAAAATTCCGGTGCCCCCTTAGACTCCCCCCACAAGTATCGGATCCGGTCCGGACTTGATATGGAACATCTGAGACGACACTTATTTCCAATTGCGAAGTTTCATTCAGATCACCCGTTCAAAGGTTACGAATGCCACTAGATTCCGGATCCCCCCCCCCCCCCCCCCCCCCCTACGATGGTCAGATCATGCAAACGACTAATCTCAAGTCAGTTTGTTCTAGTCCTTGATACGCTAGCCCAGTTTCGTCGTCTTAGTACATCAGGAGTACCACAGTAGGGGATCACCAGAATTCCGGACCCCCCCCCCCCCAGCTCCCCCCACAGTGCCCGAGTCCGGTTCGCTTATGTCAATTAATATATCTAGCGTTTGCTTGGTGTCTTCCCACCAAGTTTTATCTCGATCCGTCCATTCATGGCGTTTCCCAAGATTTCCGGTTGCCCCCGCAGGCTCCCCCAAAAGTGACCGGATCCGGTCTGGAGTTTAAGTTGGTCTTCTGAAGCACGAGGTCTTTCCCAGTATCAAATTTCATGACGATCTGATCACCCGTTCAAAATTGAATTGAAAAAGTTACTCTTCTTTCTCTTCCTCAAGATTCCGGATTCCCCCTCCTTCCACTCCTCCCACGATGCTCGGATCGGGGAAGTGACTATTTCCAACTTAATCATTTGTGGTCCCTGATATGCCTGCCAAGTTTCATCGTCCTAGCTTATGTGGAAGTGCCCGAACTAGCAAAACCTGGACAGACCAACCGACCGACGGACGGACAGAAATTGCGATCGCTATATGGCACTTGGCCGAAGGGCAAGTGCCCATACAAATATTTGTTTTCAGAGCTTCGTCTTGTCTTAGCTCAAGTTTTCTTGGTACTGAATACAGTATCTAATTCATCAGCATACTTCAGTTACTTAAATGAGTCCGAAAATAACAGGAGTCAAATAATATACAAGCTTCTAGATTACTTTTATTCGGAAACAAAAAATAGATATAAGTGGGACAATAGAACTCTAATAAATAACAATGGTTCTCACATACATGCCGTACATGCTCTCGCGGTAAGAATAGAAAAAGCAAGTGTAGTAGCTTTAGAGGCATGTTGCTTTGTTAGGGCTTGTAGACTTCGAGACTGCCAAATCAGGATCCAAGTTTGCAGATGGGGAAAAAAAACAAAAAAAACTCGATAATGACAGCGGGCAGAACAGGAATCATCGGTCAGGTGATTTTTCCGGTTTTCTTCGTTCCAACAGTTGACATTAGCAGAACGAAGCTGAGATGTGACTTAATAAACTTTTCATCGGCAAATCAGGCTTGAATGGTTGAGTTATCAAACAAGCATAGTGCTTCCGGTGTAGACCGGGTGGATGCGTCTAAGGATGTTTGGGTTCACGTGAGGAATCCGAAGTGTGTAGGATCCAAGCAGTGTTTTCCCCATGTTATCGAATGGTACTTTAGAGGCTGTGTTCTTTGCAGCACTGGCAAGCCTGCTAAGCCCACCAGACCCCAGACCAGTTCATATCATCACGCAAGCTCTCACAGCCAAGTCGCGGTACGCTCAAGGACCAGTTGTAACCGTCGGGGAAGTCCACAGCTCCGATTCTGAGGAAATTATGGGCGAAAAACTGTCTGCTCTTCCAAAGGTGAGTTTTTTAAGGCGTTCTTCCTCTGTTTGGTTTTAAGCACGGAAATGCGACATAATCTTGTCTAATGTGTGAAAGTGTGAACAATGAACAATGCAGTCAACCGCTACGCCTTCTGATATAAGCAAAATTACGTAACGTGCAACTAAATAACTTCTAAAACTAGGACTGGCAAAGCTCTCTCTTCCCTTTAGGCAACCAGTTGCGCACCAGTGTTACTTAAATGTATTGTTACAAGAACAGTACTTTGTTCCAGTTTTGCCAGCCGACCAAAAATTAAGTTTCCTAAATTCTGGGGATTTTGTTTTACTAAATTTAAAGAAAAATCAATAACTAAATTTTGTTTTGCCATATTGTGATGAGGACAAGTTTAGGAAAATTATACATATACATACTCTGGAGGCTAAGTTGGACAGGCATGCAGGCCAATATCCAGGAATTTTTTGTTTGTTGGGGGGGGGGGGGGGGTCAGACAAAAAAGTAAAAAAAAAAACATAGATCAGAGGGAAAAGCCTATAAAAATGATTATTTGTGTATGTTATATGGATACGTATATTCAAACAATGTTTACGATTTAACGGATATACGTCAGCTACGATTTTTCATCAGAGATATATATGGATACGGCCATGCAGGCAGGCTATAGATATTCCTTCAGCCCAAGCAGACTGCGAGTCATAGAATAGAATAGAATAGTGTTTATTTAGCCTCAATGGGTCATACACAGATTTTTATACACACGGCATACAAATATATTAATACACTGAAAACATAATGATCCTAGGACACATACATAAACTACCTTCTATTTAAATTTTCACTCACATAATCTACCACCGTTTTAAGAACGTTGTCTTTAGTCGATGTCAATATACCAGGGAAGAGCAACCCTTCCCCAAACTGATCTGGTAGAGGAGATTCCTGGCACTGCCCTAGGAGGTGGGCAACAGTGTCCTCTCCAACAAGACAAATCAGACACCTGTAATTATCAATTATTAACCCATCCCTATTTTCCCTTCGTGGTAATGTGTTTGTTCGGAGCTGGAACCAAAGTTTCAGAGTCTGTGCTGGTAGACCTAACTTAAAATAAAATTCCATATGAAAAGTTTGCTTCAATAATTTGTAGTAATTTACAGTATCTGACGTTTGAATTGTCCCATGCCAACTTTGTATCTCCTGGTCGCTTATAGCAAGTTCGAACTGTTTCATTAAGTGGGAGTGGTCCTCTAGGCCTGATCCCCCGTTCCAAGCAAATGACAATCCAGCACGATCTAGCATGGCTTTAACCTGGAACGGCCAGGATTTTGGTCCTTCTATCTCTAACAGTTCTTTATATGCTACTCTTAGCAGCCTATCCGCTGGTAGTCTAATAATTTTAAACCAAAACCGTAGTATCTGCAACAGCTTAGATTTTTTCATTGTGAATAAGCCAAGCTCTCCTCTCACTGCCTGGGTATGAGTCGTTGGGTGAAGTCCTATCAGTCTCTTGAAGTGGAGCAGCTGAATCGACTCAAGCTGTGTGGCAGTGTCAAATCCCCAAAGTTCCGCACCGTAATGTACTGTTGGAAGGATTTTAGTTTTAAAAATATTCATGTGAATTTTCATATCTTTGAGACCTCTTAGAACCGAATTCCTTAGTATCGCTGCGGATACCATCCTCCCTCTTTTTCTCATTTCAAGTATATGCTCCTTCCAGCTACCCTTTTCAGAGAAAATCAATCCGAGGTATTTAAACTTAGATGTTTGTTTGATTTCTTTATCTCTGTAGAGGAATTTCCACCCCTCATTTTTTTCCTTCCTGAGAAAATCACAATTTCTGTCTTTTTAACATTTAAAGTCAACTTTTTCTTTTGTAGATAATCTGAAAGAATATTTAATAATGCTTGGAGGTCCTCAGGGGTAGACGCTACCAGTACTGCGTCGTCAGCAAATAGCAACAGTGACAATGTAGACAGGTCTGGCCTAACCGATGGTGCCCATCTATGTTGGAAATACTCAACTATGTCATTAACATACAGGCAAAAAGTTTAGGTGATAGGGTGCTACCTTGCTTATCCCCCTTTGATACTCCAAAGTAATCCGATACTCCTTTCCCTACCACCTTCACCACCCACAATGTTATTTTATGCATTTCGGCTATCAACTTAACTGTTAACCTAGGAAGTCGTATCCTCAATAACTCCTCCAACATTCTCTGGAGACATTGTCAAATATGATTCGCAGTTCCATCGTCTGAAGGATTATCTATCACCAAAGTACGGAACCAAATCGCTCAGACATGCCGCCGACAAGTATGCATGCATTGTCAAATAAGACAGGTTATTTAATTGTCAGGAAATTAAGGTATTCATGGAAGCAGAGAATCCTAAAATCCGTCAAAATTTCAAAGAATCGGTTCATCATTAAAAAGTCAGGGAGATTTCCCGCCAAGTTTATGGTTTTTTTTCAACCGGATATAGATATTTTGTCTAGTCGACGGCTATTTAGAAAGAACCGTTGAAGAATTTATTTTTCCGTCCATTGATTCTGACAAGCAAATAAGCGTCTAAAAATCGATGTCTGGAACTGTTCGATTATGTCCTGACCCTGTCCTGACCAGATTTATTCATGGAAATTAGGGAATGGTAGTGGAACATCCTATCGAAGATCCGTGGGACCATCTTAACTAATAACCAAATATATATAGGACTCAGATCCGACAGTCTAGTTACATTTCCCTTATTTGGGCCTTCAGCCCAAGCTGACTGCGAATGATATTTGATAGTGCAAAACGGATACGTCGAAAAACCACAAAAATTCGTTCTACAAAGTTTGTTTTTCCCACAAATTCGTTTTTCCAACAGCGGTTTTGAGCCTAAAGAGGACCCTTGCAAAGAAGGGCCGAAATATATTTCCAATAAAATTCTGCTGACGTATCCGTTTTACACTAGCAAATAGGGATGGGCTGTGTGTTTGTGGGGGGGGGGGGGGGGGGGGGGGTAAAGAAACAGAAAAGAGAAGGTTAAGACGAGAAACGTGTGTCATCGTTTGTAATAGGTGATTAAAAGATGTGCACTCCCGCACAGGGCCCTTCTTGGGAGCGTTCTGTTTGTTGCTTTGTTTAAAGAATGTTTAAATTAAGATGAATTGAATTGAACAGTCATATAGCAGAATGACATATCTTATCATCACTTTCCTAATTTTTCAATCCGTTTCCTCTACCAGGGGAACAAGACCAAAGATGTCGATGGGATCCAAAAAATAGGGTAGCTCGATAACAAGTTTTACGGGTAGCGCCAATTATCTAATTATATTATCTATGTGTAAATTTTGTATTTGTAAAAAACATGATTTTCTTAGAAATTAAACAAACAATTATCATGAGGGAATGACAATTATCACGAGGAAATGAGTGGTTGAACTCGCTTGTAGTAGTTCGGTTGTTTAATCTTCGGACTGATATTCCGGCATAGTATCCGTAACACATGGAAATGGAGGTTTTGTCAAAATTTAAACCACCCATGTCTGGGTGAATTTTGGGTTGTCGTGGAATCGGCACACATTCTTATCGTTATTACTAGAGTCCCGGGTGAAGAAATACAACATTCTTTAGATGAGTCAAATATTTCAGTGTATTCAAATATCAGATGTAAAAATAAGCTGCCTTTTCAGTTAAACTTTAAAGTCCGTATCGGAACTTGGACCTACTAGTGGTGAGAAAATGAAGAATTTTCAGTTTGATTACACTTTCATGGAAGTAAGAGCTTGCTGATACCAAGTGGAGTTTGTTCTAAGCAAAAACAGCGTACTTGGAGACCCTCTTTAATTGATTTAATATTCGAGAGTGATTTTAATATTTTGTTTACTATTTTGGGGGGTTTAGGACCAGAACTACTGGTTTTAGTGAGTCTACTGCATATGAAGAGCTGGCCATGGACCTTGGGGCGATATTCAGACAAGCAGCTTGGCACTGCTACTGTTGCACGGTGCCGCCAGTTCGTTTGAACGTACATTAATACTATAATAATAATAGTTTATTATAGCCCACTAAAGAATACGATGAGAAAAGTTAATAATTTGAATCGAAATGGAGTTTAAATTATTTTTGTGGAAGAAAGATTTTACTACGTATTTTTTGCAAATAGAATTTGGTACATTAATAAGGTTAATGGAGAAAATTAATGTCACCGTGGGGAGTTTTAAAAATGAAAAATATAGATGAAGGCACGAATGAAAACATTTGGTGAAACAAAGGTTGCGTTCCCCAGACTTAACAATTGTTAACAATCGTTAACTTTACTTCGGGGCGGAGCTGACTGCAGTTTTAACGATCGTTAACTTTTCCCAGCTCTACGATTATTAACTTTTTTGCAACGATGCTCCCGACCATCGTTACAAAATAGTTAACAATCGTTAAGCTCAGGAACGGAAATTGTAGGTGGGTGGAGCTTAAATTTTGAAATCAGAAACGTGGAACGCAAAAAATTAACAACTGTTAACATTTGTTAACGATCGTTAAGTTGGGGAACGCAACCAAAGTAATGGTACCTTTAATCGTAAACCAGTTGAATTACACATCCAACCCCTTCCGGTTGATAAGTCAGTGGAACAGAGCTAACATCATTACACCGCTCCAGGAATTATAATAATGGAGGACTTTCGCCTGGGAGAAGCGGTGCATGTTGCAGATCTTATTGTTGATTTGTCTTTTGCGTGTCAGCTCGCAATACTCTCTGTCGATTCCGCATGAAAGACAATAGCTACAGTCGTGATTTCCAATCAGATAAAACTAAAGGGAGTGACTGCCGCTGGTCCTGCCATATCATGCAAATTCCCTCATGATTTGTGAGACCGGTCATGAGTCCAAATATTTAAAACAATTTACTCTTACGTCCTCAGTGGGAATTCCCTCTGAAGTTTGCAAGATGAGTTTGTTCATTCACTGTAAGCCTAAGGAAGGCACTTGCCTGTCCCCACGTCTTACCAAAAGCGGAACATAGTTGTCGGGAATGCCGGAGTGCGTGGTCCGGAATACGTCTAATGGTCCATTTACACACTGCGTAAAATCCTAGCATATTTTGAAATCCGAGCGTATTTTACGCAAGTTTTCTAGCAATACGGAGGTATTTGAGAAATCGGTCCGTTTTTTATCTAAATACGTCCGTATTGCTAGAAATCTTTTCAAGCTCAAAACGTGCGTAAAATACGCTCGGATTTCAAAATAGCTCGGATTTTACGCAGTGTGTAAATCCACCATAAGACATTAGTGTTTCTCCGCCCTCCCCGCCCGTACATCTTCTATTTGGTGTCACAACTTGACCGGGGTGCGCAGCACTTGATTCTAAATGGCAAGGAATAGTAAGAATTGATAAGATGAGAAAGGGAAGCAAATGAAATTCAGATGGAATTTTTCTGTTTTCGAATAAGGGTGCGAGAGAGCACCACGCCAGTATTTTGTTTTCTTATTACACACATACATTAAAATAAAACATAGTGGTAATCAAGAAATTGTGCATTGAACCATTAACAAAGACTTAAAACGGGACACAATCAAGACACAGTAAACTTGAACCAAGCTCTTTACATATTTGACAATACAAAACGGATACGCAAGCTACATTTTATTAGAGCTATATTTCTGCCCTTCTTGGCAATTCTATTATTTATTTACTGTCAGAATTTGATAACATTTCTGCGAGGATGCGCAGTACAACATACAGGAGGTAACAATCCAAGCTGTGACATCAACATAAATATAAATGTGTGTTATAAGCAACAATTCAGTAATATAATGCAAACAGAATAGGCCATATGCCTCTACAGGAATATTTTACGACGTAGACGTTGCTGAAACAGATAGAAAGAGTACCCGTAGCACTTGTAGCTTTCCGATGAACTGCTAGTAGCGATCCCTTTGTCGTCCTTCTGTAGGTCCCATCTTTTAAAGCTCGGTTAAGTTATTTGTGTTCCCTAGATGGATCATTCAGTTTTGGCGGTAACGGCATCATAGAGACAATAAATGTTCGAAAAAATATCAACCTCGCTCGGTAGATGTTTTCGTAGCATACCTCGCCTTAGGCTGGGATAAGTTATTTTCCATGTCCGTCTCGATGTTATTTTTTGACAACTTTTCCAGAACAGGTATGTAATGCATATCATCCTATGAACCACGGTCAGTTATACTACGATAGTCTTTCACAAAGAAAGTTAGCGGTAGATATGAATTTGTGTCACCGTTCAGAGAGGTTGACATGAAGCCAAATGTTCGAAAAGGTTATAACAGTTAACACAACTCCATCTCAGTTGATATCGGTATAACAAGCTCGGAGGCCATTAAAATATCAAAATAAAAATGCAGAAAAATGTCTACCTTTTCGAAGACCCAATCGAGCAGCAAAAACAGCAGCCGTGTCCAAACTGAACTCACAGCACCAGCTTTGACTCCAACCATTTTCAGGGAAAAAGTTCACAAATTCAGATATTTAATGAAGAATCTTGAATTTTGTTTCCACAAGTTCATTTTCCAGCTTGAGCGGCTTGACCCTGAAGAGGATCCTTGTCAACAAGGGCCGAAATATAGCTATAATAAAATGTAGATGACGTATTATACCCGTTTTGCATTGTCAAACATGATTCGGCTGAAGCAATATCAATCCCCTTACCTGGGGAAGTGAACTGTTTGAACGAATCTGCCTCATGTGAGATCACTGTCCATGTCGAGGAGTTGCCCACTCTTGATGTTAGTGTACAGCAAGTACCCGGTGCCGGCACCGATTGATCATGGTCTGTTGTACTTGTTGAGTAGCCTGCGTGGGCTAATACTGAGTTTGGAAATTAACTGAAGAATAATATAATGCCAAAAAAAAGGCTTTTGCCTCTGTATAAGTAATTTTTTATATTTATTTGGGTAGATTCTGCGAGATTCGGTGAAAATTCGAGTATGGACGAAGTAATTGTTTGATGAAACTGATAGAAAAATCAAGTCATGCTGCAACTTTTAGTAAAAAATTTGGCCCTCGTGAACCACTTCTCACTTACAAGTCCCTCTCCCGTGATAGACGTCAAGTTCACCGGAATAAATAATGGGTACACCAGCTACTTTTTGGCCCCAGGCAAGAGTTCTATGGAGCTTTCCAAAATGTAACGTCATATTCATCAATCCGGCCTAAGGTCCACACTTTCCGTAAAAACCACACAGGCTAGAACCTTTCCAGTTAGTAGGAATAAAATGAAATCGACGGCATAGGAAAACAAAAAAAACGATGACAAAAACAATGTGTTGCTCTCGCAACACAATTAGTAGTTCAGAGACATTAAGAGCGTCCACATTGTACAGGAATATTTGTTTGTATACCCCTTGAAATTTTAGCTTTAATTGGAAATTATGTAAGACTTTCAGTTAACGTCTCCATTACTGTTCAAATGCCACTTTTACTTTTTACTTTCAAATCAAAACTTCGTTGTCTAATTCGCTATATTTTGACACCTGCACTAATTCAGTCGACCTGCAAATTCGCCTCTGTTTAGAGATCGGAAAATATTATGTCGGCGGTGTATGTTTCTGACGGATTGATCGATGCTAATTCAGCGAGGCGCCGACTTGTGTTGTAAGCTGTCACATGTGATTACTTCACACCTCTTCTCTCGTGGCTGAAGGCGGGTCGGTACCCCATGTAGATTCAAGATTGATTATTTAATCATAAATTCTCGTCACGGTTCTGATGATATTCTTTGCATTGTTTATTCCACATGGGCAGGATGGATCCAGCTAGACCAGATCGTTACGTTGAAAATTGTTTTTTTTTATAGCTCTTCGCGCTAAGTACCCGCACTTTAATTGCTGTTAATGCAACATGGGTTTTATGTGCGTACCCGTATATTCGTTGCTGATTGTGCCTTTGGTTATAACAAATGTGGGTCATAAAACTAATGAGGAAAGAACGTAATAACGGCTGTCCTGAAGCCAGTATTGTTTTCAGCTGCACTCGGAACCATCATTAGCAGGCCAACAAAAATTTTGAATGGTGGTGTGCTATTATGAATTATTTCGTTTGCAGACTTTCAGGATTAGCTGTGAAATGTACCAGAGAAAAGTATACCCTAATAATCTTCCCCCCTGAAAAGGTCCCCGTGAGAACCACGAAACCTTGATCGCCCCTAACCAACCATTCGCAAGCCTAGGTTTTCCTATCAGTCATAGTCATGACCGAGGTCATGACATCAGTCATAGGCTATATAGCAAATAGACCAATCAAATGTGTTACAAAAATAGCAAGAAAACATACTACAGAATACGGCAGAGAATGTACAATAGGCCTACCTGAGGCCTAGAGCAGATAATGCAGGGTCGGAGAAATAGCTCGACATCCAAAAATATAATAGAGTACTCCCAAAAATTTTTATTGGTGAATTCTGTTTTAGCTGGGGTCGTGTACGAGTGATATATTTTGCACGAGCACCCGCCACAATTCATCAAAGACTCGTCTAAAATTCGACGACGGCCAAGTTAAAAATTCTTAAAAAATCGGTTGACGGCGGTTTCACATTATGACGTTTTAATCAGGGCGGTGACGTCCTGCTATAAGGTCCTATCGGTACTAGACGGTCGGCAAGACTTGCATGCTTTTCCTGTCTCACACTTCCGATGGACCAATCGGGTGGGTTGTTGGTGGGGTGGTGCTCTGGGCTTCAGTAAGACAATTCATTCTGCTGCAAATTCACGGGCCCGTTTCCCAGTTGTCTGAATCAACTAGGAGTTTCGGATTCCGCACACAAGTCAAAACTAATAGGATGGGGCTAATTACAAGTTCTTTATACTTGCTAATTACAGGTACCTGTATTTTTAGGCAAACTACCCAGATAAAAAAAGAATCGACCCTATCCATCTAGTAGTTCATTACAGAAAGATGTAGTCAGTCAAGTCAATAAATACCCAATTAGCACTGAGCTAAAATATATGTTGTTGTAAACTCTGGTGGGCCTATAAGGCACATGCACACATAGTCCGATTTGCATAGTTGGATGCGAGTTTCCTCCTTTGCTGCGTAACGTTGACGCATCGCATGCAAGAGTGCAGGTTTCCCCTTAGTTGCGCCGATTTCGCATGCACCTTTTCGGATGGGACTGTGAATCGTGTCGGACTTCGTGTGCACGTAGCTTTAAGCAGTGTCCAAATAGGTATAGTAAGCCGCATAGCGCTATACGTTATGTTTAGGTCTTAATACACGCCCTTGTTCAAATGGAAAGACAACATTAAAAGCAACGTTCGGTGTTGCCACACTGAGACAGTTTTTTGAGCTTCTGAAGATCAGAAAAAGTGTTCTTAGTACTACTTGAAGTACACGAGTACAATTTGATGCCCATTATAATAATAACTAACGGGATTATAAATCCTGGTGAGACCATCCAACCAGAAAAGCAACCAGAAGCGGAGCATACGGCGACAAGCTAAAAGCTTAACGCTAAATGAAATAATAAATAATAGATCACATAATAGATCATTATTCGCTCCTAAGTGCGAATTAAGGTAATAATAATAATTTATTGAGGCCCGCTATACAACAAGGGAAAGAGCGGATTACACTGTAAAAAGTTTCTCCGAATAAGGATGTGGTATTTGCTACTGGGATTAATCTTATCTCTATTGGGATAAAATTAATCCGAATTAGGGATAATCTTATCTCAGTAAAGATTAGATTAATCCCAGTACCAAATACTGGAAGATTTTTTTTTATAGTGTAATAGAAAAAAAAAGAAAATTAACTACACACAAAGAAAACGAAACACCACATAAACTTTATAGGACTTACAAATAAGTTAGACGAGTCAGCTGCGATTCGTATATGTTTTTAAAAGCCCGGGATCTAGCACTACACTCTATGGTTTCGCACTTAGCAGAAGCATCGATGATGTGGTACTTCTTTGACATTGCTGAGTTAGACTCCCATGGGGGAATCCGAGAAGGTATTTTGCCAGTTTTTAATATTTTGTCCGAGTTTCCCTTTTTCCGGAAATTTTTAACGAATGTCACAATGGAAAATTTGTACAGAAAGTGCGGTGTGACCAAAGCGTTGAAGAGGCGTCCTAGGATTAGTCTATTTACTGTGTTTTTTAGTGCTACAGATTTACCGTAACTAATGCAGATGCCTCTATAGGCGGTATCCGAGATACGTCCTCTGAGCATACGGGTATCAGAACCGTAAACAAGACCCAAGTGTTTAAGCGAGGAAGACTGAGGTGTAGCAGTATTCTCATTTATACACAACCGCGAATCGTTATTACCAGGTTCATTAAAAACAAGATATACTCAGTTTTGGAATAATTAACTGACAGGCCAATGCTTTTATACATATCAACTGAAAGATGGATCTTGTCTTCAAGCGCGAATAGCGAAGCTTTCAAGAGAAGTAGGTCGTCCGCATGCGAGATATAGCTCAGGTCAAGCTCGTCAATAGAAAAGCTTCCTTGCAGGTTTCGTGTGACATAATAGATTGTACTGCTGAAAAGGATAGGGCTCAAAACTGAACCCTGTCTTACTCCTTTTCTAGGCGAGATTTCACCAGAATATCCCATAGAAGAAATTTCCTTTTTAATCGAATGACCAAGACAGATCTTAAAGCACAACTCTTACTAGAAATGATCTTTTCCCCATGAAGTGAATCAGAAAAAAATATTTTTGAATATACCATTTTTTCCAGTTAGAACTAGCGATTCTCTTGTTAGTGCTTGTCGACTATATCCAGCCTTCCCGCTCTTCGATGTGGCGATTGGGCGCACACAATTTGAAAACTGAACGTACCTTGGTTAAAAAGTGGGAAAACTAAGCAAATAAAAGAAGTAATAAACTGTAGATTATTACATCCTTATGTGTGAAAAAGTTGTCAGAGGACGTTGAAGATTTGGGCAAACTTTGCTATTTTTTCTTTCTCGCAGTGAATGTAAGAAACAAGGATAATTGTCTGACGTGGGATAGAGGAAGCTTTGGGTGACGAGAAAACTCGGCAAGGTCGAAAAAGTGCTAAGAATTCGTAGTTACGAAACGAAACAACGGAGATAGGTGGGAATTTTTGAAGCTTATAATTCCATGTGGGAGCTAAGTATATTATAATGTACAGAATAAGCAAGAGGGATCCTTTAATAACACAGTCGCCATACGAGAATCTAAGTAGTCGCACTATACTAACATCAACACCAGACTCAGTAAGGGATAGATAGCACTGAAGACGGAGGGTAAAGTCAGAGGCTGCAGCAACATCTACACTACCTAGAACAACTGAAGATTTAGATTCCGTTGCGTGCCGCATAACATGTTTGAGAAGCCGACTGCCTGTGGCACAGCCATAAAATGACCGAAATCCAAGTTGTATCAGCTATAAGGCAAGATCGGATCAGGCAATAGGATTCGCTCCAATACTTCACTTAAAACTGAAGATACAGTACCATGACTTTTCCTCACCTTTTTTTTTTAATATCTGTGGTCTTACCTACGCAAAAATTAGTAGGAACCATTCCCAAATTCAAACATATTTGAGATAACAAAGCGATATAGTCAAACAGTAAATTGTAACCAAGTTTCAAATGTTCTGAGCGGATCCCATTCAGAACAGAGGCTTTGTCCTTCTCAGTTTTAGTACAAAAGAGGCTACATGTATACTATTTACAACAATTGGACAACAAGGCCAATTTGTAGTTATATTGTAAACGAGACCAAAGGTTTCGATGGTATCCCAAAAATTTATTATTTGATCCAGAAAATTGGGTCGTGTAGATATCTGGTCTCCCCCAGACTCCTTGAATATTTTAACTATTAAATTTAGAAACAGATCAAGAAATCCGAACTTCCTGCCTTACTTTTGCCAAATTTCCGGTTTCGGGCGGATTCCTGCCGAACTACTTGTCCGACAAAGAACTAAAGCTCAAAAACGAATTCAGCGTATCTCCGTACCCCTCTATCGAACCTCTAATCAACTTCAGATAAAACTTTAACTTTAAATAATTTCCGGTTTCAGCAAGTTTCCTGGCGAACTGTATGTCCGGGTAGAAAATGATTGTCATATACGGATTATAATGTTAGAACTTCCCGCCGAATATGCGTACTGTCATACCATGATTTTGTGGTGGAATTAGAAGTCACAGTCATTTGGTGCAAGGGCTCGACATCCGGACTCGCCCTTGTTGGATTTCGCCCCAATCTCTCCTAGTGCTTCTTGTGGCAACCCTGGCGACGTCGCTCTTTCTTCGGCCCGCTGGCGGAATCAACCAAGCGATCTGATTGGCTCTGAATAAGCCAAAATAAGAACTCGGGTCTATTGTCCTTAATATACCCCATGACAGCGAGCCCCGAGGAAAAGAGGAGGCTGTATACGTCGTACTACAACTTATTATACCTATTTGAACAACGCATTACTCTTTCCCTGGATTTGAACCTCTCTGAGCTCGCAGCCGTCTTGATATCCCGACAAGACCGATTTGATTTCATTTAGAAAACTTCTCAAAGTCGAACAAATCCTTTTGCAAGTTTTTACAGAGAAGCTCTTCTTCTGCCAAAAGATAATACGGAAATTTTAGAACTTACAGTTTTTATAAACAGTGATAGTTACCCAATCACTTCGTTCATTTACATATCCTGTCACATGGAGCGGTGTTTGCCCATCCACCCGATTCGCTGATGTTTCTTTTCTAATGAAACTTGTTTGACGGATAGATGCCAATAAATTGGACTCGATGTGTGTAGGAAAGATATTTTGTAGACTCTTCCAGGAGCAAAGGTAAAACGCGAGTCTCGATTTTTTTTTTTTCACGAAAGATCAACCAGTAGCTTTCGTCATTATTCAGCTCCTTTAGCGCATCCTTAAGACCATTTTTATGGCACTTGCAAACCTCTGGCTCAAGTGCCATATACTTGGAAATAATCAGTTTCCCGATCCGACGATCTGGGGTGGAGTCGAGGGTGGGGAAATCCGGAAAATTGAGTAGTGCGTTACTTTCGAACGAGTGATCGGATTGGAATGAAACTGAATAACTGAACAGATGACATATCTCTGATGTTCCATTTGAAGTCAAGACTGGATTCAACAGCTATGGGGGAGTGGGGGGGGGCAGGAAATCTCGAGAAACCGTTAGAATGGAGGGATCGGAGTGAAACTTGCTAGGAAGTACAAGCATTTGCTCAAGATAAATGATTTACACAAATGGACAGGACACTTGGGGGGGGGGGGTCGTTTGATTTTGATCAGACGATACATATCAGCCCGTGATCATTTGTGCCACAAGGATTTTGCTTAAAAAATTATTTCAAGCATTATTGCTTAAAAAATTATTTCGCAAAGGGCCTGTTATCGTTTTTGCCTCAAGGGTTTTGCTTACAGATAAATTTCTAGCGCCTTTAAAGTGCGCATCATTACAGACAAGTTCTAAAATAAAATGCTATTTACCAAATGATACATTCTCGTGATTTCTAAGTCCATGATCATTCTTATCTCAAGGGTTCTGCTTACAGATGATCAGAACAAACCCACGAAAAGGCAAATTCTATATTTCATCCTCTTAACCGGCCTTGCAAGTTCTATATGAGCTTCCAGCTCTTGTTTTCAGACCAGTAGCTTTCGTCTAGCTCCTTTAAAGCACCCCTAAGACCATTTTTTTAAGGATGATTTTGACTCGTCCTTCTGACATTCAACACGCGAAACCAAAAATGTTTATGTTAACTACGTCGAGGGCTCACAGTCGCTCTGGAATTGGAAACTGGCATTCTTCTGTGGCGGATTTTCCGGAAATGTTCGGTCAAAGCAGAGGCCAAAAGGGAACAACGCCGTCGTCGCACCCAATGATTTGACGTTTTGGGTGATGATGATTCGTGACACTGCTTAACGCTGTGCGACTAGCAGCTGATAGAAACTTGTCCTTTTCTGTTTTCTGGCTTAAAGTTTTATTAGAGAAATTGGTGTGAGAAATCGGTGACTTGGATTGTCAGAATTATTTTGCACTTGTTTACTTTCGTTTTTCACGTCCGTAATCCACATAGAATGAAATTTGACAAATTAAACAAGGTCCTTTTAACGAAAACCTTTAAGTCCTTTGACGTCATTTGGTTTAAGATTTTCATAATTGGTCGGGTTCCATCCCGATCAGAGGGAGTGGAAAGAAGTAGCCTGATGGTCATAGTTACGGCATAGATGCTTTAAGCGTTGGATACTCATATTTCACATAAGCACATATACCAAGTATGTAGTGTAAAATTTGTGGGTGTGCTAGTGTGCCTGAAACGAAGACTAGAAAACAAATCTACCCGGAACGGGATAGAAGCTTCTGTGACCCTTTGTTCGCAGACAAAATGCGTCAGGAAGAAATCGCGTCTCTCAAGCACAGACTTGGTCCTTTCTCTGTGGTTGCGTATGATTAGACTGGTGATCAAGATACCAGGTATGGAAAATGGCATGAATTAATCGCTGCGCTTTACTGGGAGACGGAGGAACTAGAGAGAAAGGGTGTCCCAGTTTCTCCACCGTGGATATTGGGTACATAGAAAATCAGCAGGAAAGCGACATTGGGGTCATTGATCTTTTTGTGTTATGGTACAGATGGCATACACTTAAGGAGTTGGTGCAAAGCATTTCAATTACCTCGAAATCTTCAAAATCCCCTCTTCTTTCAGCGATCGAAGCGCGGTGTGCCCCCTGGCTTGCTTCGTCGGATGTCTACCTCTACTTGGACGACTACGACTAGTGCTACAGGTATGCCCACGATCGAAGCTGAACCCAGCAGAAAACGGGCCACAAACTTCAGGACCCCAACACAAGGTAAGATGGCGTGATAGGATCATTGCAGTAGAGGTATATATTTATTTAATTTTTCACCCCAAAAATGCACAAGGCGACAGTGGAGTAAAAGTAAAAAAGGAAAAACAACACAAGAAAAAATCTACATAAAGCATGATTTAGACTGAAGTACTAAAGATGTTTTGGGGATCCCAAAACATAAGTGGAGGGATACCTATGACTTCGTAAAACTTGTACGTCTGTCCGTCTATCCGCCTGGCTGTCTGTCCGTCTGTCCGTCCGTCTGTCAGCATGATGACTCTCGAAGGGAATGACATATTTTGATGAAAATTGGTGTGAGGATTCTGTAGGTCAAGGGGCAGGTCGAGTTCGAAGATGTAGCCCAACATTTAGGGGCGAACAAAACTTTTTTAACAGCTAATAAGATAGTCGACTTAGGGGTAAGAGGAAATGCTGAACACGTATATGAAAATTATTTTCTCGCCGGAATCCGGCTAAAACCGTAAAATTTGTTAAAAGTGTAAGTTTTATTTGAAGTTGATTGGATGTTCAATTTAGTGGTAAGAAGACATGCTGAATATGTATATGACAATCATTTTCTACCCGGAAATATAGTTCGCCCAGAATCCGGCTGAAACCGGAAAATTTGTTTAGAGGTTCGATACTGTGGTAAGGAGATCTGCTGAATTCTTTTTTGAGCTTTATTTTTTTGCCGGACAAGTAGTTCGCCGAGAATACGGCCTATACCCGAAATTTGGCAGAAGTTTCGATCAATTTCGTCAAAATAGATAGGCTATGACGTATAGGTGTAAACTTACGTGCTGAATCTATATCTGAACTTGGTTTTCTCAGGTGAATAGCCATTGCCGTAATCTGTTTCTAAATTTTAATAGTATAAATGTTCAAGGAGTCTGGCAAAGGCCGGATATCTATCTACAAGACTATCAATCTACTAAGACCATTTTTATGGCACTTGCGAACTTCTGGCTCAAGTGCCATATACCGATCGGAATTCCATCTATTCCGTCACACTTTTTTGATTTAGGGTACTCGCAGATGTGCTAGGACGATGAAACTTGGCAGGCATATCAGGGACCCGACCAAACTAACTTGGAAATAATCAGTTTTCCGATCCGGCGATCTGGGGTAGAGTCGAAGGCGGGGAAATCCGGAAATTGAGTAGTGCGTTACTTTCGAACGAGTGGTCGGATTGGAATGAAACTTAATAACTGAACAGATGAAATATCTCTGATGTTTCATTTGAAGTCAGGACTGGATTTAACAGCTATGGGGAGTGGGGGGGGGGTACAGGAAATATCGAGAAACGGTTAGAATGGAAGGATCGGAGTGAAACTTGCTAGGAAGTACAAGCATTTGCTCTCGATAATTTTTTTGTCATTTTTTGTCCAATTGTCTGGATTAAATATTAAATTATTGGGATCCCATTGAGACGTTTGGTCTTGTTAGTAGAGACGCCAACGTTCTCTACGATGACTGAATAACATCTTGCACATCGAGCTTCTGAACTGACTTACGGTTACGACATGAACGAGGGAGTCAATACTTTAAAATCTTTTTTCGCAGAATGTGGTACGCACCAGAACAGTAGGATAGGCTACAGGATGGAAGACGCACAAAGTGCATTATAAATTTTTGCCTTCCAGTGGTCGTGACTTCGGTTTGGACAAAATGTCTTTGTTCCACCCTACTTGCCATAGTTGCTACGCATGATCAGGGGCGTCACTACACTGTCAGAAGTTTCATAACAGATTGCGAATAACACTTTCAAGAATAAAACCTTTTCACTTGGAAATAAAGTGTTATGACCAATTAAGTTTATACTATTTCGTGCCTAGATCTCCAACAACACCTTCAATAGGTACAAATACTACACTGTCAGAAGTTACATAACGACAAAGTATTCACACAAGTATTCTTTGAGCCCAAGCTGACTTTGAAACATTATTTGAATAAAATACAACAGAAGGATGCGCGGTTTCAACAGATAACACTTTGGGATGTTATCTGTTATGTTTCTTACGTTCCCGTTAGTATTTTTACCAATTGAAGGTGTTGTTGGAGATCTAGGCACGAAATAGTGTAAACTTAATTGCTCATAACACTTTATTTCTAAGTGAAAAGGTGTTATTCTTGAAAGCGTTATACGCTATCTGTTATGAAACTTCTGACAGTGTAGCCTTTTACCTTTTTTTTTGGGGGGGGGGGGGACGTCTGGTTTGTACATTTCCGACCAGCGCAGAATAGAACCGGTGTAAAACTAAATGTAATTCATCAGTTCAGACTATTCCTTTAATATAATTTTGTATGTTAAAATTCACATATTCGGCTTTTCATGTCAGCTTTCGCTAAAAAGCGAAGCTTACAACGACTTTAACCAGAACAAACTAAAGTAAGCGCCGCATGCGAAATTTGTTAGATATTTCTTTTTCCCGGAAACTTTTTCCTATACCTACCATACTAGTTCTAGCTTTTAACGTGTTTCGAGCCCCCAAGAATGCCAATCGTAAAACGCCAACTGAATGAAACACCGATCTTTCAAATAGAGAATATTACAAAATGAGCCGCTTGCGAAATTTTGTGTAAAACTAATTGTAATGCATCAGTTGACGTTATTCCTTTAATATAATTTCGTTTATCAAACCTCACATATTTTGCGTTTCATTTCAGCTTTCGCTGAAAAGCAAAGCCTTCAACGACTGTACCCAGAACGACTTAAAGTAAGCGCCGTAGGTGAATTTTTTGTAATCTGCCTTTCTTCCGGAAACATTTTGGTATACCTACCATCCAAGTTCTAGCTTTTTACGTGCTTCGAACCCCCATTCGACTTTTCGTTTCAGCTATATCTAACAAGACCAAAGGTTTCGATGGGATCCCAGAAGTTTAATGTTTGATCCCGAAAATTGGGTCTTGTCTTCGCCAGATACAGTCTTCGCCAGACTCTTTGAACAGACTCTTTGAACAAACGGATTAAGGCCAAAGAGCTAATCATCTGAGAAAACCAAGTTCAGAAATTGATTCAGCATCTGTGTTTACCCCTATAAGTCATATCTATTTTGACGAAACCGATCGAAACTTCCTGCCTTACTTCTGCCAATTTTCCGGTTTCGGCGGAATTCCGGAACTACTTGTCCGGCAAAAAAATAAAGCTAAAAAGGAATTCAGCGTATCTCCTTACCCCTATATGGAACATCTAATCAACTTCAAAAACAAATTTAACTTATAACAAATTTTCGGGTTTCAGCCGGATTCCGGGCGAACTATATGTACGTGTAAAAGTTGGTTGCGTCTCATATTAAAGCCGACAATATTCCTTTTTTAATCTTTTGCTGTTTTTGCACCCTTTTCGTGTCAAGTTACGACGTCCAAAAAGTTGCATCTGAAGTATCCGAAGCATCCGAAGTATCCTAACAGAAAAAAAGAACATGCAGAATGACATATCCATTCAAAGTAATGGATTTTTCTTTCGTTTCTTGTTAAAACAAGAGCTGAAAGCTCAATTGGCATTTGTAAGAACAGTTAGCATATTTGTCAGATACGGTTTGCAGTTGTCAAAGGCTGGTTCTCTCTCCCGATATTCATTTCATCAGAAAATGGGCTTGATCTAGAAAATCTGAAATGGTTAATCCACTCACTGACAACTGTATCTCCCACAACGATGCCCGGATCGGGGGAGGGACTATTTTTAAGCCAATCTGACAGAGTCCCTAACATGCCTGCCAAGTTTCATGGTTATAGCACATTTGGAAGTACCCCATGCACATGACCTTACACATGATCCAGTCCTGTTTTGTAACAGTGTCTCTACGGCTTATGCTTGTTCTTTCCTGCAAGTCCCATCCCGATCTCTCGACTCTAAGCGAAGCGTTTCACGAGATTTCCGACATCCCCTCCAGCTACCCCCCCCCCCAGTTATCGGATTCGTTCACGACTTGAAATTGATCATCTGATCTTCTTGACGCTTGTCAAGTTTTATTCACGTCCGATCACCCGTTCCAAAGTTATGCGTGTCACTAGATCCTGGATTCTCCATCCCTTCACTCCCCACAAGATCATCGTATCGGGGGAAGGAACTATTTCAAGTCGACCTGCGAGAGTACGTAATATGTCTGCCAAGTTTCATGGTCCTGGTACATCTGGAAGTACCCTAACTCGTGATCAGCGGAATTCCAGGAAACCCCCTCAGGCACCCTCCACTGCGACACGATCCGGTCCTGTTTTGTCAATAAAGAATCTAGGGTTAATGCTCGTTCTTCCCTTCAAGTTCCATTCCGAGCCCTCGACCCTAAGCGTTTCACAAGATTCCCCCCCCCCCCCCCTCCCGTAGAGGGGGTGGGGGACCCCCACTCCCTTGATTTTCCACCTTGAGCGGTTTGAGCCTGAATGAACCCTTGGCCCCTTGCCAAGAAGGGCCGAAATATAGCTCGAATAAAATGTAGCTGGCTTATCCGTTTTGCACCGTCAAATATGATTCGCAGTCAGCTTGGGCCGAAGGAACATCTATCACCGAAGTACGGAACTAATAGCCCATACATGCCGCCAACAAGTATGCATCTTAGTTGGAAAGAAGAAGAAGAGACAGATGACTCTAAAACCAAAACGCAAAAGAATCTCTACCCTTTCGACGATCCAATCGAACGACAAAAACAGTGGCCGAGTCCAGAAAGAAATCGCAGCATCAGCTTTAACTCCAACCAATTTTCAGAGAAGAAGTTCACAAAAGAAGATATTTAAGGAAGAATCTTTGATTGTTTTTCCACAAGCTTATTTTCCACCTTGAGCGGTTTGAGCCTGAAGAGGACCCTTGCCAAGAAGGGTCAAAATATAGCTCGAATAAAATGTAGCTGGCTTATCCGTTTTGCACCGTCAAATATGGGGACCCCCAGTTTTCAGATCCGAGCCAGATTTGAAATTGAAAATCTGAGATACCTGTTCATGCATGCCCGATTACCCGTTCCAAATTTATGCATGTGTTTAGTTTCCGGATTCTCCATCCCTCCACTCCCCCCGCCATGGATGGATTGGGGAAGTGATTATTTCCAAGTTAATCTGGTCGATTCCCTCAAATGCCTGCCAAGTCTTATTGTCCTAGCTTATGTGGAAGTGTTTCAAGAGATTTACGGTGCCCCCTCCAGCTCCCCCCCCAGGTATCAAATCAGGTCCGGAATTGAAACTGAATATCCGAAACACTTGTTCTTGACAAATGTCAAGTTTCATGCATGTCCGATCACCCTTTCCAAAGTCATGCATGTTACTAGTTTCCCGATTTCCCATCCCTCCACTCCCCCCACGATGGCTTGATCTGAGAAGTGATTATTTCCAAGTTAATCTGGTCGGTCCCTGATATGCCGGCCAAGTTTCATTGTCCTAGCTTCTGTGGAAGCATTTCACGAGATTTCCCGGCTCCCCCTTGTTCCTAGTTTCCGGACTCCCGGATCCGGGGAAGTAATTACTTGTAAGTTAATCTGGTCGGGTCCCTGGCATGCCTGTCAAGTTTTATCTTCCTAGCTTATGCAGAAGTGCCCAAACTAGCAAACCGGGACAGACCGACAGAACGACGGACCGACAGATATTACGATCGCTATATGGCACTTGAGTATGCTCAAGTGCCATACAAAAAAGCTGAAACACTTGTCTCTTAACTGATATTCAATAGAGGTGTAAAAGAGAAAGCAGCTGTTCTATTGAAAGAAACATACCTTTACTCTACTTACAAGCATAACTACTTTCAAGTATAGCTCTATTGGGTGCCGACGCCTGCATTGCAAGTCGTTAGTCGGCAATTGCTTTCTCCTCATGGTCGTTTCCCGACCTTACTAAGTGAACTTAGAAGTTGAGTTGTAACTTAAGAAGTTCACGACTATGGAATTTTTTTTTGTTCTGAAGATCGATTTGGCAATTATTTGGTTGTTCAGGAAATTGTCCTAGCGAAGGAGTATTCTGAAGAAATTTGGATACACAATTTGCCGACAGAAGCTGAACCTAGGAGAAAATGGCCACTGATTCCAACACAAAGCCAGTTCCGGGAGAGTAGTCGGTCAGCTCTTACATACGCTGTAGAGCCAACTGTCGGGTACGTGTGGCTGTGTGAGGAAGCCTACTGATTTTGAAAACCGCGAGTCATCAAATGTCTTTTCTTGCTATTTCCGATGTTCGGGCCTTTGACTCGCGAATGAGAAGTGTCAGTTAGTTAAGTGTGTACTCCACTGGCATCCGTAAGATGTCGAAAGCCATCGTAAGATGACGCAAGAAGTCATTTGGCGATTTTGGGCCAATCAGAGTACTGAACTAGCAAGGTAAGGACGGCCTTCCGATTGCCAGTGGCGGACCTACTTTCTCTGAGAAGCTAATTTGTAGCTTATTTCTGTGTGGCCGGTAAATTGTTATGGTATAAGTTGGCCACTAATAATTTATTGTGTGGAATCACGATTTTGATTTAAAAAAAAATTGGGTCAGGCAACCCTTTTTGGGTAGATGATTGCTTACGATCCTGTCGGTGTTCTGAGACGTAGATCACGCGAATAGTTACTCGTTCGTCCGAAGGCAAAGCAAAGCACATTTTCCATTATCTTTAATTTAGTTATTCTTTAACTTTATCTTTTGTCTCAGGCTACTTATGAGTAAACTAACATGATTTGAAGCAAAAAATATTAAATATCGCTAATGATGTAGAACAAGACCAAAGGTTTCGATGGGATCCCAAAAATTTAATATTACATCCAGACAATTGGGTCCTGTCTTCTCCAGACTCCTCAAGCATTTTTACTACAAAAATTCAGAAACAGATTAAGGCCAAATAGCTAATCATCTGAGAAAACCAAGTTCAGAGATGTATGTATGTATGGATTCAGCACGCGTGTTTACCCCTATAAGTCGTATTTATTTTGACGAAACCGATCGAAACTTCTGCCTTAGCTTACTTCTGCCAAATTTCCGGTTTCTGCCGAATTCGGGAACTGCTCATCCGACAAAATAACAAAGCTCAAAAACGAATTATCGAACATCTAATCAACTTCAAATAAAGCTTGAACTCATGACAATTTTCCGGTTTCAGCCGGATTCCGAGTGAACTACGCGTCCGGGTGAAAAAAAACAATTGTCATATACCGATTCAGCATCTCTTCGTACCCCTAAATCGGAATCTAATCAACTACAAATAAGACTTTTGCTTTTAACACATTTTTCGGATTTGGCCGGATTCTCGGTGAACTAATTGTCCGGCGAGAAAACGGTCTTAATAATCCTGTTCAGCATGTCTTTCTACCCCTAAATCGAACATCTAGTCAACTTCAAATAAAACTTCTCCTTTTAACAAATTTTCCGGTTTAGTCCGGATTTCGGACGAACTGCTTGTCCGGCGAGAAAATGATTTTCATAATCGTGTTCACCATGTCTTTCTGTCCGTAAATCAAACATCTAATCAACTTCAAATAACAAATTTTCTGTTAACAATCTTGCCGGTTTTGGCCGGCTTCCGGGCTAACTACTTATCCGGCGAAAAAACGGTTCTCACCATCGTGTTCAGCATGCCTTAGCTGTTTAAAAATATTTTGCTTGCCCCTTAATTTAAACCCCTCCCCCACCCCTAAATATGGGGCTGCAGAGCCCATCTACGAACTTGACCTTACTCTTGACCCAAAGAATCCTCACACCAAGTTTCATAAAAATATTTCATTCCCTTCGAGAGTTATCGTGCTGACAGACGGACGGACGGACGGACAGACGGACAAATTTTGCGATGTCATAGGTATCCCTCCACTTACGTTTTGGGATCCCAAAAACCTAGGAATAGATTATGACTGCATCCTGTACCCCTGCCCCTAATATTTATCTGTAAAAAGTCGTGTAGCCACGTGTATTTGTTTCTATTATATATATCTGTGTGATATCAACGAAAAATGTATATAGACTACCTTGTGTTGTCTATAACTTCCATTCTGTAAACATTTCCCTGCAATAATCTTGTTAGCTGTAACAGAGTGAAACCACCCATTTCTTGTTATCTCGTAAACATGAAACAGAAAAACGGTGGTTTGCTTATTTATTCGTTTACTGTTCGTTAGTTCCTATTCCTTGTTTACAATTCGCCGCTGATTAAAGCCCTCATGTTTTACAACTCTTTCTTGGTTTATTTGTTTTAACTGTTCTTGTGCCAAATACAAACGATCTGAAATTACTGCCAACAAAAATGCCTCACGTGGTTTTGTTTTTTCCGAAACATGCTGTGTGACTGCCTTCTCATTAGTGTTTGAAAGATAACAGTAGGCTGATGATGCAGAGCAAGTAATAGGCAATGGGCCTATTGGTAAAAACAAAGTAATCCTCCACCTTACCTGCGATAATCAATGTTCGCTTAATCTGAATCTTATCTTACATGCTGTTAGACATCTGTTCTTCAGATTACTACTTTGGAATGGAATGTATGTTGGGGCGTTGTAGAGAGCATTTTCATGCGGAGCGTGTTCTGAATACATGATTTTTTTTTATTTACCCACTTATATAAAACTGATATAGTGGAGTACATAGAGAGAGAAAGAACACAACTTAAATTAGAATACAATTAACACTTCAAAACCAACGGACAAGACCGTAATGTGGAGAAAACGCCGAGACCGACAGTTTTCTTTGCATCTCGTCAAGTTTAACGGTTATATTTGTGACTTAAAATTTATTTATCATTTTCGGTTGTTGCACCAAATTTGCAAGTACAGGAGGAATTTACAGTAACGGAAAAATGCAGTTCGAGTAGCAGCTGCATCAGAGCTCATCCTTATTGGGATCCCAAAACGTAAGTGGAGGGATACCTATGACATCGCAAAAGTTGTCCGTCTGTCCGTCCGTCCGTCTGTAAGCACGATAACTCTCGAAGGGAATGAGATATTTTGATGAAACTTGGTGTGAGGGTTCGTTGGGTCGTCGGACCAGTCAAGTTCGTAGATGGGCTTTGTAGCTCTACATTTAGGGGTGGGGGAGGGGATTCAAATTAAGGGACAAACAAAATATTTTGAAACAGCTAATGTGATAGTCGATTATGGGGTAAGAAGACATGCTGAACACGATGATGAAAACCATTTTGTCGTCAGACAAGTAGTTCGCCCGGAATCCGGCCAAAACCGGAAAGTTTGTTGAAAGTAAAAGTTTTATTTGAAGTTGATTAGATGTTCGATTTAGAGGTAGGAAGACATGCTGAAGACGATGGTGAAAACTATTTTCTCGACGGACAAGTATTTCGCCCGGAATCCGGCCCAAACCGGAAAGTTTGTTGAAAGTAAAAGTTTTATTTGAAGTTGATTAAATGTTCGATTCAGAGGTAGGAAGACATGCTGAAGACGATGGTGAAAACTATTTTCTCGACGGACAAGTATTTCGACCGGAATCCGGCCCAAACCGGAAAGTTTGTCAAAATTAAAAGTTTTATTTGGAGTTGATTAGATGTTCGATTTAGGGCAAGAAGACATGCTGAACACTTATGTGACAACAAGTTTCTACCCGGACATGTAGTTCGTCCGGAATCCGGCCAAAACCGGAAAACTGTTGGAAGTCAAAGTTTTATTTCTAGTTGATTAGATAGGCGATTTAGGGGTAAGAAGAGATGCTGAGTCCCTGTATGACAATCGTATTTTACCCGGACATATAGTTCGACCGGAATCCGGCTGGAATCGGAAAATTTGTTATAAGCTAAATTTCTATTTGAAGTTGATTAGATGTTCATTACTGGGGAAAGAAGATACCCTGATTTCGTCTTTGAGCTTTCTTTTTTCGCCGGACAAGTAGTTCTGGAGTTCGGCCGGAACCGGGAAATTGGCAGAAGTTTTCGTCAAAACAGATATGACTTATAGGGGTAAACACACATGCTGAATCCAAATCTGAACTTGGTTTTCTCAGGTGATTAGCTATTTGGCCTTAATCTGTTTCTGAATTTTAATTGTAAAAATGTTCAAGGAGTCTGGCGAAGACTGGATCTGGCTAAGACAAGACCCAGTTGTCTGGATCAGATATTGAATTTTTGGGATCCCATCGAAACCTTTGGTCTTGTTCTTCAGCGCAGGGATAATGCACAGAACGGCAAAGGACCGAGAAGTCGCAATAGTTGGCGTTGATATGTAAGGGGCCTCTTCGGTAGCTTACTTCTTTGGCAACCCTTTAGAGTTAGGTACGCATGGACGGGCTCGATCGACTGTATCGCGAAAGATGGTTAAACCTAAGGCGACTTTACTTGGCGGCTTAGCGAGGAGCCACCAGATTGAAGGGTTACTTTCGTAGCGTAGACGATGGCGCTCGGCAAGGCGTATCTTCAGTTCTTGCTTTCCAATCTTCTGTGGTGAAAATCTACTCGCTTTCTAAGTTTTAAACCGTAAACTATCAAGTCGTTATTATATTAATGGTATGAAGCTGGTATAAAATACAAGTTAGATAATAGATGGTGGCGAGTTAGAAGGAGGTAGTATGATCAGTATTGTAGAAGGCATTCACAGGCAGAGTCAGGGCTGCCACTTGACTCAAGTAAAATGCACTATCCAAGTACCAAGTACCAAAATGTACTACCTAAATTTTTTTTTTTAGCGTGTTGCGTCTATTTTTCGTCAAAAGAGTCTGTTTTTCCAAAAATCGGTTGAATTTCTTCAAAACGTATTTTTTTCTTCTTGAAAACAGCCGGTACAAGTAGGTAAGTCGGTAAATGACTTGCCCCCCCCCCCCCCCCAAAAAAAAAACAAAACATTTTGGCTAGTAACGCATCTGGGCAAGATATCAAAAATGTATTTAATAATGTGCACAAATGCGTAATGTAGTATGTCATGACAGTTCTAAGACCCGAAGATGCGGTTTGGAGAAAAGCGCTAACAGTTTCAAGAACTTATGATACCAGGACCCTTACACTATCCAAGTACCAAGTACCAAAATGTACTACCTAAAATTTTTTTTTTAGCGTGTTGCGTCTATTTTTCGTCAAAAGAGTCTGTTTTTCCAAAAATCGGTTGAATTTCTTCAAAACGTATTTTTTTCTTCTTGAAAACAGCCGGTACAAGTAGGTAAGTCGGTAAATGACTTGCCCCCCCCCCCAAAAAAAACAACATTTTGGCTAGTAACGCATCTGGGCAAGATATCAAAAATGTATTTAATAATGTGCACAAATGCGTAATGTAGTATGTCATGACAGTTCTAAGACCCGAAGATGCGGTTTGGAGAAAAGCGCTAACAGTTTCAAGAACTTATGATACCAGGACCCTTGCCGATAAGGATCGAAATATAGCTATAATAAAATTCAGCCGACGTATCCATTTTGCACTGTCAAACATTGACTTAACTAGCTCACAAACATTAGATTAAAGTAATCAGATCCAATGACCAAATGTTTCAGATAAAATGATTGAAATGCAACTAGCCCCACATCACATTAGACAGAAATTTGTAAAAAAAAACAAATTAAGTAGTAGCTTTCTTAAAATGAACTACGAAAGTACTACTTTTTTTGAATGTACTACCAACTCACTACTTTAAAAAAAATGTACTAAAAAGAGTACAATTGTACTACCGGTGGCAACCCTGGGCAGAGTGTATGTTATAGAAGGTGAGCTGAGATGAGCAAAGTTCGGCAAGGGCGTCGGAGGAAGATGGATCTAAGGAAAGAAACTTACTTTGGTTAAACATTTTGAATTTCTGTACCAACACGTGTTCTGGTGAACGGCTAGCGAGTACTTCTATTTTCCGATCCCACTTTCTCTGGACGGCAGACATTCTTATGGAAGAGGAGTCAGGGTTGAAGTTTGCCCCTTAGAAATGCGAAGCCTGATTGGCTGTTACGTTATGCAGCACTAGCTGTCGATTATGCTGGTGATTTTGTCCTAAGGGTCTTTTACCATTTCTGCCTTTTGACCGTGTGAAAGGGACCTGGACGCTGTGTTGATTTGTTTTGATGGGTTCGAACTGTCAGCCAACATCCGTTGGAAAGACAGGGAAACAAATCTTGGATAGGTTGGCCTGTTGTAAAGTAATTAAAGAAACTGGATAGACCTTCTGTGTGGGGCATCCCTAAGGAAGGGAAGTATTTTTACAGATGTGTCTCTCGATATTATTTTTTGTGGATATTCCTTTCTGGGATCTCAAAATTTCCAGAGGAGAATGAGAGATAAGTTTAAGGATAATTAGCTGATCAAGAAAAAACCCCGTAAATCACGTTTTCTATTCCTTTCGAGAGATAAGTTTGATTTCAATCGTAAATTTCCATCACAGTGGGTTTTGTCCATCACTTTTGCACTTGGAAGTTGTGAGATAGAAATGTTAGCTCCTGGAACCCCCGTGGTTCTCAGATTCTCAGTTACCATACCAGTCATGAAGATGTGGACCCTTATCTTTCTGTAAATTTATTATTTATTTATTTTCTTACCCACTAATAACAACAAAGAATTAAGTGAATTACTAATTCGGTCCAGCCTCCCCTTTTCCTTGATCGACAAAACGAGAGTCCGGAACCCAGACAACAATACGGAGGGTGAATACTGAGGTACAAGAAATAGAAAACCTTGATAAGTCTTTTGAATCGTACACAAACTGTGGACCTTCTAACCATTTTGGACTAGAAAATCATGTTTAGTCCTGTATCTCCAAACCGCTCCATAAATCCTAAATAGTGAATAAAAACCACACCTACGAAAGTGACCTTCACATTTATCTGATCAACCTTTAGACACCTTTCATCAAAATATTATTATTTCATTTGTAACCCGTCACAGTTATCTTATACAAACGACGGACTAAGACACAACAAAAAGAAGGAAAGGAACAAAACATAAAAACAAGATTTGCTATTTACAGCAATGACTGGAACAACTAATGCGAGTGCTCAGGCTTCTTTAAGCTCTAAAAGGTTAAATCAAGATATAAATATTCAGAGTCTTGAAAAGGAGAAGAGGATGTCAGTGAACCAGCCGCTAATCAAGAGATTGTGGTTGTTTGTTCGTACATATACTGGTCCCAATATGATATGATATGATATGATATTTATTTGTCTTCAGAGCCCAAAGGCCATAACAAACACACATAAATAACAACATGTAAATACAAAATAAACGGTCACACTACTACACTAAACCCCACGCAAACACTTTTCCCTGTGCCGACTGGCCACTCTGAGGAACCTCGCCAGGTTTCTTATACTAAGAAAATCCCTACTCCGCATAATATTTACCAACCACTTCCTCCCATGAATCCCTCCCTTAAAAATTTCCTCCCTCAGATCCTCAATTTCATCACAACCAGACATAAAATGAATTAGATCCTCATCTCCCTCACCGCACATTGGACAAAAGTAAGGACCAGATTTCTCCCTTACACTTCCCAAATACTTTCTTCTTTCACCAAGTGGCAAGCTATCTGCCCTCATATTTAAGATTAGTTTCATTTCCTCTTTTTTTAGACCCGCTTTAAAATAAATTTCTTCACCCCAAATCTCTTTAGCCTCTGCATACAAACTCAATGATCCACTATCTCTTATCCTAGCTAACCAAACCTGGATTTCTTGGTCAATTAACCTACTACTAACTTCTTTTGAAACAAATCCTAACTCTCTCCCCGGACCCTCCCCTCTATTCCACATATAACCAAGCCCGCAACTATCTAATATTGAACGAATCTGGAAAGCCCAGGAATCGTGTGTTTCGTCCTTCAACGACTCAAGATACGCATCTTTCAATAGTCTTTCACCCGGCAATATTAATATCTTTTCCCAATACTTAATCATTTTTACTAATCTAATACTCTTCAACGACCTTAAGCCTAGATCCCCCCTAACCACCAATCCATTAATTTTATTACTTAGGCCTAGTGCCCTTTTAAAATAACTTAACTGTAACTGTTCTAACTTTTCCCCCTGACAAAAACCCCATATTTCGGCCGCATAATGGACTGCCGGCAACACTTTCATATTAAAAATATCCTTAAATACCTTTAAATTACAACTCCTTCTTATATCACTTCTAAGTATCATGTTGACACACCTTTTACCTCTAGCTACACTAAATTCTACATGCTTCCCCATTTTCCCCTTTGCGCTAAACTTGCATCCAAGATACACCCATTCCTCCTTCACCTCCTTCACAAGTTTCTCCCACCACAATTAAATACCACACTGTCTTTAATTTTTCCTCCTTTCCTGAATACAACCACCACCGTTTTATCCGTATTCAATTCTAATTTTTTAACACTTAAATAATCTTCTAATAAATCAATCAACTTTTGAAGTTTCTCCGGGCTTTCGGCGACCAGGACCATATCGTCAGCAAACAGAAGGACACATAATTTTACAAGGTTTAGGGTTACCATTGGAGCTCCTCGTCCCTCCAAATACTCTTCAATATCATTCAAAAACAGGGCGAAAAGCTTCGGCGATAGGGTGCAACCCTGTTTAACTCCAATATACGATCTTGCGCTCCTTGAAAATTTTCCCATCACTCTTACCACACAAGCCACTACCTTATACATTTCAACTACAATCAAAACAAATGCTACCGGTAGACCAATCCTTACTAAATACTCTACAAGCAACGCTCTACTAACGTTGTCAAAAGCCCCCTTTAAATCCACAAAGGCTACGTATAATTTTCCACCTCTATTTTTCAAATGTTTTTTCACCAACACCTTTAAAACGAAGATCTGATCTAAGGTACTAAACCCCTGCCGAAATCCTGCCTGGATACTACTTAATATATTTTTCTTACCCAACCACTCACTTAACCTCTTATCAATAATCCTGCAATAAATCTTACTAATACTGTTTCCTAGATGAATCCCTCTATAATTACTGTGATTCTCCTTATCCCCCTTCTTGAAAAGAGGAATCATTATGGACGTCTCCCATTGGCTAGGCCATGATGCTTTTTCCACCAAGCAAGAAAAAACAATTGCCAAAATATGTAGCAGGTATGCTTTGCCCCATCTCCATAACGTAGAGGGAACACCGTCAATACCTGGCGCTGATCCTCCCTTCATTCCCTTTAAAGATTGCCAAACTTCATCACTTGCAACACTCTCAATTAATTCCGAATCAATATCATCTAAAGGGAAAAACGTCTGGCTCCTATACAACTTACTCAAATTATCCAACTCTTTTTGCTGATTCCTTAATTTTATATCCTTTGCTTCCAACACATCAGGCCATGACTCAGCAGGTGGTGTTCGGATATCATCTGGCGTATGTATTGACTGTTTTACCAACTTCCAAAATTCCTTACTATCCTTCTTCCTACACTTATCTTCCAATTCTTTCACTCTACCTACCTCTGACGCTATTTTTTTCCTAGCTTCCTAGCATTAATATCCCAGCTATTAAGAACGGTAATTTTGACATTTAATGAGCTAATAGTAATTAATACAAGATTGAAATCCTAGAATACGGCATTAACTGATTTCAGTTGATGCAAAAAAAAGAGCAGCATCGGAGGCTTCTGTCCATTTTAAGCTACATAAACATAGAAGATGATATGAGTGACAATTTGTTCTTTCTAGATGGTCCGCCAACATTCTCGTCGAGTCCGCAGCACAGCTCAGTCTGTCTCGCAGCAGCCGTTGAGCACGGTTTCCAGTATCACTCCCAGAATCCCCATTCCTACCAGTGCCAATCCAACCCCTCCTCTCACATGGCTCATAAGAATAGGAGCTTCTCAACGACCTCCCTCTTTGGACAGCATTGCTCTGCCGTGAAACGTTTAATGAAAGAAAGGAAGACTGTATGCAGTCTCCACCCGTTGACGTCCTCTGACATTTCTCACTTGGAGGTTTTGGCGGGAGGTAGAGAATCCCCCAGAACCGCGTCTAGTCACTCAGATCGGAGCCATAGTATTGAGCAAGAAGAGGAGTCACAGCAGCTTTCGGCTGGGAGCAGTAGGCGTGGCTCTGGGAGCCATCGCCGCGGGTCGAGCAGCCGGAAGGGCTCCGGCGTTAGTGCGGCAGAGCTGTGGGTCGTCAACGACGACAGAGCAGATGATGAGACCAGTGAGACTAAGTGTAGCAATTTCTGCTGTGGGCGTTCTCAGTCCGGTAGCCCGCAAACAGAAATGCCCAATGGAGTACTTCCGACGATCCGGCTCCCTCTGCCCAAAAGAACCGGAAAGCCAAGAACTTCTGACTACGAATCTTCAGACAGTCCTGGCTCTAGTGATCACGGGGAGGAAGAGGTGGAATGCTGCCCCTCATCACCTCCTTATGTGCAGCTACCCGTTTCTAGGGTAGAGGAGGACTCGGAGGGTGATTGCTCCACGAGGGAACCACAACCGACAGAAGTTCTTGGCTATGATTCATCTGATGAGGCAAGTCATTTTTGCTTTAATGTTCGCGGAATCCCCCACTCGCAGTCTCTCCCTCAACAAGGTCCAGTAGTACTCAGAGACACTCCAGGGCCCGCCATGACTTGAAACGAACGAGTTTGAAGGGTTTTGTTTTAGATGTTACAAATCGTCGCAATAAGATGCCTTGATACCAGGGGCGTCACGTATCGGTGGGAGGGGGGATGTCCCCCCCCCCCCCACGAATGTTGTCGGCCAGTGGTAACAAATAGCCAAGTCGAAGTGAAGCGCCGCGATTTTTCGTAAAACAGTCGATTTTTGTCTTGGAAGTCTAACTACTCCTACCGACACCCTTGTTCGTATACGAACAAGGGTAACTTTGCCGGATCAGCTTATGATGGATTAGAGAATGACAGACATTGACTTTTTCTCCCAAACGATAGTGGCAGAAACTCTCGATACCGAAATGTTGTCCATCTATTAGCATAATAACTCTTCAAGCGGCGTATATACCCTATTTAAGCTCGGTACTAAAAAGTCGTTATTTAGCAGCACGTGTTCTGGAAACATTCGTCTTAGTCTACCTCTGAACATGGAAATGCTGGACTTGGCCCAGTGGACCGTTTACATTAATCAAGATACAAGTCGCTGACATTGGTTAAAAACGTGCAACTCATTTGATTGCCTACCATTGGACACGTGGACGCTAGTATTTGCCAGCCAGCCGTGACAAGCTGTCCGCCGAATTCTTTTTTCGGCCAGGTCTGCTTGTAATCAAATGTTTACTCGTGTTGAGATAAAAATTGCTATTCTCGTCCCTAATCCATCTGGAAACACGAAGAGATTGCTCTGTCTTGGATCCTTACGTCTCGTGCTGGACATCTGCAAGTTATGAGGCCAAAAAGATACGTCAGCCCAAAAAATACGTCAGTAAGAAATAGGCAAGGAGTGGTCCTGGTAACGCCAATTTTTTTTGCTGAAAAGCAAGTATGAACTCTGGCAGACTCTTTCTGCTTCTCCTAGTATTTTAGACTTCGTCTTTGACAGCCCGGGTAGTGGTTGGTTAAAGACCCTTGCATATGGAGCTATCTCTGTCACATGAGAAGGAACGATCCTCCCAACCCCATGGCTGCGTGCTTCATTTTCACTACCACTCTCAAAAGGCTGCTTCAGACAAACCTTTGTGAATCAAGTGTTGGCTTTGGGTCCTAGGGTCTTTTCTAGAACTGTGGTCTCGAACTTGATACTTTTTGGGCATTGAGTTACTACGAAAGGCCGTATTGGACAAGAAACAGTCTTGAATAAGAGCGAAAGGTAGAAAATTCGGGATTTCGGAATGACTCTCCCCGGACCAGAATATAATTGACATACAAGAAGGAAACGACAGCTTCCCATGTGTTTGCTGTATTTTCTTTTACGTAGAACATTGAACGTCATTTTAGGCGCTCTATACACCTGTCAGTGAATCTACTTTCCGAGCGGAACTTCCCGAAACTGGTAAAATCCTTAGTAAAATTGTCTCCATATCTCCATAGAGGTTCGGATTGCTGCAGTATAAGGGATCAAGCAACATGTTCATCTAGTATTTTTGAGGATTTCCTATTTGACATTTGAACCAGAATCCGGTCACTGGATTGTTCCTTATGAAAAAATGGATGGATCAATTAACATAGCCTTGAGCTTAGTTAGTCTCCAACATTGGTAATTGTCTGGTAAAAAAGCAGATTGACCTTTTCTAATCCAGCAGCCCTGGGGCTATCGAATAACTAATGTAGCCTAGTGTCCTGCAGAAATCCCTAAATCCGAAGTTTAACAAGACCAAAGGTGTCGATGGGATCCCAAAAATCTAAGATTTGATCCAGACAATTGGGTCTTGTCTTCGCCAGGCTAACTATCAGAGAAAACCGAGTTCAGATATGTTACCTACCTATCTATCTACACCTCTATAAGCCATATCTATTTTGACGATACTGACCGAAACTTCCTGCTTTATACTACTGCCAAATTTGCGGTTTCGCCCGAATTCCAAGCGAACTACTAGTCCATCAAAAAAAGAAAATTCGGAAACGAAACCGGCGTATCTCCTTATCTCTATAAAGAACATCTAATCAACTTTAAATAAAATTTTGACTTAAAAAAAAAATGCGGGTACAACCGGATTCCTGACTAATTATATGTCCGGGTAAAAACTGATCATCATATACAGACTCAGCGTCTCTTCTTACCCCTAAATATCATCTAATCAACTTCAGATAAAGCTTTTGCTTTTAACATATTTTCCGGTTTTGGCCGGATTATAGGCGAACTAGTTGTCCGGCGAGAAATGGTTTTCACCATCGGGTTCAGCATGTCTTCTTACCCCTAAATCAAACATTTTTTCAACTTCAAATGAAACTGTTACTTCGAACCAACTTACCAGTTTTGGCCGGATTCCGGACAAACTGCTTGGCCGGATTCCGGACAAACTGCTTGGCCGGATTCCGGACAAACTGCTTGTCCGGTGACAAAATGATTTTCAACGTCATGCTCAGCATGTCTTCTTACCTCTAAATCAAACATTTAATCAGCTTCAAATCAAACTTTTACTTTCAACCAACTTTCCGGTTTTTGCCGGATTCCGGACGAACTACTCGTCCAGCGAGAAAATGGTTTTCAGCATCTTGCTCAGCATGGCTTCAAATGCAACTTTTAGTTTTAACAAACTTTCCGGTTTTTGCCGGATTCCGGACGAACTACTTGTGCGGCGAGAAAATGATTTTCACCATTTTGCTCAGCATGTTTTTTTTACCCTATATTCGACTATCACATTAGCTGTTTAAAAACATTTTGTTTGTCCCTTAATTTCAACCCCCTCCCCCACCCCCAAATATATGGCTACAGAGCTCATCTGCGAACTCAATCTTACCCTTGACCCAAACAATCCTCATACCAAGTTTCATCAAAATATCTCATTCCCTTCGAGACTTATCGTGCTTACAGACTGACGGACGGACGGACGGACAGACGGACGGACGGACAACTTTTGCGATGTCATAGGTATCCCTCCACTTACGGTTAAGGATCCCAAAAATGAGTTGAAATTGAGTTGAAAACCGTTTCTAATCCAGCAGCCCTGGTGCTATCTAATATCTAATGTAGGCCTAGTGTCTTGCAGAAATCCCGAAATCCGCAGTTGATAAATGAGCACGAATGTTTGAAGTAGGAACAATGTGGTAACCACGCAACGAGATGGTGAAGGAAAGAGTCTTATCGGAAAGAGAGGATTTTATATGGAATGGCTTAACGATTTCCTTAGCATTGTTGACATCCTCTATACTCGTTCGACCTTGTAGAATAAATGAATGAAATGTCTGCGATGATTTTCGGTTTACGCGGAATCTGAAGAGAAGAAAATCTTCTCGTTAAGGACAGGTGGTTTAGGCATTCAGGTTTTTGGGATCCCAAAACGTAAGTGGAGGGATACCTATGACATCGCAAAAGTTGTCCGTCCGTCCGTCTGTCCGTCCGTCTGTCTGTCCGTCCGTCCGTCCGTCTGTCCGTCCGTCCGTCTGGCCGTCCGTCCGTCCGTCTGTAAGCACGGTAACTCTCGAAGGGAATGAGATATTTTGATGAAACTTGGTATGAGGATTGTTTGGGTCAAGGGTAAAGTTGAGTTCGTAGATGGGCTCTGTAGCCCTATATTTGGGGGTGGGGGAGGGGGTTCAATTTAAAGGACAAACAAAATATTTTTAAAAAGCTAATGTGATAGTCGATTATGGGATAAGAAGACATGCTGAGCACGATGGTGACAATCATTTTCTCGCCGGACCAGTAGCTCGTCCGGAATCCGGCAAAAACCGGAAAGTTTGTTAAAAGTAAAAGTTTCATTTGAAGTTGATTAAATGTTTGATTTAAGGGTAAGAAGACATGCTGAGCACGACGGTGAAAACCATTTACTCGCTGGACGAGTAGTTCGTCCGGAATCCGGCAAAAACCGGAAAGTTGGTTAAAAGTAAAAGTTTCATTTGAAGTTGATTAAATGTTTGATTTAGGGGTAAGAAGACATGCTGAGCACGATGGTGAAAACCATTTTCTCGCTGGACAAGTAGTTTGTCCGGAATCCGGCAAAAACCGGAAAGTTGGTTAAAAGTAAAAGTTTCATTTGAAGTTGATTAAATGTTTGATTTAGGGGTAAGAAGACATGCTGAGCCCGATGATGAAAACCATTTTCTCGCCGGACAACTAGTTAGCCTGTAATCCGGCCAAAACCGGAAAATATGTTAAAAGTAAAAGCTTTATCTGAAGTTGATTAGATGATATATTTAGGGGTAAGAAGAGACGCTGAGTCTGTATACAATAATCATTTTTTACCCGGACATATAATTAGTCCGGTATCCGGTTGTACCCGCATTTTTTTTTAAGTCAAAATTTTTATTTGAAGTTGATTAGATGTCTTTATAGGGATAAGGAGATACGCCGGCTTCGTTTCTGAATTTTTCTTTTCTTGCTGGACTAGTAGTTCGCTCGGATTCGGACCGCAAATTTGGCAGTAGTAAAGCAGGATGTTTCGGTCAACATCGTCAAAATAGATATGGCTTATAGAGGTATAGATAGGTAGATAGAATATCTGAACTCGGTTTTCTCTGATGATTAGCCTGGCGAAGACAAGACCGAATTGTCTGGATCAAATCTTAGATTTTTGGGATCCCGTCGACACCTTTGGTCTTGTTTGTTTCGATAGACCTTTTAGCGGTGTGGGTCTACCGGTTCGGAAATTATAGCAGAGGAAATAAAGCTTGTGTTAATGCGAAGAATACTCTATATGACTGAGTTGGAAACACGCCAGTGAACCTCAGAAGAACGAGGACCGCCACCCAGCCTCAGACTTGGTTCAAATCCTATGTCAACCAATCAGCAACGTTTGTTGCGTGTCCTGCCAGTGACTTTCTGGCTCTTCGGTAGGCAGACTGCGAATGATCATCGACAAGTTGAGCTAGTCATCAAGAGTATCGAGGACACAGACAAGGCCAAGGGTTTCACATGAAACAATTGATTTGGTACCTCTCCGGTGTAGTCTTTTCTAACTAGAACTTTATGTTGAACTTATTCCATTGACTGATTGACCGAATTTTGATTAGAGCCCTTAGCAGTTCATCAGCCAACCGCTATAGATACGATCTGAAGGTTATCTCCTCTGACTCCTTTTCTGTCCTCCCGACGCCTTTGGTTCCTATTGTTGTTGTCAATATGGAATGAAAAAAGTAGCTGTCGGACTTTTCATTGCCTCTGTCTCATGAACTAGATTTTAGCAGTTCGGTTTAACACCTTCACAGTTTATTGTCCTCCAATATAATTTCATAGTAATAGCTAACTAGAATAAGATAAAGGAATAAAATTGCTATGGGCGTTCATCTCAAACATCGCTCGTTGTATATTTATTTGGCGTAACGATTGTGTAACTAATTCTTCAAAGCGTCGACATACTTTCTCACCAATATTTCAGATATCTGCTATTACTTCCCTCATTTCTTTTTCGTCTGATTACTCCTATTTCTTTCCAGTCGTCCACTCGAACGTCCCGGGTCTTGACAACGTGCGACGGAAGTGCCATCTACGATCTGGACGCTATGGACTCAGATCCATTGCTATGCTCTTTACAAATGTGGGACTTTCCGATATTCAGTTTGTTGGAGAAAGCTGAGGACCTCGTCTTGTCAACGGTAAGATTCCCGGGGGGGGGGGGGGGGGGGGTAACAGTAAGTCTGTTCGCATCTCAATACTAGAAGATGTTAAATTCGTTTTGAATCCCTTTCACTTTGTCACTACGCAGGGCGACTTTTGGGAGTCTTGTGGGTTGTCTCCTGACGACAAAGTTATGGTATATTCAGTGGCATACCTTGATGCCTTGTACATTACGTTCAAACGCTTTTCTATCATCATTAAAGTATTTGCCAAAGTAAAGCAAGCACGCGGATTTCATCGTCGAGAGTAGTGATCCTTTGAAAGTTTCTAGTTGTCTCTTATAAAACCCTGCTTAGTGTAAAGTTATAGCACGTACTTTAACTAGTATTCTCCAAACTTCTGTCTGCTTGGCTGCGAGGCCGAAGACGGAGAGCTTGCGTAATAGTTCAGCCCCATTCCCGAGCCGGAGATACTTATCGAACGGCCGGAGGACCATTGTTTGCACGAGGAAATGTCGTCAGGGTTCAAAAGATAGCCAACTGTTAGAGAGTAAAAATAGGCGAAATCTTCATGGAACTAAATCTGATTATTACTACCAGTGCAAAATCTATCCTAGCCAATACGAGCCACCGGCCACTGCTACCAGAAACAGCCCCTCCCAATTCCCAATAATCGACCTGATTGCAAAATAAACTTCTACCCCCTAAAGTCCGCAGTAATCGTTACGGAAACTAGTTTGTGCCTTTTTGGGATCCCAAAACTTAAGTGGCGGGATACCTATGACATCGCAAAAGTTGTCCGTCTGTCCGTCTGTCCGTATGTGCGCATTAAAACTCTCGAAGAGAATGAGATATTTTAATGAAACTTGGTATGAGGATTCTTTGGGTCAAGAGTAAGGTCGGGTTCGTAGATGGGCTCTGTAGCCCTACATTTAGGGGGGTGATTCACAAAACACCAAAATAACATATATTATATGAAAAAATCATTTGGTGGTTCATAGTATATATATACTTTCCAAAAGTTGGTGGTTCGTACCACTAACTCTTCCGAGCATATATTATATACTATCCAACAGTTAGCGGTTCAGACCACTAAATCTCCACTGCTTTAATGGTTTGATCCACTAAAAATACCAATTCTGAAAACATAAGGAAGGAATTAGTGGTTCAAACCACTAAATTTTCTCGGAAGTATATATTACAACAGTTAGTGGTTCGCGAATTAGTGGTTCAAAACACTAATTTCCCCAGTTCAAAAATCGGATTTTCCATATAAGGAAGGAATTAGTGTTTCAAACCACTAATTTTCTCTAGTATTTATACTCTCCAGAAGTTAGTGAACCACTACTTCCTTCCTTATATGGAAAATCCGATTTTTTAACTGGGGAAATTAGTGGTTTTAACCACTAATTCGAGAACCACTAACTTCTGGAAAGTATATATACTACCGGGCAAATTAGTGGTCTGAACCACTAATTTCTTCCTTATATGAGAAGGCCGTTTTCTCAACTGGGAAAATTAGTGGTTTGAATCACTAATTCGCGAACCACTAACTTCTGGAGAGTATATATACTACCGATAAAATTAGTGGTTTGAACCACTAATTCCTTCCTTATATGGAAAATCCGATTTTTGAACTGGGGAAATTAGTGTTTTGAACCACTAATTCGCGAACCACTAACTGTTGTAAGAATATAAATACTTCCGAGAAAATTACTGGTTTGAACCACTAATTCCTTCCTTATATGGCAAATCCGATTTTTGATCTGGGGAAATTAGTGGTTTGAACCCCTACTTCGCGAACCACTAACTTCGGGAGAGTATATCTATAATCCCGAGAAAATTAGTGGTTTGAACCACTAATTCCTTCCTTATATGAGAAGGCAGTTTTCTCAACTGGGAAAATTAGTGGTTTGAACCACTAATTCCTTCTTTATGTGGAAAATCCGATTTTTGAACTGGGGAAATTAGTGGTTTGAACCACTAATTCGCGAATCACTAACTTTTGGAAAGTACATATATACTTCCGAGAAAATTAGTGGTTTGAACCACTAATTCCTTCCTTATATGGAAAATTCGATGTTTGAACTGGGGAAATTAGTGGTTTTAACCACTACTTCGGGAACCACTGACTTCGGGAGAGTATATATATACTCCCGAGGAAATTAGTGGTTTTAACCACTACTTCGGGAACCACTAACTTCGGGAGAGTATATATATACTCCCGAGAAAATTAGTGGTTTGAACCACTAATTCCTTTCTTATATGGAAAATCCGATTTTTGAACTGGGAAAATTAGTTGTTTGAACCACTAATTCGCGAACTAACTTTTGGAAAGTACAGATATACTTCCGAGAAAATTAGTGGTTTGGACCACTAACTGTTGGATAGTATATAATATATGCTCGGAAGAGTTAGTGCTACGAACCACTAACTTTTGAAAAGTATATATACTCAGAACCACATAATGACTTTTTTATATAATATATGTTATTTTGGTGTTCGTACCATAGCCCTCCTGGGGGAGAGGGTTTAAATTAAGGAGCAAACGAAATATTTTTAAACAGATAATGTGATAGTCGATTATGGGCTAAGAAAACATGCTGAACACCATTTTGCCATCGGACTAGTAGTTCGCCTGGAATCCGGCCAAAACCGGAAAGTTTGTTGAAAGTAAAAGTTTTCTTTGAAGTTGATTAGATGTTCGATTTCGAGGTAAGAAGACCTGGTGAACGCGATGGTGACAAACATTTTTTCAGCCGTCTGTTCGTCCGTCTGTCAGTGCGATAACCCTCGAAGGGAATGCGACATTTTGATGAAATTTAGTGCGAGAATTCTTTGGGTCAAGGGTAAGGTCAAGTTCGTAGATGGGCTCTGTAGCCCTACGTTTAGGGGTGGGGAATTATATGTTTGTTGATTATGATTTGTAAGAAACTCAATTTAGTTATGCTATGATAGTTTCGAAATATATCGATCTCTTTCTCTCTCTAAGCTTAGTTCTTACAAACTTTCAGTTTCGGTTTTCGTATACTTAGATTTTCGTAATAACTGTCGAAGTAGTCAAAGTACATATAATTTTCCTTCTTCTTGTATACTTCCCATTGATAAAAATGTTCTTCACACATACTTCTTCATTCAGCAGCCTTCAACTACCTTAGATACTTTTAGTCTAAGGTCACTCAAGCTGCAGATCTATCCCCTATCCCCCTTTATGCTGCCGAGCTAACGAGCTAGTATCCCTGCCGGCCCCCAGTGATCAAAGTATATTGTCACGAAGTATTTTTGAAATAAAAGAACCTGAACCAAATGCGTCAGGTTCATTTATACGACGATGCGTCAGTAGTGGACCGACCCTTAGCCTCTCAATATACCGCCTTTTCGGGAGGGGGGGGGGGGGAGAATATTATCAGTGATGGAAAGGGAAAAGCAGAAAAAGCTCGGCTCCGAGTGATCAAACCCTTTTGGAACAAATTCTTTGTGTTGCAACGTCTTCTCGGCTGTCCTCCGACAAAACCTAGTATCTGCATCTTAGTAGCTACCGAGAAAAACGCGAATACGTTGTCGTTTAGAGCTGCTTCTTTTTTCGTATACATTCAGCAAACTAATGTAGTTTTGTAACCAATAAAGTGATGATGCTGGCAGGGGCGTCGCTAGCCAAAACTCGAGGTGCTCGAACCCTTTTGGAACAAATTGTTCGGAGTGTCTCTGTGTTGCAACGTCTTCTGATCCTTGGTCGGAATTTCTTCAGCACGCTTCCTTCCCGGTCTTCGATCCTTCTTTTCGTGGGATGAGTTCTTTGCGGATTGGAAATTGGTGAAAGAAAAAAAGACCAAAGGTGTCGATGGGATCCCAAAAATCTATTTGATAAATATTCTTTCAGCCCAAGCTGACTTTGAATAAGTGTTTCTAATATTTGATTTCTAATATTTGATGAGTTCTTTGCGGATTGGAAATTGGTGAAAGAAAACAAGACCAAAGGTGTCGATGGGATCCCAAACATCTAATATTTGATAAATATTCTTCCAGCCCAAGCTGACTTTGAAGAAATGTTTCTAATATTTGATTCAGACATTTGGGTCTGTCTTCGCCAGATCCAGTCTTCGCCAGGCTAATCATCAGAGAAAACCAAGTTCAGATATACCTCTATAAGCCATATCTATTTTGACGATACTGACCAAGACTTCCTGCTTTCCTTCTGCCAGGTTTCCGGTTTCGCCCGAATTCCGAGTGAACTACTAGTCCAGCAACAGAAAATTCAGAAACAAATCCAGCGTATTTTCTTATCCCTATAAAGAACATCTAATCAACCTTAAATAAAACGTTGACTTCTGGCTACAACCAGATTCCGGACTACTTATATGTCCGGGTAAAAAACGATTGTTATGTAAAGACTCAGCCTCTCTTCTTACCTCTTAGCCCTTCCAGGCGAACAAGTTGTTCGGCGATAAAATGGTTTTCACCATCGTGTTTCAGCGTGCCCTTTTACCACTAAATTGAACATTTGATCAACTTCAGATGAAACTTTTGCTTTTAACCAACTTTTCGGTTTTCGCCGGATTCCGGGTGAAATGCTTGTTCGGCGAGAAAATGGCTTTCCCCATCGTTTTCAGCACGTCTTCTTACCCCGAAACCAAAAATTTAATCCACTTTAAATAAAACTTTTAGTTTTAACCAACTTTCCGGTTTTTGCCGGATTTCGGACGAACCAGTCCGGCGAGAAAATGGTTTTCAATGTCGTGCTCAGAATGCCTTCTTACCCCATAATCGACTATCACATTAGCTGTTTAAAAATATTTTGTTTGTCCCTTAATTTGGACCCCCTCTCCCACCACTAAATGTAGGGCTACAGAGCCCATCTAAGAACTTGACTTAACTTTGCCCTTGAGCCAATGAATCCTCACACCAAGTTTTATCAAAATATCTCATTCTCTTCGAGAGTTATCGTACTTACAGACAGACGGACAGACGGACATTTTTGCTATGTCATAGGTAAAAAGCAGAATCGGCCAGTGAAGATGAATTCTTCACGCCCACTCGCCGCGCTTGGTCGCTTTTGTCACGCTTTTTCTACGAGGTGGCACTGTCTGGAGAAGACGAACTGGATCTGCTCGGGTTATTGTAATTTTTTACCCTATGCATATTCTCGCCCTTCCCCGAGGACTCCTCGGGGAATCAAAGGGAAGGGCGAGAATAAAGTGTGCAAAATGGATTTTGTTCGAAAAAAAATATGAAGTTGACAAAATTAGTCCGGATCCACTTTATTTTTGGTTTTGTTTATTCTGATTGTTTTTAATTAATTTTACATTGCACCAACACCAGCAAAAATTTATTCCCCTTGAATCTGACGGAGTCCTTTTTGATGATGGTGATGATAATCGGAGGATTCCGCCTCCGCGGGGACTCGCGAGAATACGGGAGTGAGCCTCTGGTGTCGTCGTAGAGCCAACATACCGATGTTGGAGTTGGGACAACGTTGCGGATCCAACGTATCAGCAGAACCCCATGATCGCAGACATCTTAAAAGGTCAGGAACTATCCTTGACCAGTAGTTCTCTGGTTAGGTCTTTGTTCCGGTCGAGCGGATTCCTGTCACGTTGATTGTCTCTGCTCTTTCACGGCACTATGCAAACGCGATTTTAGTACGAGTACGAGACATTACGCTCGTTTTTTTTCGACGCTTTCTAAAACATGCCACAATCCCATACTGCTTCAGCACAGATACTAAAAAAAAAAAAAATAGTAGACACTACCAAATATTTTGCTGTTTTTGTTTACTCATTGCTATCTACCAGCCAAAGTCTGATCTAAGAAAAGCGTCCCGTTTGGGATCCGGCCGAAACCTTAGGTTATGTTCTTTTCTCTGTACTGAGACTATCAGGCTACCACGTGTGAAGTTCACCTGTACAAGTTCAGCAATTGAGACAATCAGAGGCGTTACCAGACAAAATGTTTGGGGATGTGTGAACAGGGGCAAAGTATTTATCGACTGGCTGGTAATTTTTACCGACTGTTTTTGGAGAAATATCAGCTGCTTTTAAAGAACCCGTCGCATCTACAATCCCAATGCAATCTATGTCCGTAAATACATCCATTAATTCTTAAAGTTTAACTGAAAAGCTAGCTTATTTGTGTGTCATCTAATTGAATATACTGAGTTATTTGGATTCTGCAAAGGGACTTTTTTATTTTCCACTATCTACTCTAGTTAAGAATATCGGCGGCCGTCCCCACAGCGTAATTTTACTATGACGTGGGAAGTTTTAATCTCAACACATACACAGCTTTTCAGAGGGCAAAAAAAATAATTCATAAATCTTTCTCGTAAGGTATAAAACAAAAATAAAAGTACCACAAATCACACGGAAATTCCACTATTTGAAAATCGATTATTTGTGAATAGCGGGACAGCGGAGTAACGCATTTTCAGAGGGTCTTCAACCCAATTTAAGTGAATAAGTGATGGGTATCCCAACCCTTTTCGGTCAAACTTAAAGCCTGGAGACCCGAATCTCATATGGTACATTCTAACCCGCTAACGAAACCTTACTGATTTTTCAAACTTGCCCCGTTTCACTATGTTCCATGCGTATTATTACCGCCCAATTACAGTCTCAAATGTATTGTGCAAGCTCTTCGAGCTTGTCACGTTTCCCGAAATTTACTCAAAGTGTTATGTGCCCCCTTGTCAATTCGGGTTCCAAAAGGACTGGGATGCTCCCACGCCCTTAACATTGAATTCAAGTAGCCAGGCGTACGCAGTGTTGCCAAGTTTACTCAAAATGTTATGTGCCCCCTTGTCAATTCGGGTTCCAAAGGGACTGGGATGCTCCCACGCCCTTAAGATTGAATTCAAGTAGCCAGGCGTGCGCAGTGTTGCCAACGCTTCGAAAGAAAAGGTACCAAAAAACGCCCGAAAAACGCCCTTAGTGCTGTTTGTTCCATTCTGTTAGATGCAGAGTCTGGTAAGGAGTCTTTAGTTCGTGCAAGCCACGACGTCAGTACGTCTTTCGACTCGCTTTTCCATGAGCATATTCTTTATACTGCTTGTCAGCGAGGAGTATACCCGTGCTTACCGGGACCTCTACGATAATCTAGTTGTTGGAATTCAAATCCCTGGTTTTCCGGATGCTCATGTTGTTGTGCCTGTTAAGAAAGGAGTAAGACAGGGATCGGTGGTTTCGCCGCAACTATTCAACAATGCTGTAATAGAACCTCAAAATAATGTAAAGCCGGCTTGTATTATTCGTGGAATTGACGTTAGTCTTGTACATTACGCGGATCACATTCTAAAACCCAGTCGCACAGTTACTCGTCTTGAAGAAAATTTTGATACGTTAAGTGATGAGTACAGCAGTGTAGGAATGAAATTTGACCCTGAAAAATCCCAAGTTCTTCTATTTAATTGGAGAACTAGCCCTGATGTAACTATACGGCTGGGAAGTTCGAACGTCAGACCAGCAGATTCGCTCATTTATCTTGGTCTACCGATCGGGAGGTCGATCAGAGAGACCAGAGCACTGTTGATCAAACATATTTGCAAAAAGATTGCTGCAGCTTATGGTTCCATTGTGGCGAATAAGTAGCGTTTCAACCGTCTTATTCTTGCCACGATTTTCAACTAGGTGGCTCTGCCTCACATTTTATACATCGCACCTTTCTAGCGAATGTTAACTAACACTGATAAAAAACAAATTCGCTCTATTTATTTTCGTTTCTGTAAATTCCTGCTCCGCCTCCCCTTGGACCCGAAATAGTAAAATCGTCACTACTTAAGTAGTGAAGTCAGTGATTCAGTTCAATTCAATTCATTTATTTGTATCCGCCAAAGCTGGCGAGTAGAAAAAAAATATAATAAAATTCACACAATCGGTCTAGAGACTAATAACTAGACCATATACTTTCATAAAAACTCTATGTCATTTAAAAAACAATTAGCCTACACTATCCTAAGTGAAGTCTACCTAACACTTTAACCAACGCAACGCATCGGACGCAACGCATCGGACAAAGTGTGCTTTATGGAATAAATTTTTGAAAAAAATGTTTCCCATTTCTTTTTCAAAATATCAATGGGTTTTTTTAAACCATAATTATCCATCATAAAAGAACTGGATTGGTATTTCGAAAACTGGCATAAAAATTGTAATTACAACATCACGGAACCACTTACAGCAGTTGAACAACTTATACAGAATTACAACAATAAGATTAAGCATCAACGGAAGAGCATTCTTCTACGATAGGATAGTTTTATAGATAATATACTGCTGTCGGTAGTCTATATGTTCTGTACGGTTTCCTCTTGCTATAGTGTTTCTTTGTTATAGTGTTTCCTTCTTCTTTTCTTTCTTTATTCATACTCCGTCTATGCCATGTGCTTTTTGACGGGTGAAAACTAAAATTATTATTATTATTATGATCTCGACGAGTGTTCGGGTATCATGTTGATGCGTAAAATCAGTTATCTAATGTTGCCGTGTTCTTGCTAGAAGCCAATGGGCTGGGAAAAGGCTTATTGACGATTTCGACAAATTTGGATTTTACCATGATAGTTCGAGCAGAATAAAAGCGATATCTATCTATCTATCTACACCCAAAAGCCGTGTATAATTTGGTAAAAGCAGAGCCTACTTTTACAGTATTTCACTAGTTTTATATGTTGGAACATAAACAGTGAATAGTGCGAGGTATGCTTTAAGAAAAACTCGACGATTTTGAAGAAAAATCAACTGGTTTAAAAAAAAATCGATTTTTTACGAAAAACTGATTATTTTTGCGAAAAATCAACTGTTTTCCAAAAAATCGGTCTTAAATTGTCGACTTCGTTTTCTGTGTATATACACTAAAAACAATGGGGGGAGGGTTCCCCCTTCCCTCCGCATACGTGACAACTCTGACGACAATAACTCATAAGGTAGCATAGGCACTGTTCATAGACAACTAGTCCACTAGGAACTGGTCATTCCGTCAGGCGTTCCGCAACAATTATCGCTGCCAAACTAAAAATTATCAGCCAAATTATCGTGTCAAACAATAACATTGTTCTTATACTGGAAGGCATATCTGCTTTGTTTACAAGGCTATTTCATCTGACTAAGGAAAGGACTGATCTGGAACTCCTGGGAGGAGTCGAAGAAAAAGGAAGAGATTCGAATAATGCAGGTTCCTTGATGATGTCCACGTGTAGCCGGGGCGTGTTTTTACCTTCTGTTTATCTCGGTTGTGGCAGGAAATCGACAGCCGTAGATTTATGGGAATAGGATTTTCTTTGCCAGAAGTCCTGGAGGAGTGTCAGTGGGCAAATTTATGCCACTGGCAATCGCTTGCTTTGCAGCAATGAAGAATGTGGTCCTACTGTCCAAGTTCCCCTTTAAGCAGAATGACTTGCATGTTCAGAGTTGTTAACCGCGACCTCGGTCACATCGTGCCCGGTTCCAAAAATTGTCCAAGTCCAAAGTCGGAGCCGGGGTCGTTGGTGAATTTAGCATTTGAAGTAGGAGCTGTGTTCTTCACCAGAAATCAAAACAGGGATCCTGTCTAAGAACAGGGATCCTGTCTAAGAACAGGGATCCCGACTGATGGAAGAAGAATGGGGAAACCGAAAGAACAGGAATCCCGACTTTATTCGATTTTTGGCGTGGTTCCTGTTCGCTATTCGCATGCTTGGCCGAAAAAGGAAAGTCCAGATGTTACAGAAGTTTGGACGGGTCAAAATAGATGCCCAGTGTTAAAGGCGACGTTCCTGAGTATATATACAAACAAACCAAGTCCTGAAGCTCCATTTTCGTTTGCATAGTTTGCTTCCACGATTGACCAAGCAAGACACCATTCGACAAGCGACTACGGGCTGACCCTCAACCATTTTTTTGCGTCCTACCTTACAAACTGATGCTGAAGTTGTACTTCACTGGACTCGAACCGTGCCATGCTCCCCCGCCCAAGACAAATCCCAAAGAACTTGCTGAGATACAAAACAAGCTTTGTTTCTTATTATTAACATACATGCTCTATAGTATGTTTTCAGTAAATGGTTTTAAGACCTTTGAAGCTTTGGGAAGTTAAACAAGAACACGTTAACGAATATTTTGTTTTTAATCTTTTCTTCCTCTGTCATCTCGATAAGCCTTTGAAGGAAGGCTATATTTGAACCAAGTGTTTAACCTTTTTATGGCACTTGAGCTTACTCAAGTGCCATATAGCGATTGTTATTTCTGTCCGTCAGTCGGTCTGTCGGTCTGTCGGTCTGTCGGTCCCGGTTTTGCTAGTTCGGGCACTTCCAGATAAGCTAGGACGATGAAACTTGGCAGGCATATCAGGAACTGGACCAGATTAAATTAGAAATACTCGCTTCGCCGATCCGACCATCTGGAGGGGAGTGGAGGGAGGGGGAATCCGGAAAAATGAGGAAAAATGAGATATTTTTAGCTTACGAACGGGTTATCGGATCTTAATGAAACTTGATATATGGAAGGAACTCGTGTCTCAGACCCTCCATTTTAAATCCAAACCGGATCCGGTGACATTGGGGGGAGTTGGAGGGGGAAACCGGAAATCTTGAAAAACACTTAGAGTGGAGGGATCCGGATGAAACTTGGTGGAAAGTACAAGCACAAGTCCTAGATACATGGCTGATATAACCGGAACGGGTCCGCTCACTTTGGGGGAGTTGGGGGGGGGGGAGAAGTCCGAATTTGTAGTGATCCCGCGAGTTCCGTGCTTCCTGATGTGCTGGGACGATGGAAATTGACAGGCATCTCTGGGACCCGACCAGATTAAATAGGAAATCGTCAATTCCCCGATTCGACCATCTGGGGTGGGGGGGAGTGGAGGAGGGGGAAGCCAAAATTTGAGGTATTTTTATCTTGCGAACGAGTCATCGGATCTTGATGAAATTTTATATTTAGGATGACCTCGTGTCTCAGACGTCCCACTATAAATCCGGACCGGATCCGATGACACTGGGGGGAGTTGGAGGAGGGAACCGGAAATCTTGAGAAACGCTTAGAGTGGAGGGATCGGGATGAAACTTGGTGGGAAGAACAAGCACAAGTCCTAGATACGTCATTGATATAAGCGGACCAGATCCAGGCACTCTAGGGGAGTTGGGGGGGGGGGGGTCCGGATTTCTAGCGATCCCGCGAGTTCGGCATACTTCCTGATTTGCTAGGGCGATGAAACTTGGCAGGTATGTCAGGGACCCGAACAGGTTCACTTGAGAACAGCCGTTTCCCAATACGACCATACTGGGGGGAGTGGATGGATGGGGAGTCCGGAATCTAGTGGCGTGTATAACTTTTGAACGGGTGATCGGATCTTGATGAAATTTTATATTTAGGATGACCTCGTGTCTCAGACATCTCACTTTAAATTGGGGCCGGATCCGATGACACTGGGGGGAGTTGGAGGAGGAAACCGGAAATTTTGAGAAACGCTTAGAGTGGAGGGATCGGGATGAAACTTGGTGGGAAAAACAAGCACAAGTCCTAGACACGTCATTGACATAACCGGACCGGATCAGGGCACTGTGGGGGAGTTGGGGTCGGGGTCCGGATTTCTAGCGATCCCGCGAGTTCGGCATACTTCCTGATGTCCTAGGGCGATGAAGCTTGGCAGGTATGTCAGAGATCTGAACATATTGACTTGAGAACAGCGGTTTCCCCGACCCGACCATCGTGGGGGGAGTGGGTGGATGGGGAGTCCGGAATCTAGTGGCGTGCATAATTTTTGAACGGGTGATCGGATTTGAATGAAACATGTCTGGTGAGCTATCGCCTCGGACGTTCAGTGTCACGTCCGGGTCGGGTCCGACCCGACCATCGTGGGGGGAGTGGGTGGATGGGGAGTCCGGAATCTAGTGGCGTGCATAACTTTTGAACGGGTGATCGGATTTGAATGAAACATGTCTGGTGAGCTATCGCCTCGGACGTTCAGTGTCACGTCCGGGTCGGGTCCGATACCTGTGGGGATGGAGGGGGGGGGAACTCGAGAAACTCTAAAAGCAGAGGGATTGGGACGAAACTTAATGGATGGAACAAGCATTAGGCCTAGATGAAATTGAAGGAGCCATATGGTTTCGGGGCTCTGTGGGGGGAGTTGGAGGGGTTTCCTGGAATTCCGGTAGTCGTGAGTTAGAATAGTTCCAGATGTAAAACGACAATGAAACTTTGCAGGCATATTACGACCCGAATTATCTTGACTTAAGAACCTGACACAACATACCCCCGGAAACTTCCGTTCCTAGATCCGAGCATATTTTGGGGAGCACGAGAAGAGAAATATGGAAATTGAGTTCTATAAATTGCAAACGAGTGGTCTGATTCGAGTGAAACTTTATGGGTGATACGAATGGATGGCCTCGACATGTAAAACATGCGTTCGAACCATATGCGACCACGATTAGGGGAATTGGGGGTGGGGGGACTTTTGACATGCAGAAAAACCAAACGGATGGACCGAATGAGATGCAAATTCGACAGTGCCGAGTTTATGCGGCCTAGATTTGTTATTTGGCGTCCGGGCCGAATTCCGCCAAGGTAGGGGGGGGGGGGGGTACTGGAAACTTGCAGATAGGCTAAGCTCCAATTTCAGTAAAACTTGATGGACAGGAACAGGGAATTAAGAGATTGGGCCCGAACCGGCTCCGACAACGTTGGTGGGAGGGGGGGGGGGGTACCGGAACTTTCCAAAAATGCTCAGATTCGAGTGAAACTTGATAGATGGTATAAAAGAAGATGCTTTAGGTGGTCGATTTTTTATATCCCGAACCAGATTCGGTCACGGTAGGTCGAGATAGAGTGGGTACCGGAAATCGTGTAGCACGTCTAGGGATTAAACAAATGGATTTATTGGGATGAAAGTTTGAACAGTCATGTGCATTTGCTACAGACAATCGAGACGATGCCGGAACTGCTCAGAAATGAGTGAAACTAAATATCCTATTTCTATTTCCGAACCGCATTTTTGGATGGCGGGTGTATTTTGTGACGTTCTCATCTACTTTCTTGTACAGCCTACTCGTACAAGTGCCATATGAGCTCGTAGCTCTTGTTTGTATCATATTTTACAGACGCAGTTAACACATCTGGTGGATTTTAAGTGACAATTTTTTCGTATATTTGTTCAGTTTATTCTAATTTTATGCTCTAACTTTATTCTCTATCGATCTTTAAAGTCCGCTTTACGTTTGAGATTTATGTATATTCTTCTGATGGCTGATTTATGGATTTTCGGAAAGCATGGTGTGGGAATTAACCAGAGCTTGCTAAGAAAAACAGTGATTGATTTATCCTGTCAGAAAAAAAAAGCAGAGGCACTAAAATTGACACTGTTATCTTGTATTGGCACTAAACAGTCGAGGAATAACTTCGTTGATTGTATAATTCGGCCAGATTTCGGCGTTGATCGGATATTTCAACCGGACCGGACCCAAATCGTTTTGCTTTGTATTTTCCCACCTGAAAGACACATAGTAAATTAAGATAGGGGTTCTACTTCAGTAGTATTTCCGTCCATTCTCGTTCCCGAGGTTCTCCAGTTCAAGTGCATCGTATCTCTTCTATTAGCAGTACACTGATTATCACGCTTGCTACCTTTATTCTCATTACGTGACGTTTCAAGCGCTCGATCATCGTTTCCGAGGAGCTTATTCGTTCGAAGACAGGTTAGGCGGATATTGCCAAGATTGCTATCCAAGGCAAGGGACATGGAAAGAGGCTAAATTCTGCCGAAGCCGTGCAAGGATAGCTTAGTTGTAAACTGAAACTATTGCAGGTCATCCTAGCAGAAATACTACGTAGTGCGAGGTGTCCTTTAAAAACATTTGCTATGAAAAGGACGAACTCCCCTTTTTCGCCGAGTTCCGACCAAAAAAGCGAAATTCAAACTTAGCTACCGGTCTTAACCTTTTTCTGTGTCCCATGATGAGAGGGGTTGTCGCTTTCGAAAACTGAGCTTAACCGTCGAACTAATTTATGGCAACTTATATTTCCTAAAATACCAAATCCCTTCAAAATATAAAAAAAAAGCTTTTCTAAATTCTCATTAACAAGTTTAAGAATAAGTAATTAACAGTTATTGAGGTTGATTGTATCTCATGTTTATTTTTATAAATTTTCCTCCAGTGATCCTGGTTTTCTGTTACCCTTTCCAGATTTTATTGGGTTGGTATTTGGATTGATTTCGCTTCGTGTTGGCTGTTTTGTACCCCACAAAACGTTAGATCGTTCTACTGAGCGTTGGGTCGATTTTTTTTGTTTTAGGGTTCGAACCATTCGACTGAAATAAATACGAGTGCAGAAGAATAATGTTTTGTGTAATGTGTATTAGTTTAGCGTCAAGAATAAAAAAAAAAAACTTCAACCTTGGACAGTCTAACAGCTGGCCAGTTTTGCAGTTTATTCATCGTGATTAGCACCTGTAATGTGTGTTGTTAAGTCGCAATACGAGGTCCCACGTTAAAATCAACCAGACTGTTCCTTCAAGTACATTGGTCCTGTTCTTTTGCGGTGAAATTCAATCCATCTTGTCATTGAAAGAGATAAGCCTTGGCACTCTCTACAGACCACGCTAACGTTTGATTGGTACTGAGTGAATCGCACAAGTAAAAACTTTGGATGTTTAGCCCGCGGTCAAAAATGAACAAAGAATTCGTGTAAAACCAGATAAGATATTGTTCTTTTAAAAGACCACCTAGTGTTTCTGCAGCGGTATTATGGGTTTTAACCCCTCTCCAGCCCCTTGTCTCAGATAGAAATGCGGCTGAATTTGCACCACGGGTCATCTGACCAATAAGCATATGGAAATAGTGATCAAGGAGCCCAATCAAAATGTGCCATTCAGTCAATCAATCAATCAAGTTTAATCAACATGGCTAAAAGCTAGAGGAATAAAAATGGGCCTATTATGTATTTTGAGAATAAGAATGGATTGAAAGATTACGAAAGCTTAATGAATTACAACCATTAGTTGAGACGGGTACTTTAAGGGGAATCTGGCGAAGACTCAGAAACCAGCAAGACTCGATTGTCTGGATAAAAAGTCCAATAAATATTACAATTTTGGGATGCCATCGAAACCTTTGGTCTTGACCTCGACCTCTCATTTTTTCACCATGGGAAAGAAGCACTTTGCAATGACTACAAAGCTTTTTCACTGTCAACGATCTCAGTTTTGTTTAAGTTAAACATTCTTTTAGTAGATAGCTGAAAATCTTTCAACTCAGTTTTCCGAATTCATTTAATTTGACATGTCCAGTTGTAGCTTGTATATTCTCATGTGCTGTCGTGTCTCACACGTGAGTATCATAGTTTAATTGAGGAATTCCATCGTTTGGTCCATGCCCAAGTGAAGGAGATAATTTAGTCCTAAGTTAAGTTACCTGTGACAGGCTCTTTCGCTTATCCAGGATTAATTATCTACTACGGTGCTGGTATTTCATTAATGTGTTCCCATATTGAGTATAAGTGGATTTATTTTTCGTTCCTTCAGGTCTGCTATCGGATATTCGTCGAGGTCGGACTCTTTGAAACGTTCAAAATCCCCGTGCAAGAATTTTTCAATTTCTTCCACGCCCTTGAAATGGGATATAGAGAAAAGCCCTGTAAGTATATTACACAATTTTTACTTAAGGTCTCATCATACTGACACGTAAAAACATTCGTTTACGTCGTCGTAATCGCCTTTGGTAGGCTACGTACTCTTTCACGCCAGCAGCCAATCCCGTCAGACGGGATTGGCTGTTATTCGCAAACCTGCGGAATTTCTGAGCCTACTCAAGTGCCATAGCGATCGTAAAGTCTGTCGGTCTGTCCAGGTTTTCCTAGTTTGGGCACTTCCACATAAGCTAGGACGACGAAACTTGGCAGGCTTATAAGGGACCCAACCAGATTAACTTAGAAACAATCACTTCTCTCATCCGGCCATCGTGGGGGGGAGTGGAGGGATGGGAAATTCGGAAACTAGTAACATGCATCAGACAAGTAGGGGGGGGGGGGGGGGGCTGGAGAGAGGCACCAGAAATCTCTTGAGTTCAGGGATCGGGATGGAACTTGGAGGGAAGAACAAGCATAAACCCGATATACATTATTGACGAAATAGGACCGGATCGTGTCACAGTGGAGGGAGTTTCCCGGAATTCAGGTGATCACGAGTTCGGGTACCTCCAGATGTACTATGAGCATGAAACTTGGCAGGCATGTTAGGGACTCCACCAAAATAGCTTAAAAATAGTCCCTTCCCCGATCCGATGATCGTTGGGGAGTGGAGGGACGGTGACTACGGAATTTAGTGACATGCATAACTTTAGAATGTACGATTGGACGTGCATGAACCTTGACATGTGTAAAGAACAAATGTCTCAGATGTTCAGTTTCAGGTCCGGGCCGGATCTGATAACTGAAGGGAGCTGGAGGGAGGGATGGGAAATCTCGGGAAACGCTTAGAGTCGATAGATTGGAATGGATTTAGTTGGAAGCACATGACAAACCCTAGATACATTATTGACAAAACAGGACCGGATCTGACGAAAGTTTCCATTCTTGTATGTTTCAGTTTTAACAGTTTGCTTTGCTGGGGAAAAGAAAATAACCGCATACTCGTTTCACATTGTTAGATAATATTTAACGTCCCTGCATTTTTAAGCTAGTTGACTACCATTTTGTTTTGAGGGACAGAGCTCATCTGCAAACTCGAATCCACCCTTAACCGCTCAATTCTGGACAACACTTGGCTGTGATGATACGCACTTTAAGGGGGCTAACTTCCATCAAAATATCTCAATCCATTCGGGAGTTATCTTCACCGATAGACCGGTTGACAAGTTAACGGCCTCACGGATATCCCTTAATTTTGTTCGAGGTCCCGAAAAAAAGAGAGATATCTTCGACGCCTGTCAGATAAATTGGCTCCCTGACTTCAAGGATTGCCTTTTGCCAGATATGGTAGGGATTTCTTGACTGTCTTTGTGGATGGCGTGCCGAGTGCCATATAGCAATCGTACTGTCTTTCGGGATGTCCCTCTGCTGTTCGTCACAGTTTACTAGTTCGATCACTTCGTGATAAGCTAGGACGATGAAACTTGGCGATAAAAGATCCGACATAATGGTTCCTTTCCCAGGTCCGATCATGGATGGAGAGGGGGATGGGATCCGGGATTTTTTGAAACTCATAAGACGCCAACGGATTATCTGATTCGAGTTAAACCTTGGGGGGTACTGAACATTTTCATGAAATGATCCGATTCAATCAATCAATCAATAAAATCTGATCCAAATAGCTAAAAGCAAGAAGAGGAATTTCGAGTGAAACTTGATAGACTAGAACAAAGATGTGCTAGTTATGTGTCCGTACCGTATCTGGCCACGGTGGGGTGAGCTGGAGTCTGGAAATGTTGGGGCACGGGTGGAGGACAAATGGGTGGAGTGATTATTATCAAACTTGGACGGTACGCAGTTCATATGCTTTAGATATGTCATTTGGAGGTCCGTGTTAGAATAAGACCTCGATGAGCAGAGACTGAGGGGGGGGGGCTGCACGTTACTTGGAAACTTGATCAATGCACGACGACGAGCCAAATGTAATGATAAATAATTGAAATAGATAAATATAGAGTACATATTGGGGTCATGTACCCTTCGCCAAAATTCTAAACATCAGATCAGTCTTTTGTAATTTGTTCTCTGGTAGGCTTGCCGCTCTTGAGTCCACCAAACTTGCACTACTCAGAGTTCTCTGCTGCAACCTTCATTTCAGAGCGCAAGGGCTCTTGCTTGTCAGACTGCTGTCTCTCGAGAGAACTTTGCCTTCCGTCATTATACGAGTTCAACAGACGACGCCATTAATTTGTTACCTCAAGCTTTTTGGAAGTTATAACGAGGGGGGGGGGGAGATTTTGAATCTATATGGGTGGGGTAGCTTACTTTAGGTTCTTACTTCCCAGGAAATTATACGGAGGCTTTGAAAGGGAGAGGCTGCGGTTCCTCCGATTTTTTTCTTCTTTTTTTTTTTCATTGAAGGGTTATTGAGAAGAAATCTGTGTTTCAATATATTTTCTGAGAAAACTGGTCGGTCTTCTGTCCGCCCATGACCTCTGAAGCTTAATCACTGAGCGAGTCTTACAGCGATCCAAGCCACTGAACGGTTCTTCGTCTCTCTTTTGTCAGACGGTATACCGTCTCTAGGCTCAGCCGCATTTGCTCTTATTTTAAGCTTAGCATGCCTTGAACACATGAGCAGGGTTGGGTGCTCACAGACTGGAATTCTTGCCCGGAGTTCCATCACCATCATCAGTTCTGTATGAAAAGCTGAGATTATTTCAACTCGACGATAAAAGTGCAGAAAATCCGGCTGGCCAATCCTGATCGTGTTTTCGTATTTTTAGTTTCGTTTTAGCAGATACCACGGTAGCTAGATCTTCATTCTTTCGTTTTTGCAGTTACCTGGTGTCTGATCTTACAGTTGCTTGGCAAAAAAGACAATTGCCGAATTCGCGCTTTTAGAAGTCACCCAGAATAAATACTTTCATCCACCCACATCAAAAGTGCCGACATTCTTTCTCACCAATTTGATAACAAGAGCTGAAAGCTGATATGGCACTTGTAAAAAACAGTTAGCATGTTTGTCAGAGATACGGTTTGCAGTTGTCAAGGCTGGATCTCTTTCCCGGTATGTCTTTCATCAGAAGACGGGTTTGATCTACTAAATCTGACATGGCTATTCTGCTCATTGGCAACTGTTCCAGAATACCAGTTTTGTCGTACTCTGGTTCCTATTCGCGTATAACTCAATCGATGGTAGAAGCAAATACTCTAGCCGTGATAATTCTGTGCCCGAACTGGATCCGGCCAAAATAGTTGAAAGGGTATCCACGAGATTTCTGGCGGCCCCCTTCGAGCTCTGCACATCGTTCTCGGAATTGGTCCTGACTTGAAACGGAAGATGTGAGACATTAGCTCTTGCCATTTGTCAAGTTCCACTCACATCCGATAACCCATTCGAAAGTTATTCTTGCCACTAGATTCTCGTTTCCATCCCCCAAGATGTTCAAATCGGGGAAGTGACTATTTCCAAGTCAGTGTGGTCCGGTCCCTGATTCGACTGCAAAGTTTCCTCCTCATAGACAATCTGGATAATCTGATCACCTGCATTCCGTGAAACCCCCTCCAGCTCCATCCATAATGACCCGGTCCGGTCCTGTTCTATCAGTAATGTATCTAGGGTTTTACGAAGCTGCCCCCACCAAGTACCATCCAGATCTATCGGATACGGTCTAGACTTGAACTGAACATGTTCACGAGTCTTGCCAAGTTTCATTCATATACTGTCACCCGTTCTAAAGTTATGAATGTCACTAGTTCGGGATTCCCCAAAGCCTCCACTTCCTCCACGCTGAACGAGTCGGGGTAGGGACTATTTCAAAGTCAGTCTGATCGGGTCCCTAATATAGGTTCCAATTTTTGTCGCCTTAGTACATTTGGAGGTACCTTAACTCGCGATCACCAGAATTCCGGGAGACCCTCTCCAATTCCCCCCACTGTGACACGATCCGGTCCTGTTTTGTCAATAATGTATTTAGTTTTTTTTTTCATATTCTTCCAGCCAAATCCCATTCAGATCCGTCGACTCTAAGCGTTTCGCGAGATTTTCGGTGCCCCCTCCAGCTTCCCCCCCCCCAGTAATTAGATCCTGCCGGGGACTGAAACTGAACATCTGAGACTTTTGTTCCTTACACTTGTCAAGTTTCATGGACGTCGAGTCGCCCGTTGTAAAGTTATGCATGTCACTACATTCCGATTTCCCCCTCCCTCCACTCCCCCCAAAGATGATCAGGTCTGGGAAGGGACTGATTTGACGCTAATCTGATAGAGTACCTAACATGCCTGCCAAGTTTCATGCTCATAGCACATAATAATAATAATAATTCCTTTATTCTCCATAATAGCATAAGAAACACGCTAGCTTCGGATAGTCAATTACATGTTAATATACTTATTTTCAACACACTTAAAAAAAAAAAAAAAAAACAGCCTCAGGAATTAAAGTTACGTACAAAATAAGGTACAAATGAAGACAAGTACCGGTCAGTCGAATTTACAGGTGGCAGGCTTAGCTTTTGAAGACCGATTGACCGTGTAAACTGCCTAGTACAGGACTTCGGTCGTAAATCTGACACATATTCAGGCAAAATATCTCTGTGAGTTTCAGACGACAGACATTTGAACCCAAATTTCATCGTCAGGGCATGTCTTCTTTCTTTAAGGGTCGGTAGACATAATACACTAAGACTATCTTCATATGAAACATACTGGGCCCCTAAAATGATTTTGCACGCTCGCTTTTGGATACCCTCGAGCTTATCACTCAGAGTCGAGGTGAGGCCAGGGTGCCACACCGGACAAGCGTATTCCGCATTTGGCCTAATGTAAGTGCAGAAAATAGACCTCAGTTGCTTGGAAGGAATCGCGAATCGACGTAACGCGGCAAACGACCGTAATAACAGAGCGCATTTCTGAACTATGGCCATGACGTGGGATTGCCATTTCAGGTCGCTCTCAACTGTAACGCCAAGGATTTTAACCTTGTTCTGAACAGTGAGGCCGATATCTTCAACAGGTGGCAATTCACGCTTTAAAAACGACACTCTCATTACAACACTTTTAGGTAGGCTTACTGTTAACTTAACATCATCAAGGTCACGCGTCAGTGTAGAAAATATCTGTGAGAGTGGAGGCTGGGTCGACTGTGACGATAAAATTCGTAGCGCGAGACTGGACAGGTCGTCAGCGAACTTATAACGATTCAACAGACTTTTTAAAACTCGATTAAAAACTATAAGAAAAAGAATTGGTCCAAGCTTCGTCCCCTGAGGCGCGCCGCAAAAAATTTGGAGAAAGGACGAAACCCGATCTTTATCCAACATAACGCACTGTTGCCGACCCGTTAAGAAGCTAGCTATCATCCGGATTAAAAATTGTCGAGCGCCCATAGTTCTAGCTTCTTGTAAGGTGATTTCGTGGTCAAGACTGTCAAAGGCCTTGACTATGTCGCTTAGTATAATTTCGGCATAAGCATCATCGACTTCGAGATGCTTATGCACTTCGTCAAGTAATCGGATCAGATAGTGTGTAGTACTATGGTCTGGACGAAAACCGAATTGGCGAGGGTCAATGTTAGGCTCAATATCCTCCCACAATAACTCAAAAATAAAACTTTCTAAAACCTTCGACAAAATAGGCGTTTTAGAAATCTGGAAGTACCCTAACTCGTGATCACCTGAATTCCGGAAACTCCCCCACTGTGACACGATCCGGTCCTGTTTTGTCAATAATATGTATAGGGTTTATGCTTGTTCTTACCTCCAAGTTCCGTCCCGATCCCTCGGCTCTAAGAGTTTCACGAGATTTCCGTTGCCTCCCCCCCCCCCTGCCCACTTGTCGGATCCAGTCCGGATTTGAAATTATATTTGACGGGGCAAAACGGATAAGTCAGCTACATTTTATTCGAGCTATATTTGAAATTGAATATCTGAGACACTTGTTCTTCACATTCGTCAAGTTTCATTCATGTCCGATTACCCCTCCCAAAGTTATGTATGTTACTAGTTTCCGGATTACCGATCCCTCCGCTCCCCCCACGATTGCCGGATCGGGAAGTGATTATTTCCCAAGTTAGTCTGGTCGGGTCCCTGATATGGCTGCCGAGTTTCATCCTCCTAGCTTATGTGGAAGCGTTTCTCGAGATTTCCGGTGCCTCCGTCCAGCCGGATTTGATTTAAAATTGAACAGCTGAGACAATTCTTCTTGAAACTTGTCAAGTTTCATGCATGTCCGATTACCCGTTCTAGAGTTATGCATGTTACTAGTTTTTGGATTCCCCACCCCTCCACTGCCCCCACCATGGCTGGATGGGGGAAGTGATTGTTTTCCAATTGATCTGGTCAGCTCCCTTATACGCCTGCCAAGTTTTATCGTCCTAGCTTATGTGGAAGGATCCAAACTAGCAAAACCCGGACAGACCGACAGAAGGACAGAGTGACCGACCGACAAACATTATGACTGCTATAGGGCACTTGAGTATGCTCAAATGCCATACAAACCTAGGCCCGTGTGTTGGTAAGATGGTTTTCTTCAGATCCCACGGTAACTGGCCAGATCCTCAGTAACTGCAAAAACGACTTTATGCCGTGGTATCAGACTTAAGCTGTTAAAAACTGCAGAAACGACTTGGTAGCCGTGGTATCGAGACCATGATATCTGCAAAAACGCAATATGTGTTCAAGCAGTCAGTTGAACTTCATCCTTTTCAATCGTAGACATCATGACGGATGAAAACTTGGAACAATATCTTAAATAATGCAGTTGGTGTTATAAAGCTATCAGTAAATTTTCAGAATTAAAATACCATAGATGACACTATTAATTATTAAGAAACTACCTCATTGTTTTACATTATCGTTTGTACCCGTTGCGTAAACAGTTAATCCTACGTTAGAGCGATATACCATCGATACAAACTTTCTTACCGTCAGATTTATAGAAATCGAATACAATGTGCACCAATTTACAAAAGTTCTAGCCCCTCGTGAACCGATTTTTACTTACAAGTCTCTCTCCCTTGATAGACATCAAGTTCACCGGATAAAAGTAATGGGTACACCAGCTAGCAAAAGTTGCAAACCCCTCATCCCTCAAGAGAATTGTAGCATAACAGCCGATTATTACTTACAAGTCCCTTGCATGTCTTACAATTGGGAACCAAATTGTTCTTACCATCGAATACACCGGAAACAGATAACAGGTACACCAACTAGCAAAAGCTGCAACCCCTCATTGCCGAAGATCATTATGAGCTAACAATGGACTTTGCTTACAATTCCCCTACATGTCTTTTTGGTTTCAGTGTGTACCTTACTTACTACTGAAGTTGTCAACCCCTTCTAATTTTTAAATTGGTTTTGTTTCTTCGCTGTCGGTTAATGCTGAAGTTGTCAACTTATCGAAGTTTTTAAAACATTCTAAAAAAAATAATCACATGATCAAAAGCTATTCTTCCGCGTTGTAAAAACAACAACAAAATAATATCGGAAGAAGAACTAAATTGACTTTGTAGTCAGTTGAACTTTATCCTTTTCAATCCTAGACATCGTGTCAGAAGAAAACTTGGAACAATATCTTACATAATCTAGTTGGTGTTATAAAGCTATTCGTAAATTTTCAGGATTAAAATACCATATATGACACTATTAATTATTGTGAAACTACCTCATGGTTTTACATTTTCGTTTGTATCCGTTGCGTAAACAGTTAACCCTAGGTTACAGCGGTAGACCATCGATACAAGCTTTCTTACCGTCAGATTTATAGAAATCGAATACAATGTGCACACATTTGCACACATTTTTAGCCCCTCATGAACCGATCCCTACTTCCAAGTTCCTCTCCCGTGATAGACATCAAGTTCACCGAAAACAAATAATGGGTACACTAGCTAGCAAAAGTTACAAGCCCCTCATCGCTGAAGATGATTTTAGCATAACAGCCGATTATTACTGACAAGTCCCTTGCATATCTTACCATTGGGAACCAATTGTTCTTACCATTGAATACACCGGAAACAAATAACAGGTACACCAACTAGCAAAAGCTTCAGACCCCTCTTTGCCCAAGATGATTATCAGCTAACAGTGGCCTGTTGCTTACCAAGTCCCCTACATTTCTCACAACTGGTGTCGCCTATTTTTGGTTTCACTGTGTACCTTACCACTGAAGTTCTCAACCCCTTGAGATTTTCAAACTGGTGTATCAAAAATGAAGGAATTTTTGTACCAAAAAATAGATGACATATACTTTGATCAGCTCTTCAGCGGCTATCGATTACCGTCGAAAAAAAAATTCTACCTGTCTTAGTTAAAAAGTTGACTTTTTTGCCGTAGGCAAACTTTCCAGTGTCACCAGGGGCGTCGCAAGTGCATTTTCGGTGGGGGGGGTGCAGAGCCAAAATTTTACCGAATCTTTCAAAAATTTTACCGAATCCTAGAACTAAGAATTCGAGCTTTAAATTCTAGAACAGAAACGATTACGTAGGAAGAGTAACAATAAAGGACAGCATGAAAGACGTTAAGCCAACTATTAGGCGGCGTTTTGGCGAAACCCACATGTGGAATATACTGCCGGGCATGATTGCAGTAACAGCTTCTATCTATTATAACCAACAGAATATTAAATCGAGCGCCGCAGGCGAACATTTTTAAAATCCATTTTTTTTTCTGTACGCTAAAATTTAATTTAACTGCTTCTCTGACAAATTCTATCATTTACCGTTGATTAAATACCGAGACTCTAAGAAGTTCCAGAAACCGGAGGGAGCGACGTTCCGGCAGCAGCAGCAGCAACTGTAGTCTGGTTAATATCCCACAATCACATAAAGTGAGCGCCGCAGGCGAAATTTTTTTTATTTTTCCTCCCAAATTTAATTTCCATCCAAATTCTAGCTTTTAATGTTTCAAAACCTCCATCCTAAAACTTGCTTAAAACCCCCGTCAAATGACGCGCCTTTCCACAAAATAGAGAATATTACGAAAAGTGCTGCAGGCGGAATTTTCGAAATGTTTATGATTAGATATTCTTTTGGAGATCCAAAATAAAAGAAAGGACTATCGATGGTATCATAGATCATCCCTTTTGTCTGCGACCAGTGCTTCACTCGACCTCTTCTGAGGTTCGTGTTAGCTTCCGAATCCTGGCAGTTTTGACGAGTAAATTACCGAATCCCAGTTATTATACCGAATAAGTTGAGACCGATAGCATGTTAGGGATTCTGTATAACTACCGAATCCCGGTTACTATACCGAATTGTTTTGGTGTCGAAAGACTGCCGAGCAATATTCTTATTCGGTATACTTTCGTCGAAACTGGAACAAAGTCAGGATTTGTTGTTAACTTCCTAATCCTGGAAACTATACTGAACAAATTACCGAATCCTAATCATGATACCGAATAATTTTGAACCAATAGCCTGTTCGGGATTCTGTGTAACTACCGAATCTCCATAAATATACCGAATAGTTCCGGCATCGAAAAATTACCAAATGATTTCGGTAAATTCTCTCACCAAATTCGTGATAACTACCGAATACTGGCAAGTATACCGAATCCCGATCATTATACCGAAGAGATTTGTACATATAGCCTATTTAGGATTTTATATAACTACCGAATCCCTGTAAATATATCGAACAATTCTGATATCGAAAAAATACCGAACAATTTAATTAAAATTTTGGGCCTCCTGGGCCTCCGGCCCAAAATTTTACCGAATCTCAAAAAGGTGGGGGGGTGCTGCACCCCCCGCACCCCCCCCTTGCGACGCCACTGAGTGTCACCACTTAGAAAGGAGCAAAGGATAAGTTATAGTTTCTTTAGCAATGAGAGAACTTTTAAAGTTTAAGAGGCATATCGGATACCATTTCTCTACCGCAAACCCAAGTGCAAAAAAACGAATGATAAACTCAGCTGAAATCGCGAACAGACATGGATAGAAACAATATATGACAGCACTTTCGGACCCGTGGGAAAAAGCCATTTTTTTGTTTCTGTAGACTTTTCTATTTATCACTCAAAGAGAGAGAGAGAGATAATTTATTACAAAAAGTGTACATATGTGAACAGGGGCCACCCCATAAAGCTTTCGCTTGTCCCAAGGGGGAGACCCCAAATCAAACATTGATACATAAGCACTCGTTCAAGACGAACATGAGACAGATCACATGAAAAAAAGAACGGCAGGGAGAACACAAAAAAACACACATCAAATCACCAGGATCGACCACCCAAACAAAACCAAATGTTTATTTTTTATTTTATTTAAAAAAAATCATATTTGTGAAATAGTATATGGGTTTCAAAAGATCCTTAAAAGTACCCAGCACTTCCTCACTCTGGATCAACCCCCCCAGAGCATTCCAACTCCGAATACCACGGTGCAACACCGAAAACCCAGAACGTGATTAGTACTCAGCCGAGGTACGACAAGATTCCCAGTAGATCTCGTATAATGGTGATGGGTTGAAGTTACTGTGTCCAACAGAGCACTAAAACATGTCAATGATTAATTATGCACTAGTCGAAAAATAAATAATAAAGCATACAACTCACGAAGACCAGCAGCAGGAAGAATGCTCAGATTAGAATAAACATTACGGACCGAATCACGGTGTCCAGATTCACTTAGAATACGAAGGGCATGGTTTTGTAGGACTCGGATAGGACGGAGGATTGATGGAAACGTCCCCATCCACACACTAGCACAGTACAGGATGTACGGGTGGACCATTGAAAAATAAAGCTAACGGATAATATTAGAAGGAAAAATATATTTTAATTTACGTATTATACCCACATTTTTAGATAATGTTTTCCCAATCCAAGCAACATGATTTTTGAATGATAGCGTCTCATCAGTAATTAGTCCGAGGTACTTTGCATCAGTAACTCTTTTTATGTTACCAAGATCTGAATTTATTTCAACAAACTAAGGTATGGGATTGACCGATCGTCCAAATACAATAAAGTTTGACATATTCGTGTTAAGTTTTAGCTTATTTACCCTAAACCAAATATCAAGCTTGTTGACCGTATCCGTCATAGATAACGTTAGAAGAAGATATGTTGGCTGTGGGGCCGGGTAACTGCCGCATATATTCAATTTTAAACTGGTGCCTGCCTGCTTGCGTGCTAAAATGGAGCTTTCCACTCGAAAGCAGAAACATGGTTTGATGAAAAAAAAGGTTGGCTGCACAACTTCAGATAGTCCTCTCTGACATAGGCTATATAACTCCACTTCACTTCGCACACCATAGGCTCTGGCTCGAGGACAAGCAAAAACCATCCTTATTGGCCCCAGGCAAGAGTTCTACGGAGCTTTCCAAAATGTAATGTCATATTCACCAATCCGGCCTAAGGTCCACATTTTCCTTAAAAAACGCACAGGTTAGACCCTTACCAGTTACCAAGGATAAAATGAGAGTCCTACGAATCCTGGAACCCCGGAACTCCGGACCAATGAAATCAGCGGCATAGGAAAAAAAAACAAAAAAAAAACGAAGACAAAACCAAAGTGTTGCTCTCGCAACACAATTCCTGATGGTGTTTGGTTGATCTCAAGCTTAAACATATAAGCACCTCGAACCTAGAAATGTAGCTTTTTTAAGTTCTCAGATGACGAAAACCGCTCAGCGGTGCACTTACGAAAGAGTTACTTTTTCTGACGTAGCTTGAGCGAGGATTTCAGTCATAACTGCTCGTTTTTGTTCGGTTCGATTAATTGCATTATTTTGACAGATCACAACCGCACTCATTCAGCTGACGTCCTCCACGCTGTGTATTACTTCACATCACAGCCAATTCCTGGGTTCCAAGTTCTACCTCCGGATACTGAAACAAGTAACAAGACAGGTGAGATAAAATTCCATGCAAGACGAGGCTTTTGGGAGATTCCGGAATCCGTTTTCAGTGAACGATGCACATCTCGAAAACTGCGGGAAAACTATGAAGGGAACCGTCCTCTACTTTCCATTTCCATCTACAGCGAAACTCATAGAGGGAACGATCGAGAATAAGCAGGGGGATTTGAGACGTTAGCTTAAAATCCGTGTCTGCTAATCATAATCTAATGTTCAGCTTCTGCTTATACGAATCTTCCGTCTGTTGGGAGCCCACCGTGAAGACGAGGCATTAAACATTTCAAGCATCAAACATTCTTCTGATATACAAAAACACATTCAGACAAGAAATAAATAATTATAATAGATTTATTCCCATCATCGTGCACAATTGTACAACAAGACGGAGTAATAAAACAAAAGAAGACCTTCAAATTGTTCACCTTTGCAAGTTAACATCTAAACTAGTGAACATACCATTTTAATTATGCACAGATGATTCATTAAACTGATGAAAAGAACTTAGGAAATCTATTAGTCGTGCGATTGGAAGAAAAGAGGGGCAAGGGTTTAGACTTTGCAATTCAATCAATCAACCAATAAATTTATTACCCGAAATACACGCATGGTGAAAACAAGGAGTAAATATAAAGAGAAAAGAAGAAAGAAAAGTAAGAAGAAAACAGATACAGATATAGACAACACACTTTCTCGTCACAACAACCGCAAAAAGAAACTCACTTAACAAGAAGAAAGAAAAATAAACATCTTCAAGTAAGAATTTACAGAAAGGCGCTCAACAAGCTATTCGTCGAATCCAACGACTTCTCAAACCGCAATCTTCGTTCCACGATAGCTTTGATTGGATCTGCACACTTGATCGCAGTGCACACTGAAAGAACTGAATGGCTGTGTAGTTCTGTAACTGTTTCTGATACTTCGGCGGGAAGAAAGCAATAGGCTGTAGTAGGTTTTAAGCAGGAAAGGCGCATTTGCAGTCCATCTTTAGGGATTACTTGTCGGTTTACATTACACTTCTGTAGACTCTTCTTTTGACAAAAGCTCAGTTGCTTTTGCACCCTCACACGGCGGAATTGCTGCGTCAGAAGTATTGTACTAGTTTTGTCTTACTTTCATCACCATTCGAAGTATCCCAGCACTCGAAAATAAAATGTAGACGAAATTAAATGAACCTTATTTCATCCATTCTGTCAAAAGATTGCTGAACCCCTTTGCTCTTGGCAGATTTTAATTTCTTAGTTTATCACCACCATTTGACTGTTTTTAGGCAAAAAGCAAAACCAAGGTAGCTCAATATTCAGAGAGTGTTGAAAGACACATACATCTATTAAAATGTATATTTGCTGCCCTTTAGCTTTGTGACCAGTTTTGGCCTCGATCTTCGGAACAATCGATCACAAGCATTTCCTGGAACACCGCTTGGAGAATCTCGGTTTGATGTCTCCAAGGTGCCGAACATTCCTTGTTGAAATTGCTTGGAGCCTCGGAAGAAGGGAGCCGACAATCTCTGTGAGATGACGGCATGATCCATCTTTGACGTCATTGTTTTAGTGAGAATTCTCCAATAGTCTTGAGTATTGCTTCTTTCTGTCAGCCGCCGCTTCAAGGATTTCGTGTGTCGGCGAACAAAGAAATTGTTGAATTGAATGTCTCGTTGGTCGCTTGTCGTAGATAGAAAGCCGGCCTAGTCCCGTGCTTGATGGTGGGATGCTAGACTTAAGATCCCAATACTGTCCGGAAACTATTGGCGTAAGCGAACAATATAATTATGATTATGTGGTAGTTTTCCTTGCAAGTCGACGAGTTGACCCTTATTAAGGGAGAAGCGCTTCTTCGTCACTTGCCTACTGAAGATCGAAGCGTGAAGCTATGGGATACTGTCATCTTCTTTCCTTGAGATGCTGGCGATTTAAGCAACGTGCGCACACAGTCTGGTAAGGTTTCGCAATACGCATGCGAAAGTCGCGTCACTATGGGGAAACCTGCATCCATTGCGAAAAAATCCGAAGCGAAGGAGGAAATTTGCATCTGACTGTGAAAATCGGACTGAAATCACGGTTCAGAATGCCAACGATTGAATTATTGAGGTGATCGGTCCGTAAGAAACTGGAATTAGGGGTAGGTAAGCAACGGAAGGAGTAGACCAAGTATCGAAATGGCGATAATCAGTAAACTGGTATAATCTCAGTTATAATATAATATATAATTCTAAAAAAAAAAAAAATCACAAACAGTGATCTTAAAAGCCTATACTTTCATGGCACTTGCCTTCCGGCCAAGTGCCGTACTGGTCACTTTTCCGTCGGTATGTTAGTCGGTTGGTCGGTCATATAGGGCCGTCGACATTTTGAACGATTTCAATTTCAGGGTTTTCGACCTTACTTCTGGATGTTGAGTCGTGGGCATTTGGTGGTGGGAATTCTGAACCGTGGGCATTTTGAACTGTGGACATTTTGATCGTAGGCATTGCCGTCGGCATTTCGGACGATTTCAGTTTCAGGGTTTTCGACCTTACTTCTGACGTTGAGTCGTCGACATTTTGGTCGTGGGCATTCTGAACCGTGGGCATTTTGAACTGTGGATATTTTGATCGTGGGCATTGTGAGAGTGGGCGAAAAGATCGCGGTGATCTTGGGAACCACCCATGAGCACGGACTTTGAAGGTGAGCAGTCCTGCATGATGGGGGGTAGTAGAGTTTCCGGACTGTTCCGGACTCTCTGGACTTTACCCCTCCAGTGGAGCTTAGTCCCTGTGGGAAGTACCACCAGGTCTTGGCAAGAAGGGAGAGTTTTCAAGGTTTGTTATTATTTTTTAATTGGTGAATGTCAAGTGACTATATCCTGGGACATTTTTCCGGATAACTCCCTCAAATTTTGTCTTAAATATCGAATAAGGGGGAGCGGGGTTAAATCGTAAACCCAGATAGACCATAAGTAAGTACGATTTCAGTTTAACCTTTCGGATTATTTAGAGACTGCACCTGTAATCTTATTACATCAGATTTCGCAGGGCATAAACATTAATAAATTAATGATTGCAGGTACATTGTGTAGCATTCGCCACAACCGCACTTTATTTTCTGTATCCCTGAACGACTAACGCGTAATCGCTTTCTTCTATCCCTCTCAGCACTCTTTGGCTGATACTCAGGCTTGCCTAATTTTCGTCCTATTAAAAAGCCTCCCACGTGCGTAGGAGATTGCGGGGATGAAATGAAAAATCGATAGTTATTTCATGGGGAGAGGGGAGGAAATTGCTTGTTCTCTCCTTTGACCGGGCGCTGCCGCAAACTTCGTTTACGATTAGTGTTTCTGCAGGGTTTTTGCAAGTAATGTAAAAAAATTGGACATTCGGGTGGAGTATTTTCTCTCCTCCGTATGTGTCAGACGGTTCCAAGGACCAACCACTCTAGCTGCCCTCACTGTGGCCGAGTCCAATCAGGGCTTGGAACTGAATATCTAGGACATGTGAACTTACAAAACTGCCCTACTCTAGGGGCACAAAATTATGTTTTCACTCTGCATTCAAGATGCACGCTTTAAGGGGACTAGGAATTGTTTTTAACCAAAATCCTTGAGCCAAACATTGTAACGTGCCATTGGAGAACATGAAAAATATCGTTTGGATCGAAGTATTTTTTCACCGAGCGATTTAGATGCAAAATTTAAGAATTCTTGGAATTCATTTGGGCAAACTTATCATGGCCCCCTGCGAAACCTGAAAATGTATCGTTTGTATAATACAGTTGAGATGCCCACTTTAAGGGGGCTAGGGATTCATTTGTAAGTATAACCGCTGAGGCACAAATGGTCGTGGGACCTTGACAAAATGTATCTTCAGTTCGCTCATTCTACAGTTAAGCATGTGATTAGATTTCCGGTACCCCCCCTCCCTCCAACTCCCCTACGTTTCCTAAGTCCGATCCGGCTCTGTACAGGATGCATCTAGGGCCTATGCTTGATCATCCCACAACGTCCCGTCCCGATCCTTTGACTCTAACCGTGCCGCGAGATTTCCGGTCACCTCCACGGTTGCTGGATTCGAAACGGACTTGAAATGGAACATCTGAAGCACGTGCTCTTGCAGTTCTCAAGTTTAATTCAGACCTGATCACCCGATCAAAAGTTATGCATGCCTTAAGATTCTGGATTTCACCACCCTCCACTCCCCCGGATGGTCGGATCCAGGAAGTGACAATTTTCTAAGCAGTCTGGTTGGGTCCTAATAGCCTGCCAAGTTTAATCGTCCTAGCCCGCCTGGGAGTACCTGAACTAGCGATGACCGGACTGACAGACAAGCCGACCGAGGGAAAAGCGATCGGTACATTATGTCAATTGAGCCGAAGGTTGCAAACGCCAGAAAAAGTGCTATAGTAGTCATAGAGACTGCCAGGTTTTCCGTTTGATTTTTCCCAGAAAGGTCAGAGATCTCTTTGAAAAGGTCAGGGAAAACCTGTTTTTCGTTTTTCGAAACGAATAAAAGTGCTTTGGGTGCTCTAATCGGTGCTTGTCTTGGGACATTTTACAGGGAAGACAGTCATTGGGAAAACTTGTGGTGCGAACTTGTGTGATCCTGCCCTAAACCTTGATTGCACAACAGTTTTGCTCGGGTCTGGGGTCAGGACAAATTTGGAAAGTTTGAAGGATTTCAGAGATGCTCCAGGGACTCTTAAGATAATGTTAGAGTTGAGAATGTTGTCCCACTGATAATAGGCAAGACAGATATTGCAAAATATCTTGACATTTGCTTGTACTCCTGGCTGACAGTACTGCGTTACATTTGACACGGCGTTTTGGGATCCCGAAACGTAAGTGGAGGGATACCTACGACATCGCAAAAGTTGTCCGTCTGTCCGTCCGCCCGTCCGTCTGTAAGCACGATAAATCTCGAAGGAAATGAGATATTTTGGTAAACTTCGTGTGAAGATGCTTTGGGTCATCGGACAGGGCAAATTCATAGATGGGGTTTGTAGCCATACATTTAGGGGCGGGAGAGGGGGTTCAAATTAAGGGGCAAACAAAATATTTTGAAACAGCTAATGTGATAGTCGATTATGGGGTAAGAAGACATGCTGAACACGATAATGAAAACCATTTTCTTTCCGGACAAATAGTTCGTCCGGAATCTGGCAAAAAACGGAAAGTTTGTTAAAAGTAAAATTTTGATTTGATGTTGATTAGATGTTCGATTTAGGGGTAAGAAGACTTGCTGAACACTTGAATGAAAATCATTTTCTACCCGGACAAGGAGCTCGTTCGGAATCCGGCCAAAACCGGAAAATGTGTTAAAAGTAAAAGTTTTATTTCTAGTTGACTAGAAATCCGCTTTAGGGGTAAGAAGTGATGCTGAAGTAGCATATGACAATCATTTATTACCCAGACATATAGTTCGCCCGGAATCCGGATGGAACCGGAACATTTGTTATAAGTTAAATTTATATTTGAAGTTGATTAGATGTTCGATATTGGGGAAAGAAGATACGCTGAGTTCGTTTGTTAGCTTTCTTTTTTCACCGAACAAGTAGTTCCGGAATTCAGTCGGAACCGGAGAATTGGCAGAAGTAAGGCAGGAAGTTTTCGTCAAAATAGATATGACTAATAGGAGTAAACACACATGCTGAACCCATATCTGAACTTGGTTTTCACAGATGATTAGCTATTTGCCCTTAATCTGTTTCTGAATTTTGATATTAGAAATGTTCAAGGAGTCTGGCGAAGACAAGACCCAATTGTCTAGATCAAATATTGGATTTTTGGGATCTCATCGAAACCCTCGGTCTTGTTCTTTGATACGAGGAAATATTCAGAGAAATATTCATTAAGTCCGTCGTAACCATGCTCGTCCGGGCCTTGTGTGCTCTCATTGGCTGAAAACCGCCAGATGGCCGCTTACGACACGTCACGATCGATACCGACAGCTTACAATTGCTAGTGGAGGACTCACTTAAAGTTACAGAGCGCTTTCGTTCGGTTAGGGAATGCGGCGACAAGCGCTGGGATACTTTTCACACCCACTCTGTCAGTTTTCATCATCTCGCTGACGGATTCTCCACATCTGTCAACAAAATGTGTCAGCAGCCTTGCTAGTGTCTGTGTTTTGCTCAAGCTGTCCGTTTTGGCTTGAATAAAAGCTCCTTACGACTTCAGTTGGCTTTAATTAGACTATTATTCATTCGGATTTGGACGACGTCTCATTCCGCCCGAGTTGATTCCGCCCGTGGAAAGCTTTTATGTGGTCTCCCCTCCTAAGCGCAGACAGTAATCGGATTTTGAGTTTGATTTTCCAGCCCGCGTCTGTGCTGAGTCAACAGTAGTCCGATGTCGAACTTTACGACGGAAAGTGCGCGTATTTTGAAGAAAGTCGGGTTCCCACGATTAACTATAGACGGAGAAAATCGAATTCTGTATGCGTGGCTAATGAGGGGGGGGGGGGGGGGCTTAGAGAGGAATTTTAAGAACTTCTCCGATGTAATCAGATTAGCAACGCTGGGCTCGCCGCTGAACTTGGGAAATTGCTTATTCAGTTGATTTGGAGTCAGTCAAGAGCAACTTTCCTTGTATCCCTAAAAAGCGAGAGCTGCAGTGCCTTGGAGTCGTTCACTTCAAAGTAAAGTCAATATGATTGGAAGGGAACTTGATTTGCTCCTCTCTGTAATTCAAGAGCCCGTATTACAGAGGAGATGCACAGGTCATCGATTGAAGGGAAAGGTTTGTTGTAAAATAGACATTCAGGAATAAATACGATGATTGACTGATTTGCAAAGGGTTAGAGTACCAGTGATGGAACCAAGCCTAGTACCAGAACCAAATCCACTGACGTAAACCCCAGGGGTATGAGGTTTCTTGAAAAAATACGCACAATCCTTTTGAGTATTTCCTGTATTAGCTTGTTTGAAGAAAGTAGCCCAGCAATCCCCTACACTCCGAGGAATCGCACAAACACATTTTGAGCCCACCCTCATCATCGCTGGATTTAAACATTCGTTAGAAATACACTATATGACTAAGTCCAAAACACGCCAGTGATTCTCAGGAAGAAGGAGTAAACGTGTCTCTAACGACTCAAATCCCAAGTCAGCTCAGCTGTGACACCGTTTCTTCGTTTCTTCCGCAGGTACCTGGAGATTCTGCATCGGAAGGGAGAGATAGTCATCAAGAGTATTGTACGACTATTATCACGGGGCTTGAGGGGGCGTTGTAAAGATTTACTCTTTACCTAAACTGATAATGCAGACGAAGCTACCACATGCTTTGGCCACTCGTCTGTTCCTACATCCTAATGCTAATAGTTCCATCCTAATAGTTTTCAAATAGTTTGCGCCTACCGACGAAAGGTCTCCACGGCAAAACGTCCGAAATGTGGCGAAATGTTCCCAAGTATATATTTGTGCATGATCGAGGTAAAACAACTTTATTACAGATGTGGGAACGGAAAGATCGGAAAAGAAACATTGGACCGGTTGCTTCATAAATCTGTTGTTTCCAGTTAAAATACATAGTGTAATATGCATTGCAATGGACTCGTATAGTAACTGATCGGTTATAGGTCATTTGAAGCAAGCCCGCTGTGGCTCAAAGAGAGTTAAACGAGGAGAATGCAAAAATTTACGTAGTGCCATTATGATGGATAAAAATGACATGGGAAGCGAGGAAACGAAAGGGGATGGAACGATTAGTTAGGTAGAGAGACACAGTAAATCTAGGTAAGACGGGTTTGATCCTTTAGTAAAATCCTTTAAGGAGAGATATCACCAAATTAAATACCGAACAAAAGTAAAATCAATGAGCATAAACTAGCACACAAATAAACCAGTTCAATAAAGGATAAAATGAAAACTGACAAACTACTAAATCTTTGCGCTTTCTTACAGAAATGGCTATAACCGGGAGCAACACTTTGGTTTGTTTCTTCACTATCGGTTAAATGCCGAAGTAGCCAACCCATCGTGGTTTCCAAATGTTATATTACAAGAACATCTCATAAGTGTTTTATATATTACAAGAACATCTCATAAGTGTTTTAAGAAAGCCATATTTCTAAAACCATTTCTGGTAAGAATTTTGCTTTAATCCATGGGCATATCAAACTACCCCAATCCCACTCTGTAACAACCTAGGGACAATGCTTACCCCCTAGATCAGCAGCTTTTTCAACAGTTTCCTCTCTGTGATATTTCAAAGCGTAATTTTTTGGGCCAGTACGTGCTCAATTTACTAGCTTGGACAAAGATAAAAGTGATGTTTCTTGTAATACTTAGTAGATCTTTATTTTATGCATAATCAGCTTTTATAATTAGATTTGAATAGGTTATTTATTTTTTAATGATTTTTGTAGCTATGTTATTTTTTATAAGCTTGTTGCATATTCTGGTAAATTTTATAAAGCAAGCTAATCAAGCTTAACAACACTATTCCACAAAGAAAAACTGCACTTCCATGGAACTTCTAATGAAACACTAGAACAATAAGGTAAACTGCATCTGCGGCTTGAATTTGGTGACATCTCAAATTTAACCTTTTCTATCAAGCATTGCTGGTCGTTTTTGAATTTCCTGCCACGATATCCCAGCTCCTAAGATTTGGATCGCCGAAATGCCAGAGAGGTAAAGACAAGGGATAACAAGAAAACGGTCGATTTTCGTAGCGCCTTCTAAAGGAAGTCGGTAATGTTTATTTGTGAAGCATTTAATACAAAGTAAAGCATTAGAAGTGTCCATTGTGCTTTAAGGTGTCTCCTACCGATAATCGAGGGAGTGTGACGAGGGATCGATAGCTGATGACGGAGCTGGTTACTTGAAATGACGTCACAAAAGAACATCTTAAATAATAAAACTAATATAATCAATCCAAAATGGAACGGAGTAAAAGGTTTGAATTTCACCAATGCACAAATTTTTTAACAAATGCACACATTTCGCGTAAATCTTGACAGCAAAAATTTGTTTAAGGTAAGGTAAGGTACAATTTTAATGGCAAATATAAATAAAATATAAATCTTTGTCCTCTTTCTGTTTCAGGAAACAACGGCAGCCCTGGCTTGCACCAACGACAAAGTTTCAGTTTTGAAGACACCTACGGGATTATGGGGGCCAACTTACCCGCCCTCGAATTGATGGCCCTTTACACGGCGGCTGCTATGCACGATTATGATCATCCAGGCAGGACCAATGCTTTTCTCGTCTCAACTTTCGCTCATCAGGTGAGGGTCTTCAGGAGAGTTTATCGGTCTTCGACTTTCCAGTTACAAACAAACATTCCTGAAAAGAAGCCACTATCCGTCCTTTAAAATTTGGATACTTAAAAAAAACCATAGCTGTTACAAAGTCAATAAAAAGTTATACCAGCAACTTCCTTCACCAACCATTATTTTTATAATCACTTTCCTTAAACAAAACTTCAATACTTCAAATACCTCCTATTTGCCAAAAAGCAAATTCAAGACTTGCCCCAAAAATATTTTTTTAAATTATTTTTAAAGATAAAATGACTTCCTAATCCTATCCCAAACGGAATTCCACTCGTTACACCAAAGTTCCTAATTACACATGCGATTTCTTTCTTCATTCACTATGTAGCCTATTTGAGTTTCGCGTATCAAAGCATCTGATAAGCTGAATTAAGACTCCTGAAATTATAAACAAGAGCTAAAGCTCATTTGAATAAATGCTCTGTAAGAGGATGAAAGTAGGAATTTGCCAACTTTGTGGGTTTGTTGTGATCGTTTGTAAGCAAAACCCTTGAGATAAGAATGATCATGGACTCCTGGAAATCACGAGAATGTATCGTTTGGTAAAAGGTATTTATTTTTGTACTTGGCTGTGATGATGCGCACTTTAAGGGCGCTAGAAATTCATCTGTAATAAAAAAAACCTTGAGGCAAAAATGGTCATGGGCCCATTCGAATCGTGAATATATATGGTTTGGTGAAATTTTTTTTTTTTTTTGGCTTCTCGGTTAAGATGCGCATTTAAGTGTGCCAAAAATTCTTTTTCAAGTAAAACCCTTGAGACAAAAACGATCATGGGCTCGTGGGGATCATGAAAATGAATATTTTACTTAAAAACTTTTTGTACTTTACAGTTAAGATGTGTAGTTTAAGGGATGGTAGGATCTGGGAAGTGACGATTTCTAAACCAATATTGTCTATCCTCTACTGTTCAAGCCAAGTTTTATTGTCCTAGCACATCAGGAAGTAACTTAAATCGCTATCACCTGAATTCCGGACCCCCCTTCCAACTCCCCCTAGAGCGTCCGAATCCCGTCCGGTTCTGTCCTGATGTATCTAGAGCATCTGCTTGTTCGTCGCACCAAGTGTCATCCCAATCGCTCCACTTTAAGCGTGTCACAGAATCTCCGGTCAGGCCCCCGACCCCCCCCCCCCCTCCCTACGTTCATCGGATTGGGTGGGACATCAGAGACATGAGTTCTTTCCAAATATGAAATTTCATTGAGATCCGGCCCCCCCCCCCCCCTCCCCACGTTCATCGGATCGGGTGGGACATCAGAGACATGAGCTCTTTCCAAATATGAAATTTCGTTGAGATCCGGTCACCCGTTCAACAGTTGGACATACTTTAAGATTCCGGATTCTCCCTCTCTCCACTCGCCCCACATTGGTCGAATAGGAGAAACGACTATTCTTAAGTTAAAATGGTTCAAGTTCCTGATGTGCCTGTCAGGTTTCATCGTCCTAGCACATCTGGATCATCGGAGTTTCGGAACCCTCCTTCCAACTCCCCCCACAGTGTCCGGATCCGGTTCGGTCTCGTCAGCTAGGTCTTTAGGGCTTGTACCTGTTCTTCCTACCAAGTTTCATCCCGATCCGTCCACTCTGAACATGTCGCACAATTTCTAGTTCACCCCCTCCAACTCCCCCCCCCCCTCTAAAGTTACCGGATCCGTTCCAGACTTGTTGTGTGAATCTGAGACACGAGGTCTTTCAAAACAATAAGTTTCACTAAGATCCGTTTACCCGTTCAAAAGTTAGTCAGTACTCCGGATTCCCCCTTCCTCCAATCCCCCACGGTGGTCGGATCGGGGAAGTTACTACTTCCGTGTTAGTTTGGTCGGGTCCCTGTGCGTGCCAAGTTTCGTCGTCCTAGCTCATCTGGAAGTACCTTAACTCTCGGTCACTGGACTGGCTGACCGACCGACGGAAAAGTGATCGGTATATACAAAAAATTAAGGCGCTATTTATTTATCACGCTAGGCTATTCACAAAAAACCAGACTGTTGATCCCTAATTTGTTCTACATTTGATACACTAAATGAACAGTAGTACTCTATAACATTAATACAAGTTTTTATGGCACTTACTCTTCGCCCAAGTGCAATATAGCGATCGCAATTTCTGTCCGTCCGTCGGTCTGTCGGTCATCCGGGTTTTGTTACTTTGGGAACTTCCACATAAGCTAGGAAGATGAAACTTGGTAGGCATATCAGGGACCCCAAAACATTAAGTTTGAATTAGTCACTTCCACGATCCTAGCATCTTGGGGGGAGTGGAGGGTGGGGGAATCCGGAATTTTGAGATATTTAAAACTTTTGAACGGGTGATCGGACGTACATGGGGGACCTAGGTGACTTATGGGGGGGGGAGCTGGAGGGGGGCAACCGGAAATCTTGGGAAACGCTTAGAGTGGAGGGATCAGGGTGAAATCTTGGTGGGAAAAAACAAGCACAAGTCCTAAATACGTCGTTGACATAACAGGACTAGAGTCAGGCAATGTGGGGGAGTTTGGAGGAAGGGGGGGGGGGGGGAATTCTGGTGATCCCACGAGTTCGGTACTCCCTTATGTGCTAGGACGATGAAACTTGGAAGGCATATCAGGGACCCCAACAGACTAACTTAAGAATAGTAGGTTCACCGATCCGACCCCCATGAGGGGGGGGGGGGGAGTGGAGGGATGGGGAACCGGATTCTAGTGACATGCACTACTTCTGAACGGGTGATCCGAACTGAATGAAACTTGGCAAGTGGTAAGAGTTATCGTCTCAGATTTCCCAAGCCAAGTCCTGATCGGAAACTTTTTTACATGCACAACAAACAAACAGATGGAGAAAATGGGATGCAATTTATACAGTACTGACTTGCGGCCTTGATTTGTTATTTGGGGTCCGGATCGGACCAGGCTAAGGTGGGGGGGGGGGGTGAAGCGGGAACCTGAAATTTGCAGATATGCTATGCTTCGATTCCAGTCAAACTCGGTGGACGGGAAGATGAGAAGTCAGAGATGCGACTTTTATGTTTCTGGGTCGTATTCAGCCACAGTGGGGGAGTTGGAAGGGGACTCCCGGAAATGTTTTGGCTCGCATAAGGGTCAAGCAAAAGCAGTGATTTGAATGAAATTGGGAATGCAGATAGATCATATGTCCCGGATGACACATTTTAGGGTACGAACCGGGTCCTAGGGGGGGGGGGAGTTATCGAAAATTCCCGAAACTTCGAGTGAAAGATAGGTGGTAAGAACTAGATTCGATCGCTTTAGGGGGAGTTGGAAGCGGTTACCGGAAAGCGTGGGACACGTCTACGGACCTAACGAGCGGATCTATTGGGTTGAAATTTGGAAGGTAGAAAAGTCATTTGCCCTGGAATTAGATGATCCAAGGCGATGTGAGTTTGCGTGTTCCAGCTGTAGGTCCAAATCACATTTTTGGATATCGGATATTTCTTGCCGTTCTCATCTACTTTGCTGTACCATCTACTCGTAACAAGTGCGATATGAGCTCGTAGCTCTTGTTAAATAACCCGAAGACACAAAGAGCAAAGACATTAAATATGCTTGTGCTTGAATACTCTTAAAGTTAGACTTAAAATTACTAACATTAAAACAACAAGCATAAATCAAATAAGAAGATACAAGCGGTAAAACTGATACGGGTAAAATACACTTAAAGCGACGCATTACACCAGGACTTCTAGCCGATTTTGCAGAAATAATTTCAAAACTTTTCTTCCAGTTTAAATTTACATCCAGATTAAAATCAAGATATTTGTATATTTATGAATCTCTAAATAAAATGTCTCCGTAAGGAGCGTCACTACCGCTACTAGATTCCTAATGTTCAGATATTCAATAATGCTTGACATGGTCTGATACAGAGTAGATCCAAGAACAAATAATAAGCCTTATTTATTCTTGGTATAACAAAGTTCTGGCACGCAGGCCGACTCAGGAATTATTTTAGCACCGTAGGCCCACATCTGATGAAAATTTCAGGCGAATCTTGAATCTACTCAAGGGGTTACGGTGACTTCAGCGATGGAAGAGAGAGAGAGAGATTGATTTAGTTGAAAACTATAATGCATATAGCTAATTTGCAGTTTCAAAACAACCCATAAACCACAACACATGTAAATGAAAAAAGAAAAGAAACAAGACCAAAGGTTTCGATGGGATCCCAAAAGTTTAATATTTACAGACAATCGGGTCTTGTAGCGGTCCAGTGGTAATCATAGGAGAAGACGAAGTTCAAATAGGGATTCAGCATTTGAGTTTACCCCTATAGCCTGCGTCATGTCTACTTTGACGAAAGTTCCTGCCTTACTTCTGCCAAATTTCCGGTTTCAGCCGGATTCCGGGCGAACTACTTGTCTTGCAATTAATTGAAGTTCAAAAACAGATTCAGCGTATACATTTCACCCATATCTCCATAATCAACTTCACATAAAACTTCAACTTTTAACAAATTTTCCGATTTAAGCAGAATTCGTGGTGAAATGTGTCCAGGTATAAAATGATTGTCATACACGAATTCAGCATGCCTTCTTACCCGTAAATCGAACACCTAATGAAATTCATATACAACTCTTACTTTTAACAGATGTTCCGGTTATGGCCGGATTCCGGGCGATCTACTTGTCCGGCGACAAAATAATTTTCATATTTGGATTCAGCATGTTTCACTATCCTTAAATCGAACCTTTAATCAACTTCAGATTAATCTTTTATTTTTGACAAACTTTCGGTTTTGGCCGGATTTCAGCCGATCTACTTGTCCGACGAGAAAATCATTTTCATATTCTGGTTCAGCATGTCTCCTTACCCCTAAATCGGATATCTAATCAGCTTCAGGTAAAACTTTTACTTTTAACAAATTTTTCGGTTTTAGCCGGATTCCGGGCGAGAACATGGTAATCAACTATCTCATTAGCTTTTAAAAATATTTTTTCGCCCCTTAAACTGAAACCCCTCCCTTAAATATGCAGCTATCGGGCCCATCTACGAACTCGACCTTTCCCTTGACTCGAAGAGTCCTCACGCCAAGTTTCATCAAAATATCTCATTCCCTTCGAGAGTTATCGTGCTGACAGACGGACGGACGGACGGACCTTCGGACAAGTTTCATATCATAGGTATCCCTCCACTTACTTTTTGGGATCCCAAAAACAGCTTTTATGCTTTCGCATTGTACTACTTGTTTAAAGCAAAAAGTTTATTGTCAGTCAGTCAGAGCCCGGGCCTAAGTCTCCAGTGACACGGAGTTCAGGAACCCGATCCATCGAAGACGCGCGGATCTACGCACGTTGCAGTCTAAGTATGGGAACCGTGTATTTGGGGAATTTCCTTTTCCCCAGGAAATCATATTGTCTGAATCAAGAAAGTCGGCCGGTTTAACGACTGAAGAGGCCTCCGCCACTCGCCAGTTGGCTTCCAGCTGTATCAGGATGCCTTTAGCTCCCGTGGCTGAATTTCCTTTGCCACCATTATGAGCGTGTTCCACCGTAGTTACTGCGCATGGCGTCACGGATTCTGGCTTCTTGGCGTCAAGGCTGGAACGAATTCTTCTATTTTCGGCAAAATATCGTGCCAGGGGCTAATAGGGCCAGTCACGTCACAGAGATCGTAGTTACCACGCTTACTACGCTCCCGAGCGTGGTAAGTATATTAGTTGCTATTTCGAGAGAGGGCTGGAACGGTCAGCGTAATAACTTTTCACGATGTTGGAGCGAAAATAGTAACTAATAGTTACAGTTGTTAGAAGGGTGGAACACGCTCTTGGTCGAAACTAGATGCCGGTTGGGCGAGAGTGAGCTCCGTTATTGCGAGTTTTAACTATTTGATTTTTAGGCCATTTTGTACAACGACCGGTCGGTGCTAGAAAGCCACCACGCTGCTGCCGCCTGGTCTCTGTTCCTCTCGAGCCCGGCCTTCAACTTCCTTCAACACTTGGAAAAAGCTGAGTTCAAGCGATTCAGGTTCCTTGTTATTGAAGCGATTTTGGCAACAGATCTCAAGAGACACTTTGAAATATTGGCGGAATTCAACGCCAAGGTAAGACTTTGATATCCTGTCATTTAGTTTCGGGACCTCAGAGCCGGGATAAACGGAGAAATTGGAGAGTGATTGTTCCTTCAGGTGCGCTAGTAGCACGAACATGTGTGTTTTTAATTATATAAAAAAAAAAGTAAGCACTAAGCAATAGTTCCTATACGTTTATCTGCCACTATTAAATTCCAAAAATCTAAACAAAAAAAATTGTGAGAGTGATCAGAAAATGTGAGACTATTTTAGCCTCGCCTACACTGTCGGAAGTTTCATAAATTATAACACAAGGATGCGCGGTTTCGACAGGTAACACTTAGGATGTTAGCTGTTATGTTTTTTCAGACGTTAACGAGTTAAACTTTATGAATGCATGTAGAGCCGAAAATCCGTCAAAAAAAAATCTTCTGACTTTTATCGGTCATCGTGATGTCGGGAAAGTTGGCAGACGCTTTTTGGGCAGTTTTTAAACTCCTCCTGGCAATGCTTGTTATGCATAATGTTTACAACAACATAACAGATAACACCCCAAGTGTTATCTGTTGAAACTGCTCAGTCATTGTGTGATTGTTATGAAACTTCTGACAGTGTACATGTTACGCTCATATTCGCATGTTATCTGCATATTCGCCGTTATTTGGAGTTACTCTATTTCATCTTTCATTATCAATAACGTACAGACACTAAGTGGAAAAATTAAATCAGAAAGTATTAGTATTTTCAGGCGTCAGCAAGTCAAACCTTTGGACGATACTTCGTCCTTGTTTATTACCTCTACACCTTTGACTGGTCATTGTGTTAGTAGAGGTGTGTCCGCAGAGGGTCCCTTAAAGCGCAAATCGCAGTAGATGCAGTTTCATTTCAGTATTCTAACTTAAAACCGTTAACAAACTGTACCTTTACAGTTTAAATGAAAAGCCAACTTATTTTTGTATCATTGTATCGAAAATACAGCATTATTTGGACTGTGTTAAGGGACTTACTATTTGCTCTTGTTCAGAATATCTACGGCCGTCCTCACAACGCAAAATTCTACTACAGGAGTGTTGCATGAAGCTGCCCTTACTATGGCACCGCCCACCCCCCAATTGGCCATGGTACATGATCCTGCCACCTTGGATCATGAAGCTGCCACCCCAGAAAAATCATGCAAATTCCAAGAAAACAGCAAATTTTGTTATTTGCAAAAGGTCAAGGAACCTCTCTGACCAAACAGCTGGCCTCTAACTTCACCATGTAGCAAAATACTATTTTTAGCAAAGTGGGCGACTTCATGATCACTTGGGTGCCTACATTCTTTCGTGTTCTCTAGCTTAGCCTTGAACAGTTACAAGTAAACTATGGTACCAGCAGAAAGTGAAGGTTCTAAGCTTCCTTTCAGGATACTCCACTGAATTTTATCTCAACTGTTACTCTTTTTCCCTAAGTCATTTCCCGAAAATAGGACTTTAGGGTGGCGGCTTCACGCAGCACTCCTGTACGACGTTGAAAATTTGAATCTGAAGACAAACGCGACTTTTCAGAGGCCAGTGATCATCTTGCGGAAGGTAGTTCATTGAGATCACTTATCTGCGTAAATCGTTTCCGTTCAGCATACAACACAAGTACAAACAAATAGAGGTATCACAAATCCGGCAGCGGAATTCCACTATATGAAAATCGATTTATGAATAGTGGAGCAACGAAGTAACGCGTTTTCATCGGGTCTTCAAGCCTCTTTAAGTGAATAAACGATGGGTAACTAGATTGTCGAATCTCAGTCCTTTTCGGTTAAAGTTTAACATATGGCCGACACCTTTAAAACTCTGTTGGGTTTCTCAGAGATTACAAACTTGTCCCGTCTGTTTTCAGCCTCTCTCAACCCACACAGTTTTTATTAGAAACATGGATAACCTTGATTAACCGGTATCCCTAGCCCCTCACCTATGAGAGTAAGCAATAAGCGGGAGCTTGATCCGCGTTAAAAAAAAGCAAAAGACGGCAAATGCATAAGTGAGCGTCACTGTAGTGCCACTGGGGTTCGTAAACATGACATAGGAAGTGCCTAATGTCGACGATGAGAATGAGTTAGAACGATTGGGTAAGTAGAGTGCATTTCCAGCAAACCGTCCTCAGCGAAAAACAAAACAAAACTAAATCATAAAATCCACCACAATCACAACAGGAGAACGATGCGGAACCAACAGACAATAAGACGAGATGTAACTAAAAACGTATAGATGTAACTATATTTATCCCTCGCACATCATTCTAGAGGGATAATTAGTTGATCAAGAAAAAAAACCGAAAATCACGGTTTTCTATTTCTTTCGTAATGTAGACTGCAGCAGTATAAATGAAGGTGAGACGGAACCTTTAAGACGTCATAGATTTACCGAAAGACCTCACTGTTGACAAAAATTAAATACACTAGCTCCAGTCTAAGTTGTCTGGATTTTCGTCTCACATTCTTCTTGCTCATTTCGAAAGAAAAAAAAATGCTTCACTCAGCGGACTTCAGAACTCAATGCGAAAGCCATCCTTATTTTTTGTTTCTCCTGGGGCCGATATTCTAGAACTCTCGAGTTCCTGAGTAGTTCCTTACAAGAGGAGGGTAAGAGGCCATTACGATCGAAGAATAATGGTAGTACGTCAGAGGTTGGTGTTCCGGAGAACAAATACATCAAAGACAAAAAGGAGAAGATACAAGCATCTGCGGATTTTATTCATAAAAAATATCCACTTTTAGCGCTAAGTATTTTTGGTGATGGAAATGAGGTAAATACACGTTCCCTTGCATCGTCATTAAACCTAAAAAGCCTTGTAAATTTCTCTACTACGAAGGGTGATACGTGTCTGGATGTGATTTTATCTGATTTAAAAGATTATTATCAAGCGCCTGAAGCTCTACCAGCACTGGGTGGAAGCTATCATTTTATGATGCTATGGAAGCCTCTTGATAAAATAAAAGTGACATACACGATGACAGAAGTGGTTACTCGTCCAATTACAGATAGAGGTTTGCTTGCGTTTGGTGATTGGATTACGCGTGAGCCTTGGACTGAAGTTTTGGAGGCCCCAACTTCTGATGAAAAAGCTGAGATTTTTCACGAAAAAATAAAAACACGTTTTGATGATTGTTTCCCTGAAAAAAAGGTGAACTTTTGTTCTTCAGATAAGCCTTATGTTACAAAAGAGATTAAAAATTTGATTAAAAAGAAATTATTTTTGTTCCGAGCGGGTGACCGACAACAAGCTAATAAGCTGCGGAATAAAATAAAAAATAAATTGAAGAGAGCGGAGGAACAGTATGGTCGTGAAGTGGATGATCTATGTGAACTAAAACCTCAAAAGTATTACCAGAAAATAAAAAGCATGACTGGAAAATCACATAAAAATATTGATTTTAATGTTAATGAGCCCCCAGAACAAACGGCCAATGCCCTTAATGCTCACCTGATAGCTATAGTACAAACTTACCCACCTTTAAGACCGACACCTGAAAGTACTCCAGAAGATGAAAGTGAAGGTTCTGGTTTGGCAGTTCCAGAGCTATCAAAGGCTGAGATTGCTTCAAAATTAAAAAAAATGAAAAAAACATCAATTACACCTTTTGACATCCCAGTTCAACTCATAAAAGCTTTCCCAGAGGAGTTAGCTGTACCTCTCCAGAGTATTTATAATATGATTTCTAAAACTGGCCAGTATCCAAAGAAATGGAAGCTTGGTTTTGTCACCCCAATCCCCAAAAAAGGATGTCCAAATGATTTTACGGGAGTTAGACCAATTACTATGACTTCAATTTTCAGCAAGATTTATGAATCGTTTGTTGCAATATGGTTGAAAAAACACCTCCTTTCAATGATTGATAAAAAACAATTTGGGAATTTACCAAAAACTTCGACAACACATTACCTTGTTAGCTTGATTGATTTTATTTTGAAAAATTTGGATTGCCCAGGGAAATGGTTAAATTTGATTGCAATAGATTTTAAAAAAGCTTTTGATTTAGTTGATCATAATATTTTATTGGAAAAACTGAGACAGAAAAATATTCCGGATTTCATTTTAAAAATTGTGCGTGGTTTTCTAACGGAAAGGCAGCAAGTTGTAAAATATAAAGGCCTTCATTCATCTACTAGTGCTATATACTGTGGTGTCCCACAAGGAACCGTGTTGGGACCTCTTTGTTTTTTGATTATGATAAATGATATTGCTATTGATGCTGATGAGAGATGGAAGTACGTGGACGATTTGTCACTTGTGGAAGTATTGCATCGATCTTTTAAAAGCCAAGCAATGACAATAGTCCAGGATGTAGCAACGGAAGCAAAAAATTCAAATATGGTTGTAAATGCGGAAAAAACAACGGTTTTGACCTTTTCTTTTTTATCGGATGAGCCAAGTTTCCACCCTGAGTTAGATGATGGCCTCCTCTCGGAGGAAATTACTCTCCTTGGAGTCGTCGTTTCGTCTGATCTCTCGTGGAAAAAAAACACTGATAGCATGATTAGAAAAGCTAATGCGTCTATTGTTATGTTAAAAACACTAACTAAATTTAAGGTCCCTGAAAAAAAGATGTTGCGTCTGTATTGTACGTTTGTTCGTCCTCTTGTGGAGTATGCTTGTCCGGTTTGGCACTATGGTATTACGAAGGATGAATCTGATCGTATAGAGAATATTCAGAAACGTGCCCTAAGAATTGTGAATAGGGGCCCTAAAATACCGTACTCTGGCCTTCTTTCTTTATTTGGACTGGATGCGCTGTCTAATAGGAGGCAGAAGCTGTGTCAAAATTTTGGACTAAAACTCCTTGAACACCCAACTCTCCGATCCCTTTTACCCCCGGATTTTGAGGTTGAACGCCCAAGGCCACCAAGGCAAGTATCCACCAAAGTCCCGAAGCTCATGCCGATCGCATGTAACCGGGAAAGATATTGTAATAGCTTCATTCCGAAATTTGTTGATTTTTACAATAATGTTATTTTGTCTTAGTTATTTTGTTATGAATTTTATTTCGGTTGTTGACTTCAATGGTTTACCTTTTATTTTGATTACGAATTTGATTTTAACAATTGTTGTATATATTACTTGACAAAGGTCAAACAATTTGGTTGGATAACTACGAAATTTTGTACCTGAATTATACAATAAATCTAAATCATCTAAAAAAAAAAAAAAAAAAAAAAAAAAGGTCTTGGTTCGCAGATCCAGCCGGGGAAGTCCGTGGGGAAAGCAATCTCAGCATACAGCATAACCACCGCTTATTAATTCCTAGAACATACCTTTGATGATTTACACCAGTCAGTTTGTCCATCGTGTAGCTCCTCCCACTGGGCGGGGCTTAACTACAAACTGTAACTTGTCGCTAAAATAAAAGGTTCTTGGCGGTGGGGTGGGGGGCTAGAACCGAGCAGTCTCGAACCTTGGCATTTGCATTTTTCCTCTTGAAAACAAAAAAAGGGATGGGAAACGACAATGAAATAAATCCTGGTCTGTGAGAATGAGTGAAGATTGCATGGTCCTAGGACCTCGGGTCATTCAGTGATTCGCTTTCGAAACAGATCGGATTTTGTTCTGTAAACTGGATATCCAGATTTTACCGGGAAACCGACGTCGAAGAATAATAATCAGTTGAAGGTCAGCACTCTCTTAACCAGTGGTTCCCAACCTTTTCCGTACGGCGTACTCTTCATCAAAAATAAAAAAGGTTGCGTCCTAAATCCAAAGTCGGGGTCAGAGCCGGGTTTGTTGATTGAAATCTAACCTAGTCCAAAGTCGAGATCGGAGCCGGGTTGATTGATTGACATAACAAAGGGGGTAATAAAGGAATGATATAGCGGACTCATGGTGGTTAGAATTGCGGCCACAGTCAGGATTCTTTTTTCTTAAAAGTGGCCGTTAATGGTAAATTGTTTGATTAATTTATATATTTTTTTTTGTGAAAAAAAAAGAAAAAAAGGGGAGTCTCAAATCCTTCAGCGAACCCGGCTCCATCCTCGCACTTAGCGGCGGCTAATCGTTGTTTTACGATTTTTTGCCTCAAACAAAACGTCAAAAACACGATATTTATTTCATCAAGAGTCAGGCATAAATATTGTCAGAGGACTCAATAAAAATTAAAACTATATATAAATAGAAATTTTAAATATAAAACTAGACTAACTTGATTTGTATGGGCACAAGGCTTTAGCGATCCGTCTTGGCCGACAGAAAACGAAACCGCTATCATGTCAACTTTGATTTCCAGGCAAATGACGACGACGCTCCAGGTATTGACTGGACCCAAGAAACAGATCGACTGCTGGCAATGCAAGTATGCATAAAACTTGCCGACATTAACGGACCATGCAAGAAGAGATCGATCCATGTGCAGTGGACGTACCGGATAGCGGAGGAATTTTACGAACAAGGTGAGTCGCTCTGTAAAGCTCTTTATCACTCCTCGTCACTGTCAGCATAGCCAACCAGTGGAAAATTAGTCTCAACATGAAAACTAATTTTTTTTTTTTTTTATGGGGCTTGCAGCCTCCGGCTCAAGTACCATATAGCGATCGTAAATTCTGTTCGTCGGTCGGTCTGTCACACCTTTTCTAGTTGGGGAACTTCCACATAAGGTAAGAGGATGAAACTTGGCACGCGGATAAAGCATCCTACCCAATGCTGTAGGGTAGGAGACCTCCGTTTTCCGAACTCTACTGCCCGGGGGGGGGGGGGGGGGTCACTTGATTGGTTGGTAAGAGAAGATGACCATATATCCAAACCGGATTCGACCACGATGGGGGTGGGGAGTGGAGGGATTTCCCGTAGACGTTGTGGCGATAGGGATAAAACTTGGAAGGTATGCCCTAGATAATCATATGCCCTAGATGATCATTTTGGGTCTTCGAGCGGATCCGGCCTCTGTGGGGGAGCTGGAGGCGTACCGGACCCCCGTAAATGCTCAGAATCGAGTGAAATTTGATCGGTGGTAAGAGAGGATGCCCTAGACGGCCGTTGTTTCCGAATCGAATTTGGCGTTAGGGGAGTATGAGGCATGCCTAGGGGATAAGCGAGATAAAACTTGGAAGGTACAATGATTATACGGCTTAGATGATCCATTTTGGGATCAAGGTCGGGGAGTTGGAAGGGGGTACTGTTAATATGGTCGAGTCGAGTAAAACCTGATGGTGGTAAGAGAGGGTGTCCTATGGCAGACCGAGGGATCAAACTAGTGGAGCGATCAGGATGTAACTTGGAAGGTACAAAGGTCTGTATACCCTAGGTGATCCATTTTAGGTTAGGGCCGGATCCGACCGATTTGGGGAGTGGAGACCGGACTTTTACCGCAGATGCTATGATCCGAGTGAAACTTGATGGATGGTAAGAGAAGGTGCCGAAGATGATTTATTTATGTGTCAGAACTTGGTGGGGGAATTCGAGGGGGGCTTGGAAATACTGTGGCACGCCTAGGGTCTGAAATTTGAATGAGACCTGCAAGACGTAAATATCATAAAGATCACTTGGAAAGTAACTGTCTTGGCTTTCACATATCCCTATCCAAACTGCACCATTAATGCGGGAGGAGGGTGAAGGGAGAGATTCTGGAGTCATGTGGCATATGGATGGATGTTTGATTAGACTTGTGCATCACAAGTGAATACTCTAAGTGAGTAGTTTCTTGTACGGACTTTGATTCCGAGACATATTCCAAATGTCAGGGGAGCTCATTAAGTTCTTGTTTTCTAAAATCCTTCAACGAGAAAATCTAGTCTTTTTCTCCACCAAAGCTTTCCTACAAAACATCAGTTTGATATATTTGGTATTGGTATAGATTGGTGCGTCACATGGTTCAACCCGAAAGAGATGTTTCAACATTCACAGCCCGATCTGACAGATAATTGCCCAATGTGGTGTAAATCGCAAGAGAAATAACAAAAAGTGGATTGTATTTTGCACAGCAGTCCTTGGCTTGGGGTAGTATGAGAGGTGGAAGCTACGTGGCTTTCAGAAAAGGGTTGCTATGTTCTCCATTTGAGTTATCAAGTGCGAACACAAAAGCGCGTTCGTTAGCCAATCAGGACATATTTAGCCGAAAACGGTCGCCTTTTTCGCGTCGCATACCGAGTAACTTTCACTTTCTGTGGCGGAACTTATAGAGAACAGTATTCTTCCTGTCTCCTCATGCTTATCACCATTCTACCATTCTTACGTTGCTGGTTGTAAAAAAAAAAAATAAGCTAGGAGGATATATATATATATATATATATACGTGTATTTAAAAGCCAGTGGCCATATACACAACTACAAACTCAACATCTTCAAGTCGCTGCCTTCCGCGCCTCCACGCCTTTCTCTATAAAGCAACATGACACAATAATCGAATCTCTTGAATTAGTCCCCAAAATACCAGGGAGCAGCGAAACACCCCCTCGAAAGTATTTATCCCTCAAATTCACCAAACTTTGGCAACTATTCAGAAAATGGTCCAGCCCATCCCCAACCTCCCCACAAAGGGGGCAAACACACCTACCTCCCGGGCCACCATCAACAAAAAACTCCCAGTATCTTTTACGCATTGGTATGCAGTTTGCCCGCGCCTGCAACCAACACTCAAGGACTCTCCACGATAGGTTCAGTTTCAGATAAAACTCCTCTCCAAACACTTCTTTAATTTGGCGATAAAAACGCAGGCTACTAGATTTCTCCAGACCAGATAGCCAAACCTGAATCTCCTGGTCCCGAAGACGCGATATAAACTTACTGAGGAAATCTTCAGGATTACCTTGGGGACCCTGACCCTCATTCCATGCCGACGAAAGGCCAGCATTATCCAGCAGGGCTTTAACCTGTTGTGGCCATGCTGTCTTTTTTGTAGAACTCAACATTTCCGTGTATGCCGCCTTCGCCAGGCGGTTATCGGGCAAACGTATTATCTGTAGCCAAAACTTAATCACTTGTGTGGCCCTCATATGGCGCAGATCCGGGAGGCCTAGGTCACCTTTAAGGGCTAAACTACTAAAATTATTTTGGAGGCCTATAACTCTTTTAAAATACATAAACTGCAAAGATTCAAGTTGTTTCACCATTGTAGTCCCCCACAACTCGCAACCATAATGGGCAACAGGTAGGACTTTAGTCGTGAAGAGGTACTTGTGCATCTTTACATTTTTAATTCCCATGATACTTTTTTGTCGAAGTAAAGCACAAGCAGCTGCCTTCCCACGTGAAATCATCGATTTAATATGCTCGGTCCAATTCCCATTTGCTGCGACCACGAATCCCAAATATTTATACTTGGAGGTCACTTTTATTGGCTCTCCTTTATAAGTAAATAAATAGTCCTGGGTTCCGTTGGGCTTCCTACTTTGGAAGATAACGATCTCTGTCTTGGATGCGTTCAGCTTCAACTTCTTCGATTCTAGGTAAGCTTCAGTTAAATTCAGGAGTGTTTGGAGTTCCTCAGCTGATTTGGCCACTAAAGCTGTGTCATCGACGAACATCAGGCAAGAAAATAGGGCATTCGCTAGTGATACAACTGGGGCCCATCTCTTTTCCAAAAACTCTACAAAATCATTAATATACAAAGTGAAAAGTTTAGGTGACAACGTACACCCTTGACGGACTCCTCTGAATGTTCTGAATGGCCTAGATGCACCTTGCTTAGCAATAGTAACAACAGATAAAGTTGTGTCATACATATGAATTAATAACATTATAAAGGGTCTAGGTAGGCCTATCGTAACAAGGTAACGGAATAAAATGGGTCTATCAATACTATCAAATGCCTTTTCAATGTCTAGAAAAGCGACATAAAGCTTACCTTTTCCCTTGCAATATTTTCCAATGAGGGCCTGGAGTATAAATACGCGGTCTGTAGTTGAATACCCCTTTCTGCATCCTCCTTGTGTCTCACTAACAATATTCAACTTATCAAGCCAGCATCCTAATCTAACATCAAGAACCTTTTCCAAAAATTTGCTAATTGTTGGCACTAAACTAATAGGGCGATAGTTACTATGGATCATACGGTCACCCTTTTTAAATAACGGCATGATAACCGACGTATTCCATGTTGCTGGCCAACTACACGAAACCAGGACCGCATTAAACAGAGTTAATAGAACTGGCAACAGAGGGCCAATTAATTTTGTATACATTGTTGACGGGATTCCATCAATACCCGGCGAAGATCCTCCGCGGTGGCTCTTGATGCTTTGTTTCAGCTCGCTCTCTGATATCTCTTGTATTAGCTGGTAAGAATGCTCTGGGAGTGGAAATTCACTGACCTCTGCATCGATCGGCTCACTATACACTTGCGGGTATATGGGAGCCTGGCTAGCTAAATCTCCCTGATTCTGATTTTCGAAATAAGTCGGCCAAGAGTTAACTTCCGGGATTGCTTTTGACTGGTCGCGTGGCACCCGTAGGTACTTCCAGAATTCCTTCATACTGGCCGATCTATAAGCTTGAACACACTTCTCTTGTTCTTTAATTTCGTATAATGCCTTTTTCCTCTTTACTAAACCCTTGTGTTCTTTTCTAGCTAATCTGAATGTTGCTAGGGCTTCTTGTCTTTGCTCTGGGCCATTCGCATTTTTTAACTTATCTAGTGAACTAAATAGTAGCGCCTTGCTGAGTTTAAACTCATTATCAAAAGGTCCCATTTTTGGCGGAATTGGTTTAAGAACCTGTCCAGCCACTTCATGGAGGAGTTGCGACAGGGAAGCCGTAATTATTCCAGGGTCCGATGAAAATTCATGTAAACCCTTTAACTTGTCCGAAATCTCTTCCGAGCAAAACCGATCTTTCAGCATTTTCGTTTCTTCATCACTCCAATCATGTCGCAACCGCTTTATCGCTGGAGTTCGGGATGTACGGCTAAAGTGGGGGACAGAAGGGATATTATATACCCTAGAAAATTGGAGAGAAAGCGTTATCGGAAAATGGTCTGAACCCAAAACGTAGAGAACCTCAAAATCAACAACGCGGGCAGCAAACACCGCATCAACCAAAGCATAATCAATGACACTGGGGTTTGGCCCCGAGAAGCAAGTGTACTCACCTCTACCTCTGTCCTTACCAAATCTTCCATTACAAATTGCTAGACCATTTTCTTCACAAAACGCCAATAAATTTTTCCCCCAAATATTCCTTCTTCTAGACTGATCGTAGCTGCTCCGTGGTATCCTGAAGACCTCCAGCAGAACCTCTGCATTCTCATCTGAAAAATATTCAGCAGTTACCTCTAGCTCATTCGAAGTGTACGCATTGAAATCCCCTACTATAACCAACCGGTCCCCCGGGAACTTCTGTTGTATCAATCGCGTTTCTTCATGTAATATAATCCACGTGTCCTCAGACGAGTAAGAACTATTTTGCGGGGCAAGATAAACAGAACCAACAATAAGAAAAGTATTCTCACACTTAAATCTTCCCCACACAATATTCTCTGATTGACTCTCAAGTCTTACTGCAGAGGAAAACGACTTCTGGTTAAAGTACATGACCACACCACCATAATACCGATTATTTTTGGAAACTTTTCTATTCACTGCATAAAAAGAATAATTATGTAAGGGGGGGCACTGCAGGTCATCCTTGCAATTGTGCCAAGACTCAACCACACAAACTATATCTAATTCACTCAATGTTGCTATTGCTGTTTTTTTCTCTTTAAGGCCTTGAATATTCCAGCACCCAATCCTAAGTTCTCGATAACCAACAAAAGGTACATGGCCACACAGTTCCTATTCCTCGTCACTCATAGTCTCAGGGGAGACTCCACCACCAACATTTGGGGGTGAATTCAGACCATTTGGTTGATCTGCTGGTGCAATTTCGCTGTAGCTCCCAGTCATGCTATTCTTACGGACGCTTCTGTTACCGGTTTTGTGTGCATCTTCGGGACTAATGATCGTTTCTAGTCCTCTCTTTGCTTTCCCGCGGGTAACCATTTTGTGCGTTTGATCTGGCCAAGCCGCGTTCTTGCTAGTGCTGGCTCCAAAATTAAGAGTTTGAGATCTCTGATTTCCCGGAACTTGGGGGTTCACTTGCTGAGCCTGCGATCTGGGCACAGCACTAGGTTTGGTAGCTAACAATTCCACCCTGCATGTAACTTGGTTATAATAAAATGTTTGGCCCTCGATCAAAAGACGTGTTCCTCTTAATTTGGCATCTTGACCACGCGACAAAGCGTCATTCAGCATAGGTTTGAGCTCTTGGCGCAATTTGCGCTCTAAATGCGTATAATCCGGAGCTACAGAGATGTCGAAATTTTTGAGGAGCCGTCCACTACGCAGGATTATATCACGAAGTTCCCGGTTGTTAAATTTCACCAGTATAGGACGCACCTCGCCTGGTTTAATTGTCCCTAGGCGAAACACATCCTTAAAATCGCGCCTGGTCAAACAAAGCTGGGGTAGATAGTGGTTTATTGCCGCCGTAACCTCTTCTACGAGACTTCTTAGAGGTGGGTTGGCTGGCTTCAAGTTGTAAATGATCAGATTTTGTTGTTTCATTTCTTTTTCGAGTTGCTCCGACCTTTTCTTTTCTTCCGATAATAAGTTCCGCAACTGGTCGATTTCAGATCGTACTGCATCATCCCGGCTGTTTGTCACAGTTTTGAGGGCCGCTAATTCCGATTCAATCGCCGAAACACTAGAGGCGACGTCTTGAATCTGGTTTAACTTAGCATCCATGTGCGACAATTTTTCGAGAATTGCTGCTATCCCGGTTGAATCGGCCATTTCAGAATATATCCTTCAACACTTTCCAAAAATGTTATGTTGAAAAATGAGTAGCAGGAAACAAAAACTTACTGGCAAGGGGGGCAATTAAATCCCCCCGCTTTCCAACAGTGTCTCGCAATTATCACGTCCGCCAATGCTGTATTGCAGTGCCTTGCAATAATCACACCCGACAGGGCTGTATTGCTTATCCAATTACGTCACACCGCACTTGGCGCGGTTCACAGCACATCAGGTTAATTTGCGACTTGCTCTGTTGAATGCTAGAGTCATACTCTGATAGTTAATCCTTATTCTGGGGTGTTCATTTCATCCATTCTAAATTTTATTCGTTCTTCGCTTGTATTCCCCTTCCCAGGCTTCCTTCGCTTTCTGTGTTCGATAAGAGATTGATTGGGAATTTGACCTCGCCAGTTGTATGTGACCTTTTCTTGAGGACCTAGTTGCCTTTGGTTGTTTTCGTTCTTAGTTGTCCAATCAATGTTGTAATTTTTAAGATGCTCGCACGACGAAGAATCGGTGCATACCTGATGAAAAATTTATCTCGGAATAGTAGTATACGAAAAAGTAGCATGCAATACGAACTGATGCTACTACATGGTTCTACGTCAAGTCTACCGTGTTACTGCATGCTACTATTAGCAAGACAGGATGCTACTGGATACTACTGCTTAAGGTTGGCCCAGTCTGAGGCACACTAAATGATAGTATTCATTACCATCAAATATCAATACATGCAATTTTTCGTAGAACTATCATACAACCACACATGCTACAAATTTTTCATCGGGCATGTAACCTTCAAACTACCTCTGATTTGTACGACACCTGTTGACTTCAGCTCAAGTTGGCAATTGAGCCTAATAGCGATCATAATGTCTGTCGATCTGTCCCAGTTTTACTAGTTCGTGCTGGTTCAAGTAAACTAGGACGACAAAGCTTGTCCTACATATATAGAACAGACCGAATGCTCAAAGAAGCCTTCCTTTCCCAGGTCGGAGGGTAGTGAACTGAAAGACAAAAATGCTCCTCAGCCGGGATTTGAACCCAGGACCCTCTGCTTACAAGGCAGTCGCTCTACCAACTGAGCAACCGAGGGGCTTGCGAACAGAGTTTGCAAACCACTACAATAGACTGGTAGAAGCCGGCCATAGGAACAGTGGTCTGAAAAATGTGTGCAACATGCGTAGGGACCAAGCGGATGTATGGGTTGCGATGAAACTTGGACGATGGCGATGGTCATAGGTCCTAAATATCTTATTTTGAGGTCCAGACCGGATTGGAACCCTAGATGTGAAACTAACGAGGCCGAATCACATCTGGACAGGATGGGGTCACGTGTTTTTATGGCACTTGAGCTTGTCAAGTGCCATATAGCGATTGTAATTTCTGTCCGTCAGTCGGTCTGTCGGTCTGTCGGTCTGTCGGTCCCGGTTTTGCTAGTTCGGGCAATTCCAGATAAGCTAGGACGATGAAACTTGGCAAGCATATCAGGAACTGGACCAGATTGAATTAGAAATTGTCGCTTCCTCGATCCGACCATCTGGAGGGGAGTGGAGGGAGGGGGAATCCGGAAAAAATAGGAAAAATGAGATATTTTTAGCTTACGAACGGATGATCGGATCTTAATGAAACTTAATACATGGAAGGACTTCGTGTCTCAGACCCTCCATTTTAAATCCAGACCGGATCCGGTGACACTGGGGGGAGTTAGAGGGGGAAACCGGAAATCTTGGAAAACACTTAGAGTGGAGGGATCCGAATGAAACTTGGTGGAAAGTACAAGCAAAAGTCCTAGATACGTGACTGATATAACCGGAACGGATCCGCTCACTTTGGGGGAGTTGGGGGGGGGGGAGAAGTCCGAATTTGTAGTGATCCCGCGAGTTCCGTGCTTCCTGATGTGCTGGGACGATGGAAATTGACAGGCATGTCTGGGACCCGACCAGCTTAAATAGGAAATCATCAATTCCCCGATTCGACCATCTGGGGGGGGGGGGGAGTGGAGGGAGGGTGAAGCCAAAATTTGAGGTATTTTAGCTTGCGAACGGGTGATCGGATCTTGATGCAAATTGATATTTAGGATGACCTCGTGTCTCAGACACCTCACTTTAAATCCGGGCCGGATCCGATGACACTGGGGGGAGTTGGAGGAGGGGACCGGAAATTTTGAGAAACGCTTAAAGTGGAGGGATCGGGATGAAACTTAGTGGGAAAAACAAGCACAGGTCCTAGAAACGTCATTGACATAACCGGACCGGATCAGGGCTGTGGGGGAGTTGGGGTGGGGAACCGGAAATTTTGAGAAACGCTTAAAGTGGAGGGATCGGGATGAAACTTGGTGGGAAAAACAAGCACAGGTCCTAGACACGTCATTGACATAACCGGACCGGATCAGGGCACTGTGGGGGAGTTGGGGTGGGGGTCCGGATTTCTAGCGATCCCGCGAGTTCGGCATACTTCCTGGTGTCCTAGGGCGATGAAACTTGGCAGGTATGTCAAGGATCCGAACAGATTGACTTGAGAACAGCCGTTTCCCCAACCCGACCATCGTGGGGGGAGTGGGTGGATGGGGAGTCCGGAATCTAGTGGCGTGCATAACTTTTGAACGGGTGATCGGATCTTGATGAAAATTGATATTTAGGATGACCTTGTGTCTCAGACACCTCACTTTAAATCCGGGCCGGATCCGATGACACTGGGGGGAGTTGGAGGAGGTAACCGGAAATTTTGAGAAACACTTAAAGTGGAGGGATCGGGATGAAACTTGGTGGGAAAAACAAGCACAGGTCCTAGACACGTCATTGACATAACCGGACCGGATCCGATGACACTGGGGGGAGTTGGAGGAGGAAACCGGAAGTTCTGAGAAACACTTAAAGTGGAGGGATCGGGATGAAACTTGGTGGGAAAAACAAGCACAGGTCCTCGACACGTCATTGACATAACCGGACCGGATCAGGGCACTGTGTGGGAGTTGGGGTGGGGGTCCGGATTTCTAGCGATCCCGCGAGTTCGGCAAACTTCCTGATGTCCTTGGGCGATGAAACTTGGCAGGTATGTCAAGGATCCGAACAGATTGACTTGAGAACAGCCGTTTCCCCGACCCGACCATCTTGGGGGGAGTGGGTGGATGGGGAGTCCGGAATCTAGTGGCGTGCATAACGTTTGAACGGGTGATCGGATTTGAATGAAACTTGTCTGGTGAGCTATCGCCTCGGACGTTCAGTGTCACGTCCGAGTCGGGTCCGATACCTGTGGGGATGGGGGGGGGGGGGGGTTGGAAAACTCAAGAAACTCTAAAAGTAGAGGGATTGGGACGAATCTTAATGGATGGAACAAGCATTAGGCCTAGATGAAATTGACGGAGCCAGATGGTTTTGGGGCTCTGTGGGGGGAGTTGGAGGGGGTTTCCTGGAATTCCGGTAGTCGTGAGTTACAATAGTTCCAGATGTAAAACGACAACGAAACTTTGCAGGCATATTAGCGACCCGAATTATCTTGACTTAAAAACCTGACACAACATACCCCGGAAACTTCCGTTCCTAGATCCGAGCATTTTTGGGGAAGCAAGAGAAGAGAAATATGGACTTCTATAAATTGCGAACGAGTGGTCTGATTCGAGTGAAACTTCATGGGTGATACGAATCGATGGCCTCGACATGTAAAACATGCGTTCGAACCATATGCGACCACGATTAGGGGAATTGGGGGTGGGGGGACTTTTGACATGCACAAAAACCAAACGGATGGAACGAATGAGATGCAATTCGACAGTGCCGAGTTTATGCGGCCTAGATTTGTTATTTGGCGTCTGGGCCGGATTCGGCCAAGGTAGGGGGGGGGGGTACTGGAAACTTGCAGATAGGCTATGCTCCAATTTCAGTCAAACTTGATGAGGGAATTAAGAGATTGGGCCCGAACCGGCTCCGACAACGTTGGTGGGAAGGGGGGGGGGTACCGGAACTTTCCAAAAATGCTCAGATTCGAGTGAAACTTGGTAGATGGTATAAACGAAGATGCTTGAGGTGGTCGATTTTTTTTTATTCCGAACCAGATTCGGCCACGGTAGGTGGAAATAGAGTGAGTACCGGAAATCGTGTAGCACGTCTAGGGATCAAACAAATGGATTTATTGGGATGAAAGTTTGAACAGTCATGTGCATTTGCAATCGAGACGATGCCGGAACTGCTCAGAAATGAGTGAAACTAAATATCCTATTTCTATTTCCGAACCGCCTTTTTGGATGGCGGGTGTATTTTGTGACGTTTTCATCTACTTTCTTGTACAGCCTACTCGTACAAGTGCCATATGAGCTCGTAGCTCTTGTTCTTTCTTTATACGGCTAGAGACCAGAGATCAAACGGACGGAGGGATAATGATGAAACTTAGATGGTTTGGTGGTGTTTCGTAGTCGGTCGTATGGACCCGAGACGCAGTTACGTCTCACTAAATAAAGTGTGTAGCACTCGCGGAACCTTCAATCTATCTAACAATGTCAGTCAAACCATTCATTTCTTGGGGAAGAAGACAAGCGTTATGTTCTTGCCACCATTTTGATTGAGGGATCGTCCGCTCCATCTCCATTATCCACCTCTCCCAACCGCCTGACGGCGTCTGTTTACTGTTGATCTTTTTTAAGACCCTCCTTCCCACCGTCTTGATTTATCCATCCCCAATGCATTTGGGGCGCATTTCGTATTGCGAGACAAGTTATTTGGCTATAGCACTGGTATTGATTTTATGCGGGAGAGAGACGGGCAAGAAAAAATAAAACTCCTAGCTAGTAAAGGATAGCTTATTCGTGGGAAATGCATAGACGAGCTTAAAGCATCGTGGAGAATACCTAGTTTCCACCAGGGACTTCCATGGGGATAATTGATAAAAAGCAAAAAATCTCTCGTAAAGTCGAGAAGGCTTTTGGAGGGATTCGTGTTGCAATCCGACATCGACGAATAGAAAGAAACGCAGATTGTCCAAAGAACTCTGGAATTAAGATTAAAACGACCTGCAAATTCACTGTAGCTAAACAGAATAGACGAAATGGGTCATGCGGAGTCGGTTTAAGAGTCTTATCTCTTAAAGCATAACTGAAAAGCCAACCTACTTTTATATCATGGATTTCAATGCACTGAATTGTTTTGACTGCTCAAAGGGATATTAATTTTTTCACCTTGGGCTCTTGTAGCAATGTTCAGAACGTGCGCTACTGGCATGAGAAGTCAATATTCACCCAGACGCCGAGAATTTAAATGTCAACAAAAGCGTGGATTTCAATGGTCAACAAAGGGGAAGAATTCAGACGGCAATGTCACGTTTGAGGAAAGCTCGCTATTGCAAGGAACCTCAAAAAGATTCAGTTTTCGGCAATTGTTCATCGTGTTAGCTGCCAAGTATTTCAAGCATAGTAGTACGAGCACATAGAGGTGCCACAAGTCAGAAAGAATAAATTCACTCGATAAAATCGAGATTCGTAAATAACGGCGCAACGACGTAACACATTTTCATCGGGTGTTCAATCATATCTAACAGAATAGATGATGGGTAAATAGACTGCCATACAAGGCCGTATCCAGGGGGGGGGGGGGGTTAGGGGCCATGCTTATGCTGCCACGCCATATATCAGCCCTACTGGGTGAAACTTTAAAGTCTTCAGGTCAAGAGACGGTAAAGAACTTCTAAAGTGATTATTCTGTTTAGACTCGGTTTTCATGTTTAAATTTATATTCTCTAACTTGAAGTGAAACTAACACTTAGAACCTAGTTTGTCGCGCTGTTTGAGGGCGGAAGTCAGCGCCGACGTTTTCACACGAGGAAGCAAGAATTGAAAATTTTTCTGGATTTTCTGATTCTTAATATTTTTATTTGAAATTCAGTAGATTAAATTGTAACAATATATTTCTCATCAAAATAAAATAGGCTACAGTAGTTTTTGTGCTGCTGACTTCAAAAGTCAGAAAGAAAAAATTAGAATCAGACATAATCAAACAGAATCTGTTGTTTTGTCAACGAATGGCTGGTCTATCAATAGCTTTCTAAAGTATCTAGAGTTATAAATTCGTAGGATTACTTATTGGCTCTTTAAACTGCCTGATCTAAAACCCCAAAATTTCAAACTGACGATAGTTTCAAGAGTTTCCAAGAGTCGTCGAAGGTCGCATGCCAAGTGCAGAGTTTTTATGCAGGTCGTGACAGAATAGGCTCCGTTTTATAGTTTGTGCAGACCTCGTTATTAGCTGGATCAGCCGGTCAGAATTCAGCGCTGTTTGCTCAAATCTGTGCTGTTTTGAGCCTGATGTGATCAGGCTCGGACATGAGCATAGTTTTCACCTGCGTTTGAAGAGGGGGTGGTTCAGAGCAATGTAACACTAGGGAGTAGCGCCAGGATTTGAACCAAGTGACACACACTCGAGTAGCAACCGCACTAGCACCACTAGCGATAGAGAACGTTCCTACTGAAACTCTGTCAGTCGTGCACTGGCGCTGGCTCGGGGAACTCCATATCCCGAACACAGCAAAAAAAGATACAACCTCCCCTGTTTCCGCGATGAGCGCAGACTGCATCTTGGCCGTGCTAGAAATTTTGTAAACCCGCAAGATTGTCTCACTATGAATGTCAAGAGCTTAGTAGGGTACGCTACTGGAAAGGCTCGTTGCCGATGCATGGGAAGCATAGGTCTTGTTGGTACTGCCTGGTGTTTTTTCGTTCTGGGGTGTGTTTTTTTTAACAGACGGATACTGACCAAGTATGATTGAAAAGTACCGCTTTCGTCGATGCTTAATATGTTCTTCATTTCTAGGTGATGAAGAAATGGCTCTGGGTCTCCCAATTTCTCCGTACATGGACAGGCGGCATCCGCAGCTTGCCAGGCTCCAAGAGTCCTTTATCAACCATCTAGTGGCGCCACTTTGCAATGCTTATGCTGCCGCAGGGATGCTTCCTGGTGCTTGGGACGACACGCCGGATGGTTTGTACCCTTTCTGTTATTGATGCATTCCCAACTCCTTGCTAAGCTAGTATCCACGAAGTCCGATTTGAAACTCAGATGAACGCAGTATGGTGGTGTTGACTGGTGACGGATTCTTCGGATCCCGATTTCAGGGCTTTTGAAACCAAAATTTAAGGTACGTGCACGCACCATCAGATTCCAGCAATCGGGTCCGAATTTCTCCTTCGTTCTGACGCATCGCAAGCAGGTTTCCCGATAGTGACGCGAATTTCCCATGCTTGTTTTGCAAGACGAAACCTCACGGGCAGTGAGTGTCCGTAGCTTTAGAGAAGGATTAGAAGTGGCAGGTGCATGTTCGTTCGTTGCCTAGTTGTGCACCCAACTGTGTACATGCTGTGACCCGAATTGCGTATTTGTTTGTACACTAAACAAGACCAAAGGTTTCGATGGGATCCCAAAAATTCAATATCTGATCCAGACAACTGGGTCTTGTCTTAGCCAGATCCAGTCTTCGCCAGACTCCTTGAACATTTTTACAATTAAAACTCAGAAACAGATTAAGGCCAAATACCTGAGAAAACCAAGTTCGGATTTGGATTCAGCATGAGTGTTTACCCCTATAAGTCATATCTGTTTTGACGAAAACTTCCTGCCACTTCTGCCAATTTCCCGGTTCCGGCCGAACTCCAGAACTACTTGTCCGGCGAAAAAAGAAAGCTCAAAGACGAAATCAGGGTATCTTCTTTCCCCAGTAATGAACATCTAATCAACTTCAAATAGAAATTTAGCTTATAACAAATTTTCCGATTCCAGCCGGATTCCGGTCGAAATATATGTCCGGGTAAAATACGATTGTCATACAGGGACTCAGCATCTCTTCTTACCCCTAAATCGCTTATCTAATCAACTAGAAATAAAACTTATACTTCCAACAGTTTTCCGGTTTTGGCCGGATTCCGGACGAACTACATGTCCGGGTAAAAAACTTGTTTTCACATAAGTGTTCAGCATGTCTTCTTGCCCTAAATCGAACATCTAATCAACTTTAAATAAAACTTTTAATTTTGACAAACTTTCCGGTTTGGGCCGGATTCCGGTCGAAATACTTGTCCGTCGAGAAAATAGTTTTCACCATCGTCTTCAGCATGTCTTCCTACCTTTAAATCGAACATTTAATCAACTTCAAATAAAACTTTTACTTTCAACAAACTTTCCGGTTTGGGCCGGATTCCGGGCGAAATACTTGTCCGTCGAGAAAATAGTTTTCATCATCGTCTTCAGCATGTCTTCCTACCCCTAAATCGAACATCTAATCAATTTCAAATAAAACTTTTACTTTCAACAAACTTTCCGGTTTGGGCTGGATTCCGGGCGAAATACTTGTCCGTCGAGAAAATAATTTTCACCATCGTCTTCAGCATGTCTTCCTACCCCTAAATCGAACATCTAATCAACTTCAAATAAAACTTTTACTTTCAACAAACTTTCCGGTTTTGACCAGATTCCGGGCGAACTACTTGTCCGATGACAAAATGGTTTTCACCATCGTGTTCAGCATGTCTTCTTACCCCATAATCGACTATCACATTAGCTGTTTCAAAATATTTTGTTTGTCCCTTAATTTGAATCCCCTCCCCCACCCCTAAATGTAGAGCTACGAAGCCCATCTACGAACTTGACTGGTCCGACGACCCAACGAACCCTCACACCAAGTTTCATCAAAATATCTCATTCCCTTCGAGAGTTATCGTGCTTACAGACGGACGGACAGACGGACGGACGGACGGACAGACGGACGGATGGACAGACGGACGGATGGACAGACGGACGGATGGACAGACGGACGGATGGACAGACGGACGGATGGACAGACGGACGGATGGACAGACGGACGGATGGACAGACGGACGGACGGATGGACAGACGGACGGACGGATGGACAGACGGACAGATGGACAACTTTTGCGATGTCATAGGTTATCCCTCCACTTACGTTTTGGGATCCCAAAAAACAAATCTCGCAGTATCACTGTAAAAAAGTCTCCATTTAAAGATTAAAGTTAACTGCAGTATTTGCTACTCGGATTCATCTTATCTCTATTTGGTACACTGTCAGAAGTTTCATAACAGATTGCGCATAACACTTTCAAGAATAACACCTTTTCTCTTAGAAATAAAGTGTTATGACCAATTAAGTTTATACTATTTCGTGCCTAGATCTCCAACGACACCTTCAATAGGTAAAAATACTACACTGTCAGAAGTTACACAACGACAACAGAAGGATGCGTGGTTTCAACAGATAACACTGTGGGATGTTATCTGTTATGTTTCTTTCGTTCCCGTTAGTATTTTTACGAATTGAAGGTGTTGTTGGAGATCTAGGCACGAAATATTGTAAACTTAATTGGTCATAACACTTTATTTCTAAGTGAAAAAGTGTATCGTTAAAGTGTTGTTCTTCTGAATAACTTCTTTCTGAATAAACTTCTGATAGTGAATAGTTGTGCACCCAACTGTGTAGATGTATCCCCGATCCCCTAGCCCATTTCTTAGGATCCTTTGTGGGCCTCAGATGCGGCTTTCTCTGCCTGTATGGCTTGCGTGGACTCGTGAGTTGTAGGTGGGGCTTTTGACGGAAGTCACGTAAGTGACCTGGTACGTGCATTTGTTTGTTTGTTGAGTGTATTTTGTTATATTGTGGCCCATATTGGCCTTATTTGAAAAAAAAAAATGAAAAAAAATAAAATACTGCTGTTTAACTTTAATCCTTCCTCGGAGAAACTTTTTACAGTGTAGCGGATTTTGTTTTTGCGGTTTTTACATGCAAACCCTTGTCACGATTTGCGAATGGCTTATAAAATAGGCTGGTGCAAAGAGAAGAAATCTATTGAGAATATGTCGTTCATTACCTGTATAGACATACTGGTATTAATTGGTAGATTGGTTAGTTTCCATACGTTCTCAAAGTTTCATCTATATTCGCATGCTGGATGTAATCAGGCCAATGAAGTTTGTTATTTGGCCACACATTTGACGCTTTCCCTGGAATGCGATGGTGACCCATGTCAATCTGACATTCCTGTTGGTTTTGTAGGATCCTAGCATTCTCGCTTTTGCCAAAGAAGATTTTTTGGAATTTTTGAAAAACTTTGTTTTTCAAAAACGTTTGTGACGGGATAATAGGCTACCTATTAGTCAATCTAATCAACCTTTAGTTCGACTTATTAATAGAATGTCGTCTATGAAAATTAAAATTGTACTTGGTGCTGATCGATATAGGGGTAAGAAGACGTAAGAAGACGTGTTCGGCCGAAATTTGGCCGAGACCAGAAATTTGCTTGAAACAAAAAAAAATTCTAAAGATATTTTTTTTTTTTTATATATCTGTTGGACCAGAACATGCTATGAGTTTCAACCAGCATTATTCCGGCCGCATCCTGGCCTAGACCTTAAAGTGGAGACAGCCAGGCATTACCTAATGAATCTGGTTAAGTGGTTGAATACGGCTACAGAAAAGGACTTTGGAATCTGGCGAAGACAGGAGATCTATAGAATAAACAGTCAGGATCAAGAAGTCCAATAAATATTCGCCTTTGGGATCCCATCGAAACCTTCAATCTTGAAAAACCTGCATTGTAAACAAGTTGCAATGTACCGCGAAGTGAACACAGATTTCCTTCTTGCTGACGTCACGGCAGTGTGTCTGACGCGTCGAGCCGAAACTTCTCGTGAATGGACAGAAGCAAAGCCATGCCTAACTTTGCCGAACAGAACGAACGTCTTTGCTGAGGATCAGAAGAAAAGTGCTAAAGCCGTTGATCTGGCTCAGCTAGTATGTACAAAACAAAACACCTGTTAAAGTTAATAAAAATAGATTTTCGTGTCATTTGTGCTTTAAAGGAAACCTGAATGATCAGTACCAAGTATCATCCCTATCTGTATGACTTCCGTTAACATTGCCTGCAGAAAACCCAATCCAAATACGAAATAGGGTTTCCAAGCTATGATTTTTGCTCCATTTTGCATCTGTCCTTATTTCAGTACCGAACAATTTTAGAAATGAACAAATGTCTCCAATCAACCCTTCTTTTGGAATATCTTTTAACCAGTTAAGCCCAAATGTATATCTAGAAGAAATTCCAGTACGATCCGGCCAGCGCTGTACAAGATTTGAATGAATTGCGCTTTTTGTCTTGGAGTCTGCATGTGCAAACCTCCAGAAAGGAACATCCCTATTTTAAAAACGTCACGCTCAGGAGAAGAATGCTCCCCGTGGCCATGTCTGTAAATGCATTCTCCATGGTGTGTTCAAGTATGGTTTTATTGTTCGACAAAGATACTGCGTAGAGTTTACAACGGTGATTCAGTTTCGCTTTTATTAAAAATTTATATTCAAATAATGCAAATAACTGATATGGTACGTCAGCTATGCTTTAGCAGCGATATTTCAGCCCTTCTTGGCAAGGGGCATGGTCAGGCTGTCAATCTTCAGGGTCAACGTCGGGGAAAGAAACAAACCTGCGATCATTGATTGCAATGCTAGACCCTGAAGATTGACAGCCTGACGAGGACCCTTGCCAAGAAGACTCGAAAGGCCAGATGTTCTATAAATTGCGAAGTAGACAATTTGGTGATCTGAGAATGTTTGAGAAATTCCTCCGGATTTTTTGCGCCATCGCAAACTTTTTGCTCAATAGAGTCATTCTTATTTCTTATTTTTTCATGTTTTATTGTGTCTATTTAAAAAATAATTCTGCCATGGCCTTGGGGCTTTTGTGTAAAAACATTCTGTTGTGTTCTATTCAAAGCCAATTGCTGCTTTTATGTTTGTCATAAAATACAAATCTCTTTAGACTCCTTGGCCGACGGAAATCAAACCGGCGAAAACGCGGCGAGTAGCGCTTTCTCAAGTGGAGCAGCCACCCCAACTGCAAGCACTGCTCGAGGGTCGCCAGCTGGCAGGAAGATTTTCTGTCTTCAAAGCAAGCACCTGGCCGATAATCATGCAAGATGGGTAGCAGTTATTAGAGTGAGTACTAGTTTGTCTCTTACTCCTATATTGCTCCTATACTTTCAGTGGCCCGGATGAACCTTTTCTGATACTTTCTCGATGTTGATACTCTAACAGGTAATCTATGTTTGGTATGAGTAGCAAGGCAGTAGCCAACATTAAAGATCAAACCCCGGCCTCTGAAGTTTATAAGCACTTGAAAACACCAGCAACTTATAAAGGAAACCAGGGTCCAGATGCCAGGGGTCTTGAAAAAGACAAGACGATGTTGGTGAATCAACCGCTAATCAGAAGGATGTGGTTGTTTCTTCTTACAGATACTGGTCTCAAAACCTCGAATTATATCAATTATGAAGAAATCTAATTTTCACATGTAATATATTCATCACAATCTTGTCACTATAAGATGGTTCAAAAATATCGTTTTTCGAAAATACCAATGCTTGCCCCGTGAAATTAGCGACTTTCTTGTTGGCGCTTGTCAACTCTATACAGACATCGCGATTCTTGACGCAAAATATTTGAAAAGCGCGCCGTGGTTAAAGAAATGAGAATAGCCAATCAAAAGAAAAGGAGCGACACCCAAGATAGACCTTTTGGCCCACCAAGTCTTTCAAAATGAATAAAAATATGTTGAAGATTCTCGCGCCCTCGTATTTGAAAAAGTTCTCGCCGGACCTTGAAGCTTTCGGTGAAGTTTGCGCTGCTTGACTTGCAAACTCGGCTCGGCCGAAAAAGAGTTAAAAAATCATGGGTGCAAACCGTAACAATGGCGAACGGTGACGATTTCTGAAATTAAAATTTCCATAGATAAGCTAAGGCAGATTAAGTACGAAGGGTTCTTTAAATATTGGGAAATGGATTGTTTTTCTTCATCTACTATGCCAGGAAACTTCGTACCTGGACTGCCTAGTAATTCTTTGCTTTTCGTTATGAGAGCCGTATGGTTACTTTGTACGTGATCTCAAACCTTATATTATTTTCTACTGTTTGCAGTTGTATTTGTCTGTGGTAGGAAGAGGCCGAAGCTAATCTGAAGATTGTCCTTCCAAATGAGAGGCTGAGACATCCCTGTGACGATTAGCAAGGCGGTTTCAGTTCAGGTTCTGTGGGGCTATTTCGTGAAACACCAATGAGAAGAGAGAGAAAAGAAAGTACACGGACCGTTCGTTCTGTTCCTAAGTAATTGGGAAGGGGATATATGACGTCAAAAACAACTAAGATGAGAGGCTAGCAACATATTCTCTGAATCTCAGGAGAAAAGGAACAAGGAAGCAACTGACTAAAATAGGGGCTATCGGATAGGATTTAGGTTTAGCAAGCATGCGTAGACATAGATGGGTAGCTACGATAGGTTTTTGGGAAAAGATTTTGATGCTGCCGAGAGTAAGGATCCTCAAGGCGGCTTATACAGAGAGTATTTTAGATACTAGAATAGATTTGTGGCCTTCACAAATAAGATGTATTTTAGATGGTTGTGGATTGTCAATGTGGTGGAATGATGGCGTAGGTCCTGGTTTGCAATTGGGAAAAATAAAAAAAGAGGTGGAGGCTAGGCTTTTAGACCAAGAAATTCAGAGTTGGCAGGTTGCAAAGGATCTGTCACATTCATTGAGGTATTATGCTAAGGCTGAAGAGGTGTGGGGGGAGGAAATATTTTTCAAGGTGTTTTTAAAAAAGGAGGAAGTAAAGTTGGTGTGGTGTCTCAGGGCAGATTGTTTACCGCTTGGAAGAAGAAGAACATATATTGGAAGTTCTTCCGAACGTTCTGGTCAGTATTTCTCCTGTCCAATGTGTGGAGATGAGAATGAAAGTGTGGTGCATGTCATGTGTGAATGTGAAGAATTAAGAGAGTTAAGGAATGAAGTGTTTGGAGAATGCGTGAGGTGTTCGATGAGGAATGGATGTGTAGTATGATTGGTAGCCGGCAGTTTGGTGATGTGAGGAGGCTGGCAAGATTCCTCAGGGTCGCTTTTCAACACATGCCTAGAGTAAGTAGGTTACGGTATAGATCTTTGTTCTTTTTTTGTTTTGTTTATCTTGTTGCCATGGCCTTTTGGCTTTTTTGTGCAATTAAATCTTATCTATAGTCCAAGTAAGTATGTTGTGATGAAGTCTCATTTACCCTTCCCTAATTGCTGAGCGCGAGGGCCGTGATCAGTTACGGAGTGATGACCAGTAATCGAATACGTATAACTTCCTTATTTCAGAAGAAACGCCATCTACAATTGAAAAACGAGCGTTAAACTGTCTAGCGATTACACTGTCAGGAGATTGATCGAAGTTGCATCTTTAGCGCTAAAATGGGATATTTCTCCCAGACAGTCCTTAGTAGCATGGGTAAACTTTTCCTTTAAAATTGAAACTTTTGCCACCTTTTCGGAAAATACAACAGTTAGAGCGTCTTGAACACTAAAAGGGAAATGCGACACTTGCCCCCCCACCCCACTGTGGCTAACTGGAAAACAAATGGCAAATGGCCTTCGTATTCTTCCACGTTTCATCCAAGTCGCTCCACTCTTTTGATCCCTAGGCATGCCACACAGTATTCGGGCCCCTTCAACCCCCCCCCCCCCTCCACTGGGGCCGAATCCGGTTCAGTCACATAAATATCTCATTTAGGACAGCTTCTCTTACCATGCATCAAGTTTCGCTCCATTCAGATCACCCGTTTGCAATGCGGATGCCACAAGCTTCCAGATTCCCCCTAGTAAGTAAGTAAATAAGTAAGTAATTATTTGCGACCCGCCATTTCGAAAAAGCGGAGTAAATGAACAAAACACTGAAACACACAGAAAAAGACACTTAATTTTCGATCTTCGGCCAGGAAGCAGTGGATAATGTCGTGCGCTGATTGGGCCCTGTTGTCCATGATTTTTGAAAGCGATGAGCAAACATCCAAAAGGGTAACACTTGCATCTTGAATTTTGAACTTCTCCGTCAATGTATGGTTGTGACATAATTTCGACAAGTGGAGCAGGTGCTTTGCATATTTAAAATAACATGATCTCATCTTTCTGATCTCCTTCTTTCGCAGAACATGAGTGACACCAGAACGAAATAGGATAGAAGGAGCGCAGAAGGTGCTGTACAAATTTCCCAGGGACGATGCGCCCATAGAATCGAGACAAGAAGATATGGTCGATTTAAAGTTGTAGGGAGATAAGACTCCCCCTTGGCGAACAACAGTTCGGACAGTGTCAAACGGACATATCAGCTGATCTTTATTAGAACGATATTTCGGCCTTCTTGGTATCCGTGTGTATACCAGACATTCTCCCTCCCTACAACTCCCCCACGGGTGATCGAATCCGGAAAACGAAGGCTTCTTAAGTGATCGAGTCGAGTCTTTGGATGTGTGCTAATTTTTATCCTCCTAGCTTATGTGGAAATTCCCAAACTAGCAAAAGTGTGACAGACAGACCGACGGACAGAGATTACGGTCTGCCATAAAGATAAATCGAAAATCGTCCGGTCTCGTTGAAAACTTTGTACATCGTTTTTGCCGAATTGTCAACAACACAGTTGTATTTTATATTTACTTCACTTGACGTGTCTTCATCGGATCCGCTTTCCTTCCCAATGGGCCATTGCAACAGCATGGCAATGCTATTACAGCAAAACGATTTGTGCTAACACTGGATGCGGTGATTGTTGAAGAATAGAAAGCTTGATTTATAAGTTAAGACCCCCTCCCACTTGATCCCATTTCGTTAAACCTATTTGGAGCATCACTGTATTTGAAGAACGGGACGCTTGTAATGGATTTCCGCTCCTTCCCTTGGGAGAAACGACACAAAGCCTAACTCCCTGCACCTCCTTCATAATTTACGAAATTAGCTTCCCTTCTATCCAGGTACAGGATTATTGAAAGATGCATGTGACATTTGCGTCATCAGAGCATCTCCTGATACTTTTGACGCACTAAGATTCACTAATTTTCCTTCGGCTTTTCGAGAGCAATCTTTAGGGATTCATCCAGCGCTTCCCAGACGACTAGCAAAGGAGTGAGTTCGCTTAGCATGAGCATAGAATAATAAAGTACTCTGGAGAAAACACCCAAGCACCTAATAGTGTGCGTTGTGAGAGTATTTTTCACACGAGTATTTTTAACTGAAAAGTGCTGGGATACGACAATCTAGTTCCCCATATCTTGTTCACATAAATTGGCTTGAAGCCCCGCTGAAAATGCGTTACGGTACTTCGTTGTTCCGCTCTTCGCGAATAATCGATTTTCAAATAGTGAAATTTCCGTGTGATTTGTGGTACCTCTGTCTGCTTGTATCTGTGTTGTGCCTTACCAGAAAGATTTATGATATTTTGTTTGTTCAGGCACTATGCAATCAGCACCAAGCTCACCACTGCCCACTGAAAAGCCCCGTTTGTGTTGAGATTAAATTTCCCGCGTCATAGTAGATTTACGTTGTGGTCCAAATTATTCAGTGTATTCAGTTAAATGACGCAACAATAAGTTGGCTTTTCAGTTAAACTTTAAGCTTAGGGATCTTCGACAAGAAAAGATAGAAGCCCTTCCTGCCGTCTATCTGAACGACGGGAGGAGTCTGAAGCGGATAGCAGACCGTTCTGGTGTGGCACACTTTTAGCAGTAGGCTATCCTAGAAGAGGCGGATCCAGTACTAGTTTCATTTTTTTTTTTTTCAGTTTCATTTGACTGTATTTAAAGAAAAAAATATAAAATTAACACATTATTCCTGCCATATAACGATCGCAATTTCTGTCCGTCCGTCTGTCGGTAGGTCCGGTTTTGCTAGTTCGGGCACTTCCACATAAGCTAGGACGATGAAGCTTAACAATCGTATACGGAACCCCAAAAGATTAGGTTGGAAATAGTCACTTTCCCGATCCAAGCATCTTGGGGGGAGTGGAGGGAGGAGAAATCCGGAATCTTGAGGTATTTTTAAGTTTTGAAAGAGTGATCGGATCTCAATGAAACTTGATATTTAGAAATATCCCGTGTCTCAGACGACCCCTTTTGAATCCGGACCGGATCCGGTGACTTTGGGGGAAGCTGGAGGGGGAACGGAAATGTTGGGAAACGCTTAGAGTGGTGGGATCGGGATGAAACTTGGTGGGAAGAACAAGCACAAGTCCTAGATACGTCGTTGACATAACCGGACCGGATTCCGTCACTGTGGTGGAGTTGGGGGGGGGGGGGTCTGGTATTCTGGTGATCCCGCGAGTCTGGTACTTCCTGGCGTATCAGGGACCCGATCAGACTGACTTGAGAATAGTCGTTTCCTCGATCCGACCACCATGGAGGGACGGGTAACACGGGGTCTAGTGGCAGGCATAACTTTTGAACGGGTGATCAGAATTGAATGAAACTTGGCAAGTGGAAAGAGCTATCGTCTCAGATTCTCCAAGTCGAGTCCTAATCAGATCCTGGGGGGGGGGGATTAGAGGGGGGCACACTGGAAATTTCGTGAAATGCTTAGAGCCGAGTGATTGGGATCGAACTTGGTGGGAAGAACAAGTATTAGCCCTAGATACGGGGTTGATAGAACAAGATCGTACCGGGGTTCTGTGGGGGAGTTGGAGGGTGTTAGTGTTTCCAGGAATTCCGGTGATCCCCAGTTAGGATAGTGCCAGATTTTCCAAGCACGATGAAACTTTGTGGGTATATTAGTGACTTAAGGACCCGAAACGATGCCCTAGGAAAACTTGTGTTCCTGGATCCGACCACCTTTGGAGGAGTTGAGAGAAGGGGAATCCGGAAATCACTGACTTTCGTAAGTTGTGAACGGGTGGTCCGATTTGAGTGAAATTATAGGTGATAAGAACTTATGACCTAGACAAGTAAAATATGCATCTGAACCACATGCGGTCACGGTTGGAGGAGTTGGAGGGCGAACGGATGGACAGAATGGGATGCAAGTCGAACAGTACCGAGTTCATGCGGCTATTGTTCCATACTTCGTAGATAAATATTCTTTGAGCCCAAGCTCACTTTGAAACATATATTCAAACAATGTTTACAACGGATACGTCGGCGACGATTCTTCATCAGAGGTTTGTTTCCCTCCCTGACGTTGACCCAGAAGATTGACAGCCTGACGAGGACCCTTGTCAAGAAGGGCCGAATGTAAACATTGCTTGAATACTTGATTTGTTATTTGACGTCCGGACCGGATCCGGCCAAGGTAGGGTGGGGTGAGCGGGAACCAGAAATTGGATGATAGGCTATGCTCCGATTGGACTCAAACTTGATGGACGGGAACAGGAGGTGTCAGAGATGCGACATTTATGTTTCCGAGTCCTATTTAGCCATGGTGGGGGGTGGGGGTGGGAGGGGAGTCCCGGAAATGTTGTGGCTCGCATAGAGGTAAAAAATTACAGCGATTTTAATGAAACTTGAAGTGTACAGAGAGCACATGCCATACATGACATATTTAAGGGTCTGAACCGGATCCGACCACGTGGGGGGGGGAGAGTTACCGGAAATTCCCCAAAAAATTTAGATTCGGTTGGGGCAGTTGTAAGGGGGGGGGGGGGGCGAAAACTGTGTGACATGCACAAAAATTAAACACATGGGCATAATGGGATGCAAGTTGGACAAAACCGAGTTTATGAGGCTTAGAATCGTTATTTGGTGTCTGGACCGGCGCGGTAGGAGGAGGGGGAAGGGGAAACCGGAAATTGGAAGATAGGCTTCGATTAGAGTCAAACTTGCTGGACGGGAAGAGGAGATGTCAGTTACGTGAGGTTTACGTGTCCGAGTCGTATTCTGCCACAATGGGGGGAGTTGGAGGGGGAGTCCCGGAAATTTTATGGCTCACACTAGTAGTCAAACGAGTGAAGCAATTTGAATGAAAATTGAGTGACAGTAGTTAACATATTTTAGGGTCTGGACCGGATCCGAACATATTTTAGGGTCTGGACCGGATCCGAGCACGGTGGTGTTAGGGTGACCAGAATTTCCCAAAAAATGCTCAGATTCGATTGAAACTTGACAGGTGGTAAGAGAAGAAGCTTTGGATGATCCATTAATGTTTCCGAACCAGATTCGGACGCGGTAAGGGGAGTTGGAGGGGGGTACCGGAAATACTGTGGCACGACTAGAAATCAAACGAGTGGATCTAACAAGAAACTTCATTTGCTCTAGATGATCTGAGGCCATGCCAGAAATGCTCAGACCCGAGTGAAACTAGATAATCTATTTCTATATATACATAAGGGGTGGGATGACCGGAATGTTAAAAAATTCGAATGAAACTTTATAGGTGGTAAGAAAAGAAGCGTTGGATGATCCATATATGTCTCTGAACCAGATTCGGCCTCGGTAGGGGGAGTTGGAGGTGGAGGGTGCCGAAAATAATGTGCCATGTCTAGGGATCAAACGTGTGGATCTAAACTTGGAAGGTAGAAACTTCATTTGCTCTAGATGATCCGAGGCGATGTCAGGAATGCTTAGACTAGCGTGAAACTAGATATCCTTTTTCTAGGTTTGATCCCAGGGAGTAGAACGGGGTATTTTGTGACGTTTTCGTCTACTTTCTTGCATCACCTACTAATAAAAAGTGCCATATGAGCTCGTAGCTCTTGTTTTTTCTTTTCTCGGTATAAGTTATTCGGTTAGCTGACTAACCGAAGCAAAACCGAACCACTAAAAACCGAACCGAACCAAAACCGAAGCACTAACCGAAGCCAGCAAAAACGTAGGTTTTTCCATTAGTGCAGTAGATGTAAATATAGAAGAGTTAAACTGTGTTTATTAATAAAATAAGTATCCTATAAAGCATTATTAATTTTTTAATTAATATTGATTAGTGCCCTGCCTAAGAAAGCACATAAGATTCTGGCGGACGTTTAAAAAGCGCATGTCCGCAGGGAAGGGCCGGGTAAAGCTACCTACAGACACAGTCCCATAAGATTTCGCAAGCGAAATACGCATGCGAAATTCAGTTCACTACGGGGGAACCTGCACCCAGCTGTGAAAATTCGAGTGTGTGTCTGTAACCCTTTAGTCGTCCTCGATAAGCGTATAAAACTGAACTTCTTTTCGAAGAAATTGGCTGGCAAGGCGCTATTCTGTCTGACTCTCGTTAGCAGGACGCCGGTTTTTTTCACGCACATAAGAGAAGTTTTCCCAAGGATTGACAGGGACCAGTTGGCTAAAAACAATTGCCATGACGAAGTTAACTACGAGCTATAAATCCGACAGGGAATTGCTTTTTAGGATCCCAAAACGTAAGTGGAGGGATACCTATGACTACATAAAAGATGTCCTTCTGTCCGTCCGTATGTCCAATTTGCCCACGAGAATCCGATTTGACCAGAATCAAACTTTAAGCTGGTATGTCGAGGATATTTATAGGTCTAAGTATGCTATTTGATGGGTCCCGACCAGTCTATCACAAACCCCGATTTTGGGAAAGCCTATGCCAAACGCTGGGTATACGTAGCGTTTGGTATGCCCTCTGCCTAACGCTGAATGCACTATGCCAGATGCTGGTTAATTGAACCCAATACAATATTGATGATTTGAGTGAAGCAATCAACCAATCAGACTTCATCTGTGGTGAGGTAAGTCAGGGTTAGGGTACCAACAGCTATCATCGTTTGGCATAGAGCATCCAGCGTTATAGGCATCGGCTGTGCCAAACGCTAGATATACCCAACTTTTGGCATAGGGTATCCAAAAATCAAGGGATGGTTGCTAACTGCCCCCCCCCCCCCCCCCCCCCCCCCCCCCTCCCGTTCATGGGTAACTGGGCCCAGATTTCCCATGAGTTACGTTCCTCTATGATATGTCTCGAGTTCAACTCTTGTATATTTCTGGATATGTGTGTATAGATGCGGATTTTGGTGTAACAGCAATAAATAAGACCACGCCGCTGTTCCACGCCAAGTTTCTCGGAGTAAGGATTAAAGTTAAGTGCAGTTTTTGCTACTGGGATTAATCTTATCTCTACTAGGATAAGATTAACCCAAATTAGAGATAATCTTATCTCAACAGAGACAAGATTAATTCCCAGTAGCAGATCTTGCAAGATTTTTTTTTTTACACAGTAGCATATTTCGGTCCTTAACAATCAGTTGGAAACTGGACGGTTTTGTCACGGCACTGTCTAGGGAACCGGGAGTCGTACTTTATGTCCTACGGGCTACGGAACCGGTAGTTCTCACGGAAACCAAACCATATGAGCTGCGATTCCGGGATCTGACGTCATTAACTAATGGAAACTTGTATGTGCTGGCTCCCGTTCCGGTAGTAATTGGAAATAGCTCACGGAAACTTCATCGCACCAGCTTCTCGTCCGGTAGCCTCACGGAATTGTGTACTCAGAAGCTAGGGAGCCGGTAGTTGATACCGGAAACTGTATAATTGGAGCTTCTGTTCCGGTAGTGTCTACGTGGAATATAAAACTCACGGAATAGTTTGGATAAGAGCTAGGATGCCGGGATTTTCACGGACTTAGAGAAAATAACATGGGAAAAAATTCACTACCGGAACCCATATATTGAGAGCTAAGGTACCGGTAGAAAGTACTATTTGCTGGAAAATGACCTGCTCACGGACACAGATGGCTATGGGCTAGGGTTCCGGTAGTGATGGAAAAAAAAATTGAACTCACGTACCCATGTCAGTGCAGACTAGGAAACCGGAAGCAAATATTTTTAACTAACGGAACCCAACTTCTGCTGGCTGGGGTTCCGGTAGGGCAAACAAAAATAAGATGTCTAACTGGATTCAGTGAGCTGTACCGGACTCAAAGTCCATATTGACACGCGTCCATGAGTTTTTAATTTTATTTTTTGGCACTACCGGAACCGCAGCTCGCAAGAGCTGGGTTCCGTGAGTAAAAAAATATTCACTTCCGGTTTCCTAGTCTACATTGACATGGGTCCGTGAGTCCTATTTTTTTATTTTCGTCACTACCGGAACCCTAGCCCATAGTCACCTGTGTCCGTGAGCTGGTCATTTTCAAGCAAATAGTAGTTGCTACCGGTACCTTAGCTCTCAATATATGGGTTCCGGTAGTGAATTTTTTCCAATGTTATTTTCTCTAAGTCCGTGAAAATCCCGGCATCCTAGCTCTTATCCAAACTATTCCGTGAGTTTTATATTCCACGTAGACACTACCGGAACAGAAGCTCCAATTATATAGTTTCCGATTTCAACTACCGGTTCCCTAGCTTCTGAGTACACAATTCCGTGAGGCTACTGGACGAGAAGCTGGTGCGATGAAGTTTCCGTGAGCTATTTCCAATTACTACCGGAACGGGAGCCAGCACGTACAAGTTTCCGTTATTTAATGACGTCAGATCCCGGAATCGCAGCTCATATGGTTTGGTTTCCGTGAGAACTACCGGTTCCGTAGCCCTTAGGACATAAAGTACGACTCCCGGTTCCCTAGACAGTGCCTTTTGTCACATGATCGATGACATGCCGTTCGTAATGAAGTTGTGACAAAGGGAGTATTAGGCTGCTACGATTTGGTTTATTGCACTTTACCAATATGAAATAGGTTAAAAGGGTCGGACTGGCTAGCAAGACATTCAGTATCGAAGATGAAACATTGCAAGATCTTGAAGATCTTCTTTGGATTTCTGTATGCGGTTTGTTTACAGTAAAAACTCTTAAACTGGGATGATTTCATAATATACTATTTCGATATTTTTCTGGTTATTGAGGATGTTAAATGTCTCGGTTCTAACGCTTTTTGTTTATAAGACGTTATAAAGATTTGACTTTACACTCCACGTCTGGGCGCTCGTGCACTTGTTTATTTTGAATCTCAACTACTGAGATCGGTTATTTTATAATTGACAGTTGTGCTCGTTGTACAAGGCTGTGTCAGTGTGGTGTCGCAGTAGCATTCACGTTCTTGAGACGACCCCCTGTGGTTCGAGTTCGATTCTTGGTAGTCGCCAAGACCTTTTGCTTTTTTGCTCGTCGCTTGCTTGGCGTCTTAACCGATTCCGAACCGACATTCAGTCGGATAAAATTGGCAGAATGCGTCGAGATCGATCTGGTGAAAGATCTGCCATTCTGAAGAAGTTTATTTTCTTGTCAGATAAGTCTGACGGAGTCTGCCAAAACCAGGAAACTGGTAGATTTTTTAGTTGCTTATTCTTGACATACAGAGCTGTGTGGCGTCCTGAAGGGGCTAAGGTTCGTGGTTTGCTCGTATAAGATCGATTCTTGGGAGTCGCGGTCTAGGTCTTGCTTCTGCTCGGCTTTTGCTTGGTTTCTGAATCCACAGATGGGGAAATCTGTTAAAAAAGCAATTGATTAGGATACGACATCTTAAAAGACTATGCTATAAATTGGCAGATTGCGTGCGAGATCTTTCTAGTGATTTATCTGCATAACTTCAGACATCGAGGTTGATATCGGAAAATAACACCGAGACTGTCATTAAAAATAACCGAAGGCGATGTAGGTTATGAAAAATATCTACCGAGCCGAAGGCCAAGCCTACTGTAGACCTACTAAAATGACTACTGTTGGGACCCAGGCACTTACCAATACAGTCTTTTACTTTTTTGGCGATTCAGATGCCATGTCGTGAAAGCCTATATATAGATCTACTAAAATGACTACTGTGAAAAGTAAATAATAACAAAATCACGTGTTGCGTCTTAAGAAAAGAAAATTCTAAAACGAAGACAGTGATCAATGCTGAATAACTAGCTTTTTGAAAGCAAGGTATAGTAGGACGTTGTTTCAGTTGACAAGCTGTATTTTCAGTGGAAATCTGATTGTGGCAAGGTATGACCTAGGGCATAGGATGGTTGTCTAAGAGTGTAAGATGTTTTTTCATTTAAAAAAAAAAAAAATTTTTAGTTTTCCAGTATTTTTGTGTATTTTTTAATATATTTTTTGGATTTCAGCTTCTAATTTTTAGTATTTGAGGGAAAGTGCTCGATGAAGATCTACGGAGGCTGATACGGCTTCGTCCAGCCTCGCTGGAGGATGATACGACGTCGTAACAGCCTCGACAAAACTAATTGTCATAATATAACTTCACTTAATAGCTTCTACTTTCAGTATTTGAGGAAAAGTGCTCGGTGCGGAGGCTGATACGGATTCGTATCAACCTCTGTGGAGGATGATACCAGGTCTTAACAACCTCCACAAAAGTAATTGTCATAATAAAATATGTTTGAGAAAAGTTATCTATGTATATATTAGTATGTCTAACGAACGCAAATTTCATGTCAGCATAGGCTACGAATCCGTATCAGAAGTTCATTTTCTTCCCGGTTACACAGCGGAATTCAACTACAGCCGGGAATTTCGTAATAGTAAAAGATTTTCCTAAAATCGATTAGACATATATATATATATTATGTATATAGGGGTAAATATACATGTCGAATCCATATCCGAACTTGATTTTCTCAACGGGCTAGCCGTTTGGTCGCAATCCGTCAGAAAACACCAGTGGGATATGCCGCTATGGTATTTTGATAGTGCAAAACGGATACGTCATCTGAATTTTACTAGAGCTATATTTCGGCCCATCTTGGCAAGGGACCTCTGCAGGCTCAAAGCCGCCCAAGTTGGAAAAACGAATTATCAAAATCTGATTCGCAGTCAGCTTGGGCTGAAGGAATATTTATCCGCTATGGTATAATTTTGTCTATGTACATTTTCTATGAATCGTAATATGCTTACGGAGCCTGGCGAAAACCGGAAATCTACAAAAGCCGACCGCCTGGATTGTGAAGCCAAACAAATATTCGATTATTGGGATACCATCGAAACCTGTGGTCTTGTTTCCTTGAGAAGCCGGTCGGTCAGTGTCGGCGATGAGTCTGTCAATTTTCTCGACTACTGGACCATAGCGCGACTGACAGCATCTTGGGATCTAATTTTTTCGATAAAACAGACGACTAATTTTTCTAATCTATTTATTGGAAAGCAGACAAAAATTCGTCCGAAAGTGGACACGGTCTGTTGGCTTAAACAATTGCCATGACGAGTTAAATCCGCAGTTATAAATATGACAGGAAACTGCATTATCATCAATAGCCCCACGAGTCTAATTGACGAGTTAAATCCGCAATTATAAATATGACAGGAAACTGCATTATCATCAATAACCCCACGAGTCTAATTCCAATCATCATCCGACAAATTTTGTTTAGTATCTTGGAGATCTTGTTTGTTCGACTGACTGTGATCCAATATGTCGCTTTGTCATCAGACGAACTTGACGGATAGAAGTGATCCAGTCCCTAATAGTATCGTCCCCACGTGTAAGGAATCTTTGAGAGAAGATGATGGAGTAAAGATGTGTCTGTATGTGAAAAGACACGTGCGTAGGGCGGCTGGTCGGCTCTGAAATTTGCATTCACGCACTTGTCGGCTTGATCTAAGAGCTTGGAGGCTTGCCGAAGGAGTGAGAGGTACCAGATTGCTCCCACATAATTGCACGTTCATACTGTACGTTCATACTGTGTAATTGCACGTTCATACTGTCCTGGTTGGTTCCGCTGCAGGTCGGGCAGAGCAAAAGAAAACCGGTGGTGTCTCTAAAGGTTTTCAAAAATCCAGTAAGTCGTGCCTTAAGAAAGGGAAAATGGAGCTTGAAAATTCCTTGATGTTCCTGCCCTGAGTAATTTCCAGCTAATAGGGAACTGGGTTAAGTTTCGTCAGCTGCCTTCGTTTGGTTCGGTCTTGCGTGAGCTAGGGAGCATCCAAGGGGCGGTGCCACTCAAGAGCAACCTTGTAACTGTGACGTCTCTTCGCGTGCTGCAAGGCTTGTCATTGGGGCGTCTCCAGCTGGTGTGCGTTAGAGTTGGAATCCTTGACTGGGAAGCGAAATGTGTTGCCGTACCAGCGGATGGACCTTAGCCAGATTTCTACGTTGAGGGAATTAACAACACCTCTCTACGGACTCGTTTTTAAATCGACATGTAGTGGGAAGCGAATTCTCCCGCCTGTCGGCTTTGAAAAATGAAGCTGATTGCAGAATAAAGCCTATTGCAGGATTATTATACAGTGATCCTGTATCGCTATTCTTCTGTTTTGTGAGCTGTTTCCCCGACGCACAACTAACTACATCAATCATGGATCATTTCCTGTTTCGCTTTAACCGATCATGGATAATGATAAGAGCTTATGACTCTCGGCCACTGCCTCGAGCAGAAAGTCCGTCTTGGCCGAATGGTCAGCACGCCGAACTCCCAAGCGAATGGTCGCTCGTTCGAGTCTCGGTTGGGATTACAGTTTGGTTTGGGGAGGGGGTTTGTGGCGTAACCGTGTAAGACAAGCTAACGTCCACCCAACTTTCAATGGGTACATGGAGAAATCTGGAAAAGGTGACAAGGGTGTGCGAAAGTACCAGGATGGCTGTCCCCTAACCGCTCATTGCACTTCCTGGCAGAGGTCGGATAATCGTGTTGGATCTGCACCGCCAGTTGAGGCCTGCATAGGCTGATGCTGACATCTTTACCTTTTTTCTTTTCTTTTTTTTACCTCGAACAGAAATTCGCGACCCTGTTCTTTTAACATTAATGCAGCGTTTACAAGTACAGGAAAACTTGACCAGAATCCGATCTTGGTGACAAGATAACGTTTACATGCGGAGGAAAACAACAACAAATTCTTCAGACCAGAAAACCTGACAAAAATAAATTCACTAGCCAATAATTTTTTTTTAGAGCATTTATGACATCAGCACTGATGGCTGCTGCTCTCAAAAGCTAGCTAGACTTCATTTTAGTATTTTTACCAGTGCCACCGACGAGATTCTTTTCAAGCAGACCGGGATTCCTTTCATGAAAGGATTCTCGTCCCTCTAGACTTTGTTTCTAGTCGTCTTCACGAACGGAATCCTATCGATTCAACCAGAATTCCTTTCTACTCGGCGGGATTTCTTTGTCCGTGTAAACACTACATAAGCTGCTGCTTGTGCCGAGTAGCTTGTAGAAGAGCATATATATTGGCATACCTCCGATACAAAGTGTTGCATTATCGCTTGAAATGAACTAGAAGTTCCATTTTCTGCGTCTCTTAAAACCTAACTTCCAGTCTTGGTCTTCCAGGATGAACAGCGAAGAGAGGAAGAGGCCAACGCTCTGAAAGCCGAGTCTGAACCATCAGCGTCCCTTGACCAATCGGAGCTTAAGGTTGATGAGCAGTCACAGACAGAAGTATTCGCCTCCGACGAAAGGGGACAATCGCCGCAACCCTCTATGGAGCCAATAAAAGAAGAAAGCCCGACGAACTACCAAAGTAGCTTTAGTTTCGTAAGTATATATTTCGCATAGAGAAACAAAAACGAAAAGGAATTTCTCCTCTTCTGTGCCCACAGCGAGGGTCAGTTTGCCTGTCGAAGATTTCAGAATCGTCGTGGATATGACATATTTACCGGAGCGCTTTGTGGTTAAAAATATAAGGAAGAACAAACAGTATTAGGAAATAGAAACGAATAGGCTGACCTCCACAGCCCTTCGCCAAGTCAAGGCCACTGCAGGATTGTAAAGAAATAAAAAAAAAATCCAAAAAGAAAGAAACAAACAAACAAAAATTAGCTGAAATTTTATTCAAAGTTTTGCCTGATTGATATCCATTTATTTATGCTCTGGGGTAGGCCAGAAACTCAGGCCACAAATGACCTGTTGTTCAACCCCCCAAAAGAAACAGTTGATGGTAAGTCTTCACAACATACGTAACTGCTGAAAACACCACTCATTAGAACACTTCTAGTCTTCCCGTCAGTCACAGGAACTTGGATTTGTCGATAGGTTATGCTTAAAGTTTAACTGAAATGGTCTGAGATAGGACAATCTAGTTACTCATCCCTTATTCACTTAAAGAGGAGACCCGATAAAAAAAAATGCGTTACATTGGTGCTCCAATATCCTCTATTAATCGATTTTCATGTAGTGGAATCTCCCTGTCTGATTTGTGGTACCTTTATGTGCTTGTGCCTGTTTTGTATGCTTGACGAAAACGATTTAATAAATAAGTGTTCATGCAGTGAGCTGTCAGCGAGCTGATAGCTGGCTACCGTAAAGCGGTGGTTGTATTGAGATTCAAATTTTCCGCGTCATAGCAGAATTTTGCTTTGTTAGCACGGCCGTAGATATTCTGATAGCCATACTAGAGCAAATAGAGAAAAATAAAAAAAAAATCCTTTAAGACATCCAAATAACGCAGTGAGTTAATGATACAAAAATAAGTAGGCTTTTCAGTTACACTTTAAAAGCAACTAACGTTAAAATATCTGAGCTTACCGATATGACAGTCACAATGCTCAGTTTGAATTTAATGCTCTTCTTTGCTTTCCCTGTGTTTGGTGCAGACGTATCCCTCTTTCTGGCCGGGCTTTTCACCTTTTTCTGCTTTCTTTAGCCACATCTTTTCAGTTAGGACTCTTTCAGGGGACCATGATCGCGCGTAGGTTGGTCTTCAACCCACACATATTAATGAATCCAAATATATTTGATTAATAGTTTCGTTTTTTTAGAGTGATCTATTAAAGAACCGCAATCGAACTGATATGTGAAATGCTGTACATGTGATCGAGCTTCCGACCACTTGTCCTGCGCCAAATATGTTCGACTCGCTCAGAACTAAAACTCTAAATGAACAGCTCTCAACTGTAAAACTAAAAATGTCGCAAACATCAAGTTGTTCTTAGCTGGGAAATGAATTTCAAGTTCACTTCCCAGCTCGAGCGACTTTAGCCTGAAGGCGACCGTTGATAAGAAGGGCCAAAATATTGCTCTGATAAAGTTCAGCTGACGCATTCGTTTGTCACTATCAGCTATAATTTGCAGTTAGCAGACTGAAAGAATATTTATTGTCACAAATTTAAGACAAATGTTTGTTAGTCGAACTTTCTGAGATTCGATTTTTTTTCAGGCTTCACCTTCTAGATTTTTCTTACGAATTCCAGACAGCCGTTTTCGTCGAGACGGATCTGGAAGGGAAGCCAGGTCAAAAACGTCTGGAATCACGGGGTTACATAAGGGCAACGCGTTTGAGTGACGCAATAAATAAGCAAATGTAGGAAGAAAAGGGAGAGTGATTGGCAATGCCCACGATCACAATGCCCACGAATCAAAATGTCCACTATAAATGTCCATGACTCATAATGCCCACGGCCGAAAATGCCAACGGTTCATAATGCTCACGATTGAATTATTTGAGGCGTTCAGTCCGCAGTAAAGTTGAATTAGCGATTAGTGAGAAACGGAAGGCAAAGACCGAGTATCACAAGTAATCGTATATTGAACTGGTAGAATCTCAATATAATCAACAAACAATAAAATAATTCCTTTCAATACCTTTTCCGTGGTAATCCTGCCCTTGTAGTCTCGTTCTATGTTGTCCAAGACATGTTGGCCTTCCCTGTGGACAGTTTGAGCCGTCATCATTTTGAAACAGCCTCTCCTGTGGACATTTTAAACCGTCGGCATTTTGAGTTGTCGACGTTCTGGACGATTTCAATTTTGGGGTCTTCGACTCACTTATAGGCATTTTGAGTCGTGGGCATTTTGAACCGTGGGCATTTTTGATCCTGGGCATTCTGGATCGTGGACACTTTGAACCATAGGCGTTTTGATGGTGAGCAATCTGAGAGTGGGCATTATGAGAGTGGGCAAAAAAAATCGTGCTGATTTTGGAAACCACCCGAGTGGCTGTGATTGGGAAGCAAAGATATTTGGAGCTGATGGCGAGATCTAGGAAATAATGAGAAATAGCAAAATTAGCTATCATCACTATAATGAAAATCCGGAAGGGTTGGCGTGACTGTGGGGAATTCCCAGATATCTGGTGGTCTGGAAGGTGAAGCCTGGGCTTAAGCCACCACAGCACGAAAGGAAGATTTGACACTTTCAAAATATGAAGATTATGCGCAAGAATATCAAATGATTATTTACTGTTTTTGACTATCGTCGCCTCTCGCCTTCAAGGACCTCGAGACGTTACTTCTTACTGGATAGATACTTCTGGCGTGGCTGTTTACAGGATGTGTCAGCACCAATTTCCCCCACAGTTGCATACACTTTTCAAGACTTCTATTCCATCAGTTGTGGATCCTTCACCAAGAATTGTAATCATTTGTGAAAGGACGCTTGCAGTAGGCGACAATATTCCTCAACGAGACTTTTCCAGTTTCATGTTATGGGCAACTCAACAAAAGGTGTTCTAAAGTTTCTAGAGCATTTATTCAAACAATGTTTACAACAAATACGTCAGCTAAGATTCTTCATCAGCGATATTTCGACAAGGCAAGGGTCGTCGTCAGGCTGTCAATCCTCTGGGTCAGCGTCGGGGAAGGAAACAACCCTGTTCTAGAGCCGACAATTTTGCCGCTTACGGCAAAGAATCGTCATCGTGCTGCTGCATGGTTTGAATGCAATCTAAAGACTATTCTTCCTTCTTTCAGTGTGAGCCTAAATACTTATTTATTTCCAGGAGGCTGAGGATTCGAAATTGTGACGCCGAAGAAGTGATTACTCAAATTGGCGAGCGTGTTGCGATACCCTCTGATCGAAATACATAGAGAGCCAAGGTCGCTCACAAGACCTGTCCCAAGATTAGTGTTTGCGCATAGTGATTTGCGACAGTTTCTCTCTTTCCAAGCAGACTTTTTTAACGCACAGATCTTCATTTTTCTCGGTGTCTTCGAGTGATTTTGAAAACGCTGTCTAGTCGCATAACCGGTTGGTGCTTTGTTCTATGAAGTGTCAAGGTATAATTGTGTCAAATGCAGTACATTCCTCTCGGTAACTTTGATTTGAAAGTCAAAGAAAGTGTGAATCGAACCGAATCGAGGCGTGTTCTTTGTCTTATTCTCTCTGAACGACATGCAAACTCTACGCAAAAATTGTCGGTAGTAAAGCGTTGTAAATTTATGTAAGTGCGTTTTTTTTTGGAATCGTATGTTGTAAAGCACAGTGTACATGGAAAATTGCCAAGGCGACCTTGGAATCGAAAGCGGCCAAATATTTTGCAAGTTTCGGTGTCGGTACGATTTCTGTCAGATCGTGCTGGTCAATAGTTGAATTTGTTAAATTGATTAGTAGTGTATTTTCAAACGGCTTGATGACTTTTACCGCAGACACTTGCATCAGACGTGGACATGTTGATATCTATGTTTACTAGAGGCTGGGAGGTCACGAAACACTTTGATTGCTACTGCATGCAGAATCCATTACTTTCAGTTTCTAAATGCTGAACTTGTAAGTTTGTTCATTTAAAGTGAGATTGAACACACTGTAAAAAAAAATCTTGCATTATTTGCTACTGGGATGAATCTTATCGTTATTGAGATAAGATTACCCCTAATTCGGATTAATCTTATCCCAATAGAGATAAAATTATCCCAGTAGCAAACACTGCATCCTTATTCGGAGAAACTTTTCCCAGTGCAGTCCTCTTTCCGTCTCGCGGAACCATAATCAGAAGCTATGTTCAGGAACCTAGGACGCCCAGACTACACCTCCTGAGTCTTCACGACCAAGATATGTCTTATCCACAGTGAAAATGGACTCCTCCCCCCCCCCCCCCCCTCACTGAGACGTCGGTATTAATGATATATTAGGGAGAGTTACCCTAGGTTGACACAGACGTTCACACTGAGGCGATATCGGCCATCGCCGAGATTTTCGTCGCCAAAATCGGTGATTTCTGTTGCTTCGTCAGGCGATTTTCGATGTTGGGAAAATTCAACTTTAATCGGGCGACAGTACGATTTTATGCAAGCAGCAGCAACATTTCGCGTTAAATTCTGTTGCCGACGATAATTCAGTGTGAACATCCAGGCGATAAAAATCTTCTGTCGCTGCGACTGAAAAATCTCATTCATCGCCGCGATTTTCTCTGTGTGAACCTAGGGTTACTCGTGAGTCCAAGGGCTTTTTCAGACAATTTTCTTGCACCGTACACGAGCGTTCACGATTCAAAACTTTGTGATCTCCCAACGAAAAACTTATCTCAAATTAGTAGTATGAAGCTGTACGAAAAAGTAGCATGCAGTACGAACTGATGCTACTGAATGCTTCTACTTCAAGGCTACCGTGTTACTGCATTCTACTGCATGCTACTGTTAGCAAGACTGGATGGTACTATAGCAAGACAGGATGCTACTGGATACTAGCTTAAGATTGGCCCAGTCTGAGGCACATTAAATGATAGTATTCTTTACTATTACATATCAATACATACATCTTTTTCGTAGAACTATCATACAAATACGCAGATTACACATTTTTCATCCGGCTGTTAACGGAGGAGGTTGCGATATTTTGCTATGGACCAAGATGACTGCCGACGCGGAGGGTCCCAGGGAAGATCTAGTTTTCTAGGATACTAGGGGATTAATTCTCAGTGAATCTTGCAGTGTCGCCGTACGGCTGTTTTTACAATGAAACTTGCGGAGAGCCGATCTAGCCAGACCCACTGTCCGTAAATTTATAGTAAGGAACGCCGAACTTGTCAGGTCTCCCGCGCTTAAACTGCGCGACATCTTTCCGCGTTCGTCGGAACCAACAAAAGATTGAGTCTAAAATTATCTAATAACCAAGGGACCCAGATCAAGAAGGAATGTCACCTTTTCGCATGTCGTCTGCTAGTACAATAGACCGTGGTTTAGCATTTGTCCTCGGGAACTTTTGGTGGCTAAATATAAATTCTACCAGCAAAGATTTTTTCTAAAATCTGACATATTAATTTTATTCATTATGAAGTTGTGCCAGGTACATAAGATCGGTTTTGATATTTTCTGACCAGAATAGGATATGCGGGAGCTTCAGAAATCATGATATTTTTCACAGTAAACCAGGACCGAAAACTCTTATTTACGCTGCGAACAGACGGTCCAGTTTGGATACTGACGCACTGGAACTCCTGCCAGGGTTCTTGGTCATCAGTTCAATACAGAGAATTTAAGTTTGAAATAGATAACGATCTTGCACAAAATCCGGTCGGCAAATCCTGGTCTTATCCGCAAATATCCGCAATGTTATTCATTCTCACTTCGGTGCTAGCACGAACACTGAAATCTGACCAGATTTTATTTCTGGCTGGAAATCAGATCTGGACAGTAAATTCATTTGAAAGTGGCAAAATGCACAAAATTGTAAACCACATCATTTTCTACGCGACGCCACTTACTGTGTAGGCATCCCCTCACCCCAACCCCTCCCGATGCGCATTATAAATCAAAAGTGTTGACGCTAACTTTCCTGACCATGGGTTTGACCCGTTGGAGAACCACGCTCTGAGGCTTTTAGAATCGACCAAAGAATCCGTGCCGGCCATGCAGAAGAAGTCTGCTTCCAGCATACTGTTTTCATTAGTACTAGCCGTTGATCACCAGCTCCACTCCACGCTTTCGACCTGCGTATTTGGACGTCACGTCGTAATGAACGTAGTGTTCCTCTTCTCTTAAGAACCACGAATCCCTCATCGTTACTCCTGTAAGTTAGGAATAGCTGTTTTTTCTTGTGGTGCTTTCTTCACAGGTTCCCCTTTTCAAAGAGCTAGTCGCCTACACCAAACGTTGTGAGATGCCAGAAAGTTAACTGAGAAATAGCCTATGTGGTTTGCTCAAACGTAAAATACATCACTTGGAATTTTGAAGGGCACCTGAGAAATTGTGAATGCCCTCTCAGCCTTTGCCAACTTCTTTGCTTCCGAAGTGCGTCTAATTTTGCGATTTTGGGACAGGAAAAGTTGGTAAGAAAATGTTAGATTTTTTAAATTATTTTTCTCGTAAAGCTTTTTTAAATTACGAGCAAAATAAAATGATCAATTTTGCTTGAACCATTGCAGCTCGGTGTCTAGAGCAGTACTAGCTGTTTATGTACAAATTAAAAAAATGTAGGTGAGTGTAGATTACCAATAGAAGACTCTCTTACCAGGGGAAGAAGTGGAAAAGGCATCATGGGCTTTTGGTGTTTTGCTGTTACCATTCTCTTGCAGATTCAGTATATAACGAAACTTTTTCTGTAAGTGTAATCTCAGGTACTCTCATGCCAACCATTTTCTTCAACTTTAGCTCAGTTTAAGTGTTTTTTTATGACATTAGCTCTAGTCGAGGTATAACGTAAATAGTTCTGCTTGACACGTCACCTTATAGTCACTGTACCTAAGCTCACACATTACTTGAAACTGCTATTGCAGAGTCTCCACAACTTTTTTTTATTGTTCGCTGTCTGCTGCCCAGTTTTTTTCGGGGTGTTTACGATGCTGCAAAATTCCAAGCTGCAAGCGATGAGGCTTCATATGGACCGACTGACTAGGCTTTGAAGAATCATGTCATTTGGCTGTGTTATATGTGTTCAAATTATTCTCTTTTTCGTGTACTGATCGTTTTCTTTTTTCGGTTTTCGAATAAAGAATTTTCAGAACCTACTTCTTATTTCTTCGTCACCTCTCCCCTTGGCACCGGAATATAGTAATTGGGTTGCGAGAGCAACACTTTGGTTTTGTCGTGTTTTTTGTTTTTGTTTTTTTGTTGTTTTTTTTCCTAGTACCCCGATTTGCCCTTATTCTCAGAAAGTGGTAAGGGTCTAACCTGTGCGATTTTTACGGAAAGTGTGGACCTTAGGCCAGATTGATGAATATGACATTACATTTTGGAAAGCTCCATAGAACTCTTGCCTGGGACCAAAAAGGATGGTTTTTGCTTGTAATTGAGCCACAGCCTACAGTGTGCGGACTAAAGTGGAGCTGTATAGCCTATGTCAGAGAGGACTATCTGAAGTTATGCAGCCAAGCTTCAAGCTTTCGTTCCATCAAACCATGTTTCTGCTTTCGAGTGGAAAGCTCCGTTATAGCAGGCAACGAGACAAGCACCAGTTTTAAACTGAAGATGGACTAAAATCTATAAGTGCGAAATATGTGCGGCAATTCCCTGGCCCCACAGCCAATACATCTTCTTTGAGTGACAAATAGAAAAATTTACAGAATCAAAAAAGTGTCATTTTCCCACGGGTCCGAAAGTGCTGCCATCTATTGTTTCTACCCGTTTCTGTTTGTGATTTCAGCTGAGTTTATCATTCCGTTTCTTACACTTGGGAGTGAGGAAGATAAATGAAATCAGATGGGCCTCTTAAACTTTAAAAGTTCTCTCACTGCTGAAGAAATTAGAGCAGGGGACAAGCTGCCCTTGCTCCACAAGGAGCAAAGACTTAAAGGACCTGTTTTACCTTTATTACTAACACAACCTTCTTCGATAATCGCTCCATATATTTCTAAACACGAGACCCCCATTTCGTACGGTACATTCTAACCCCTCTAACAAATCACGCTGATTTTCTCACTTGCCGTATTTTGCTGCCTTCGATGTGTATCACTCTGTCGACGGTTGTCTCCGAGAAGAGTTTTCCATCAGAAAAACCGGTTATGTAAATTATTTCCCTGTTTTCACTATAACTCAACGGGTCTCGGAAAAGGCTTAAAACAGCTAAAATCGTGGGTTACTTGTTGAAAAGCACAGCTTTAAATAAGTTAAAGGGTAAATAGTGCGAGGGGTCCTTTAAATGAAGAAAAGTTGTTTAAAATCCAGATGGCGATTGTCTTTCTTACGCTTTGCAGAAGGTACTAACCCCTCGTGGCTCGCCGTCGTGACTCATTGTCGTTATGTACTAGTTAATGTAATTCATTCCCGTTTGTTTTAGTCGCGCGATCAGGCCACATGCCGTTCGCTGGCACGAGGTCATTTGTAAATATGTCATATTCGCGATTCAATGTTTCGTGTTCATCGTCTTGTTAATTAATCGGAATGATTTTGCAACCGCTCTTGGCCAACTAAATTAGCGCTATTTTGGGGAATATTGAGGAATATTCTGATTGGCTAGTTTCGAACCAAGCCCAATAGATAAAATCACATCCACTCCTTGTTGTCTTGAAAACCGAAAGTGAATTAGGTCATTGTTCTTCCGTCTGACGTGGTTCAGCGTTAGCCAATCAGGACATACCTGAGAAAGTTGAACGGATTTCAACTTGTGTGTGAGACTATCTGGTATAGTCCGACCGCCAGGTCCTGAAAATGCGACACCCCCCTAACCCAAACGGTACAGTAGGTTTCGAAGTGGATTCCGACCAAATCGAACACGCTGATTCCGAATATGCCGGGAATTGGTTCCGGAAACGATGGCTTAAAGTAGAAATGAAGCTCGATGCTGTTCCATTATTTCCTCTCTATAAGAAGTATCGCTCTCAAACACAGTAGGTTGAAAATTGGATTCCAAACAAGTCGAACCCGCTGATTCCGAATATACCGATAATAAATTCCGGAATAGGTGGCTTAAAGTAGAAATGAAGCCTGATGCTATTCCATTATTTCTTCTCAATAATGAGTATAGCTATCAAACACAGTGGTTGAAAAATGGATTTCAACCAAATCGAACCCGTTGATTATGAATATACTGTTAATAAATAAGTAGACCTGAAACCTGATAAGTTATTCTCCTCCTCAGAAACAAGTGCCATCATCTGGTATAGTGTGCTACTGTCGGCAGAATAGTTATTCTAACCAGATTGAACCCGCTGATTCCGTGTGCCAGGAATAAACACTCGTTGATTAAGGATGTGATGCGAGTCTGTTGCTTAATAGCCTAAGTTTGCTGGAATTAATCAACATCTACAGGGATTACACCTGGTTCAAATAATATGCTCGTGTACTGAAATGTCGCACGAAATATCTAAAGCACAAAAAGACGAGTTGAATGGGACACACAAATCTCAAACTTTGCCAACGTTGCTTCACAAAATCAAATTCCCTATTCTTCATCCGAGTCGACAGAGCACCTGCCCCCCATACGAACATTTTCGCGGCAACAATCGAGGTAGTGTAAAACGAGGTCTTGTACCCCTCCTGTACGTAAGAAATTAAATTGTTCAAACTTCGTCGGGTGCACCCGAGAAGTTCAAGTCCTGTCGGTACAACAGGTTAATTAACTTCCATTCGTCTTCACATCAGGTTGTTTAGTACCATTTACTACACGTTCTACCGTTTACCACAAACCTGCATTCTTCACATTCAAGTAACTGTTCACATAATAAACACACCAGACAAACTGAGCTGCAACCAAGGCCGCATCAATGGGGGGGGGGTTGACCCCCCCCCCCCGAAACAAACAAAAATCATAATTTGTATAGGCTTTTCCCTCCGATCTATGTTTTTTGTACTTTTTGTCCGACCAGCAGGCAAACCCCCCCTCCCCGAAATAAATTCCTGGATACGGACCTGGCTGCAACCATGGGTAAAAATCATCTTATTACCATTCCAAGTTGAGCTACATTATTTCCCCTGTTAATAGTCAGAAACAAATATTTTGCCTTTTACGGCGTTCTCTGAGTAAGTAGCAAGAAAGTCTGACCTTTAGTTGCTTTTAATGTCATGTTTGTTTCGCAATTTTATCTCCTCTTCCGTATCTTCTCTGTAGGGTTAACTAATTAGCGGCGATTCTTGCTTGTGCGCACTACCTGTTGAGCAATTCTCAACTAAAATAGGTACTTTTCGAGAAGGGGTCTAACACTTCCAAAAACAAGTATAAACAAAAACAAAAAAGTGCTTTTAGGAGTTAAGCCAGCGTCGGATACCAGCGTTCCAAGCATATTCTGAATCAGGATTTTTTGGCCTACAAAATAGTATTGTCTGACTGACTGTACCTTTTGGGTCGGGTGTTTTCGAAACTAAGCGTCTTTTGACGAGCTGGCGGTCGGACTAGTACCCGAAACTGGTACGAGTATCGATTGCGAACGGCAGAAACCCAGCTAATTCTCGGTCTCAGAGCGAGTTCCGGAACTGGCTGGGTTTCTCGCAGTTCAACTTTCCAGGGTACTAGCCAATCACATTATTTAGGGGAATATTCAGGAATGTTCCGATTGGCTAATGCTGAACGACGTCAGACCGAATATCAATGACCTAAATTCATGCAGCGTTTATAAATACAGGAAAACTTGAACAGAATCCGATCTTGGTCACAAGATTATGTTTACACGCAGAGGGAAAAAGATTAATTCTTCAAACCAGAAAATCTGCCATAAATAAGTTAACTATCTAACAAAAAAAGGTCTTGAGAGCATTTATGACATCAGTACTGATGATTGCTGCTCTTAAAAGCTAGCTAGACTTTTTTTAGTACTTTTTACCAGCGCCGCCGACAAGATTCCTTTCAAGTACACCGGAATTCCTTTCATCATGAAAGGATTCCCGTCCCGCTAGACTTTTTTTCTACTCGTCTTCACGAACGGAATCCTCTCGAGTCGACCGGAATTCCTTTCTACACGACGGGATTTCTTGTCCGTGTAAACGCTACATCACTTTCTATTTTCAAGACAGCTCAGGGGTGGCCCGAACCACTTAGGCCAGGGGGGGTGAGACCCCTCATTTCAACGACTCCCGGATCGTAATATACGACTCTCACGTACCAACAAAAATAAACTGTTGCGACTACGCGGCAATGGCGCACATCCCCAACAACAAATAATAGAGTCGGTGTAAAACTAGCTGCAATGCATCAGCTGAAGTTGTTCTTGTAATCAAAATTTTTGTATACCTACCCATAGCCTCAGCTTAACATTTCAACTTTCGTTAAAGAGGAAAGCTTTCAACGCCTGTACCCGGGACAAATTAAAGCAAGCGCCGCAGGCGAAATTTTTTAAGCTGCCCTTGTCTAGACAGATTCTAGCCAGCCTTTAATGTGTTTCATATTTAAAAAGTTCCAAGCCAAATCGCCAAGTAAATGACACACCGTTCCTCTAAATAGAGAATACTCTGAAATGCGCCGCAGGCGAAATTTTGTGAAACGCCGAGGAGCAGACCGTCTTTTTGCAATCCCATTGAAAAGGAAATAATAGCTTTGAAATCACAAATCTGACAGTCGAAAAAAATGACAAAATAGTGGCCACAGAAAACAAAGTAAACACAAAGTAGATTTGTTCGAATTAAAGACAAAACAGAGCCAATAGAAAAGAAAGTAGATTTGCTCCGAGCTAACAGCAAAAAAAGTAATTTTCACGTTCAAAACACACTTCTTCAGAAAAGAAGCGAGGAAAACAGGTTTGCCAGTGCATTAACAAAAAAATCCGGATTGTCGGACGTAATAAGCGTTTGGTCTCGGCCTGACAGAAGTTTACAGATAGAAAAAAGACGCCGGTTCGCCACGAGACTTGAGTTGGCGTTTTTTTCCGGGTGATTTCATGTACTTTGTTTCATTATGAAAGTACCGTTATATTTGTCATTCGACACGCTGTACTTTCATGTCGAAAACTAAAGCAGGTAAAGCTACAGTGAGCTACCTCTGAAGAACTTAAAACTGTTTTTTTAGCATTTGATTCGACGAAGATGCTATACAGATGCCCCCCCCCCCACGTTGTCAACCAGCCGGTAAAAAATTGCTGCTTTTTTTGGAAACAGTCGATTTTTCTTCGAAACAGTTAGTTTTTCGTAAGTCGATTTGTATGGCACTTGAGCTTACTCAAGTGCCATATAGCGATTGTAATTTCTGTCCGTCAGTCGGTCAGTCGGTCTGTCGGTCCCGGTTTTGCTAGTTCGGGCACTTCCAGAAAAGCTAGGACAATGAAACTTGGCAGGCATATCAGGAACTGGACCAGATTAAATTAGAAATTGTCGCTTCCTCGATCCGACCATCTGGAGGGGAGTGGAGGGAGGGGGAATCCGGCAAAAATAGGAAAAATGATAGATTTTTAGCTTACGAACGGGTGATCGGATCTTAATGAAACTTGATATATGGAAGGACTTCGTGTCTCAGACCCTCCATTTTAAATCCAGACCGGATCCGGTGACACTGGGGGGAGTTTGAGGGGGAAACCGGAAATCTTGAAAAACACTTAGAGTGGAGGGATCCGGATTAAACTTGGTGGAAAGTACAAGCAAAAGTCCTAGATACGTGACTGATATAACCGGAACGGATCCGCTCACTTTGGGGGAGTTGGGGGGGGGGGAGAAGTCCGAAATTGTAGTGATTCCGCGAGTTCCATGCTTCCTGCTGTGCTGTGACGATGGAAATTGACAGGCATGTCTGGGACCCGACCAGATTAAATATGAAATCGTCAATTTCCCGATTCGACAATCTGGGGGGGGAGTGGAGGGAGGGTGAAGCCAAAATTTGAGGTATTTTTAGCTTGCGAACGGGTGATCGGATCTTGATGAAAATTGATATTTAGGATGACCTCGTGTCTCAGACATCTCACTTTAAATCCGGGCCGGATCCGATGACACTGGGGGGAGTTGAAGGAGGGAACCGGAAATTTTGAGAAACGCTTAAAGTGGAGGGATCGGGATGAAACTTGGTGGGAAAAACAAGCACAGGTCCTAGACACTCATTGACATAACCGGCCCAGATCAGGGCACTGTGGGGAAGTTGGGGTGGGGGTCCGGATTTCTCTAATTCCGGAATCTAGTGGCGTGCATAACTTTTGAACGGGTGATCGGATTTGAATGAAACTTGTCTGGTGAGCTATCGCCTCGGACGTTCAGTGTCACGTCTGGGTCGGGTCCGATACCTGTGACGATGGGGGGGTGGTGGAAAACTCAAGAAACTCTAAAAGCAGAGGGATTGGGACGAAACTTAATGGATGGAACAAGCATTAGGCCTAGATGAAATTGACCATGCCAGATGGTTTCGGGGCTCTGTGGGGGGAGTTGGAGGGGGTTTCCTGGAATTCCGGTAGTCGTGAGTTAGAATAGTTCCAGATGTAAGACGACAACGAAACTTTGTAGGCATATTAGCGACCCGAATTATCTTGACTTAAGAACCTGACACAACATACCCCCGGAAACTTCCGTTCCTAGATCCGAGCATTTTTTGGGGAGCAAGAGAAGAGAAATATGGAAATTGACTTCTATAAATTGCGAACGAGTGGTCTGATTCGAGTGAAACTTTATGGGTGATACGAATCGATGGCCTCGACATGTAAAACATGCGTTAGAACCATATGCGACCACGATTAGGGGAATTGGGGGTGGGGGGACCTTTGACATGCACAAAAACCAAACGGATGGACCGAATGAGATGCAAATTCGACAGTGCCGAGTTTATGCGGCCTAGATTTGTTATTTGGCGTCCGGGACGGATTCGGCCAAGGTAGGGGGGGGGGTACTGGAAAATTGCAGATAGGCTATGCTCCATTTTTAATCAAACTTGATGGACAGGAACAGGGAATTAAGAGATTGGGCCCGGACCGGCTCCGACAACGTTGGTGGGAGGGGGGGGGGGGTACCGGAACTTTCCAAAAATGCTCAGATTTGAGTGAAACTTGATAGATGGTATAAACGAAGAAGCTTTAGGTGGTCGATTTTTTTTTATTCCGAACCAGATTCGGCCACGGTAGGTGGAGATGGAGTGAGTACCGGAAATCGTGTAGCACGTCTAAGGATCAAACAAATGGATTTATTGGGATGAAAGTTTGAACAGTCATGTGCATTTGCTACAGACAATCGAGACGATGCCGGAGCTGCTCAGAAATGAGTGAAACTAAATATCCTATTTCTATTTCCGAACCGCATTTTTGGATGGCGCGTGTGTTTTGTGACGTTCTCATCTACTTTCTTGTACAGCCTACTCGTACAAGTGCCATATAAGCTCGTAGCTCTTGTTCTTAAAAACGATCGGTTTTTGGCAAGTGCCATATATCGATTGTAATTTCTGTCCGTCAGTCGGTCCCGGTTTTGCTAGTTTGGGCACTTCCAGATAAGGTAGGACGATGAAACAAGGCAGGCATATCAGGGATTGGACCAGATTAAATTAGAAATAGTCGCTTCCCCGATCCGACCATCCGGAGGGGAGTGGAAGGAGGGGGAATCCGGAAAAATTAGGAAAAATGAGATATTTTTAACTGACGAACGGGTGATCGGATCTTAATGAAACTTGATATATGGAACGACTTCGTGTCTCAGACGGTCCATCTTAAATCCGGACCGGATTCGGTGACATTGGGGGAGTTGGAGGGGAAACCGGAAATCTTGGAAAACACTAGTGGAGAGATCCGGATGAAACTTGGTGGAAAGTACAAGCACAAGTCCTAGATACGTGACTGATATAACCGAAACGGATCCGCTCACCTTGAGGGAGTTTGGGGGGGGGGGGAGAAGGCCGAATTTGTAGTGATCCGGCGAGTTTGGTGCTTCCTGATGTGCTGGGACGATGAAAATTTGCAGGCTTGTAAGGGACCCGACCAGATTAAATAGGAAATAGTCACTTCCCCGATCCGACCGTGTGAGGGGGGGGGGAAGCCAAAATTTGAGGTATTTTTAACTTACGAACGAGTGATCGGATTTTAAGGAAAGTTGATACTTAGGATGACCTCGTGTCTCAGACGTCCCACTTTAAATCCGAACCGGATCTGATGACACTGGGGGGAGTTGGGCTAGGGAACCGGAAATCTCGAGAAACGCTTAGAAAGGAGGGATCGGGATAAAACTTGGTGGGAAGAACAAGCACCTAGATAGGTCATTGACATAACCGGACCGGATCCGGGCACTGTGGGGGAGTTGAGGTGGGGGTCCGGATTTCTAGCCATCTGGTGAGTTCGGCCTACTTCCTGATGTGCTAGGGCGATGAAACTTGGCAGGTATGTCAGGGATCCGAACAGATTGACTTGAGAATAGCCGTTTCCTCGATCCGACCATCGTGGGAGGAGTGAATGGATGGGGAGTCCGGAATCTAGTGGCGTGCATAACTTTTGAACGGGTGATCGGATTTGAATGAAACTTGTCTGGTGGAAAGAGCTATCGCCTCGGATGTTCAGTGTCAAGTCCGGGTCGGGTCCGATACCTGTGGGGGGATGGGGGGGGGGGGGGGCGGAAAAATCAAGAAACTCTAAAAGCAGAGGGATTGCGACGGAACTTAGTGGAGAGAACAAGAATTAGGCCTAGATACGAAATCAACGGAGCCAGACGGTTTTGGGGCTCTGTGTGGGGGAGTTAGAGAGGTTTCCTTGGATTCCGGTTAGAATAGTTCCAGATATACTAAAACAAAGAAACTTTGCAGGCGTATTAGCGACCAGATTTAATTGACTTAGGAACCTGACACAACATACCCCCGTAAACTTTCGTTCCTAGATCTGAGCATTTTGGAGGAGCAAGGGAAGAGAAATATGGAAATTGACTTCAGTAAACTGCAACTGAGTGGTCTGATTCGAGTGAAACTTAATGGGTGATAAGAATCAATGGCCTCGACATGTAAAACATGCGTTCGAAGTATATGCGACCACGGTTGGAGGAACTGGGGGGGGGGGGGTGAACTTTTGACATGCACAAAAACCAAACGGATGGACCAAATGAGATGCAAGTTCGACAACGCCGAGTTTATGCGGCCTAGATTTGTTATTTGGCATCCGGGCCGGATTCGGCTAAGGTACGGGGGGGGGGGGGAGGTATTGGAAACTTGCAGATAGGCTATGCTCCAATTTCAGTAAAACTTGATCGACAGGAAGAGGGAATTAAGAGATACGACGTTTATGTTTTCAAGTCCTGTTCGGCCACAGTAGGGGGAGTTGGAAATTTTGAGGCTTTCATAGGGGTCGAACGAGTGCATCAGTTTAAATGAAACATGGAACGTAGAGAAAGCATATACCCTAGATGACATATTTTGGGCAACTGGATCCGACAACGTTGGTGGGGGGGGGTATCGGAATTGTCGAAAAATGCTCAGATTAGAGTGAAACTTGATGGTTGGTATAAAAGAAGATGCTTTAGATAGTCTATTTTTGAGTCCGAACCAGATTCGGTCACGGTAGGAGAGATAGAGGGAGTACCGGAAATCGTCTAGCACGTCTAGGGATCAAACGAGTGGATTTATTGGGCTGAAACTTGGAAGTTAGAACAGTCATGTGCATTTGCAACAGATAATCGAGACGATGCCGGAACTGCTCAGAAGTGAGTGAAACTAAATATTCTATTTCTACTTCCGAACCGCATTTTTGGATGGCGAGTGTATTTTGTGACGTTCTCATCTACTTTCTTGGACTGCCTACTCGTAACAAGTGCCATATGAGCTCGCAGCTCTAGTTCTTTAAATCAGTCACTTTTTTGTTCCCGCAAAAGAAGCCGGTAAGAATTACCAGCCAGTCGGTAAATACCGTGCTCCTCCCACACTTGGTTGTGCCATGATTCGCAGTCAGCAGTGATAAATATGATTCGCAGTCAGCTTGGGCTGAAGGAATAATTTGCTCCCCCCTCCCAAACATTTTTGGATAGTAACGCCTCTGCTAGCTTATAGGTCAAACATTTACCTCCTGACTAGAATGAGATATTCTAGCGTCTGCAGAACCCCTCCTGTCCTGGGAAATGAATTTCGGGTGTATCTTAAAATCTTCCTTGTCCTTTTCAAGCGTTGTTACCACCTCAACTCTCTTTGTAATCGACATTTTTCTATCTGTTCTGGACACACTTGTTTCGCGGGTCTCCTGTCATTTGATTGCTGGTGGCTTTTCCATTATGTTCCTTCTTTTTTCACTTATAGCCAAAGTTTGACCAAAACTCAATGCACATAACCATGTCTCTCGCTTTTGGTCTATAAGGTATAACAATGTTATCCAGTCAGACTTCACTTCAACAACTAACCTATTTTATGTACCTATTGTAATTTTGACTGGCTAAAATCTGAAAGACCGGAGTGAGGTAGATCCGATTCACATGGGAGTAGAGCAGGTAGCCGCATTGCTGCCCCTCCGAGCTATCGGTGTTACAAAACCTGGTTTAAACGACTCGACTTGTCCTAAGGGACGGGCTTCCGACTGAAGCTGTGCAAGAGTCGTTTTTTTAAACGACTCGGATTATTTGTTATTAAAATGAATGCCAGGGACCTCGGCGAGACCACAACAAGACCAAAGGTTTCGATGGGATCCCAAATATTCAATATCTGATCCAGACAACTGGGTCTTGTCTTAGCCAGATCCAATCTTCGCCAGACTCCTTGAACATTTTTACAATTAAAATTCAGAAACAGATTAAGGCCAAATAGCTAATCACTTGAGAAAACCAAGTTCAGATTTGGATTCAGCATGTGTGTTTACCCCTATAAGTCATATCTGTTTTGACGAAAACTTCCTGCCACTTCTGCCAATTTCCCGGTTCCGGCCGAACTCCAGAACTACTTGTCCGGCGAAAAAAGAAAGCTCAAAGACGAAATCAGGGTATCTTCTTTCCCCAGTAATGAACACCTAATCAACTTCAAATAGAAATTTAGCTTATAACAAGTTTTCCGATACCAGCCGGATTCAGGTCGAACTATATGTCCGGGTAAAATATGATTGTCATACAGGGACTCAGCATCTCTTCTTACCCCTAAATCGCTTATCTAATCAACTAAAAATAAAACTTTGACTTCCAACAGATTTCCGGTTTTGGCCGGATTCCGGACGAACTACATGTCCGAGTAGAAACTTGTTTTCACATAAGTGTTCAGCATGTCTTCTTGCCCTAAATCGAACATCTAATCAACTCCAAATAAAACTTTTAATTTTGAAAAGCTTTCCGGTTTGGGCCGGATTCCGGTCGAAATACTTGTCCGTCGAGAAAATAGTTTTCACCATCGTCTTCAGCATGTCTTCCTACCTCTAAATCGAACATCTAATCAACTTCAAATAAAACTTTTACTTTCAACAAACTTTCCGGTTTGGGCCGGATTCCGGGCGAAATACTTGTCCGTCGAGAAAATAGTTTTCACCATCGTCTTCAGCATGTATTCCTACCTCTAAATCGAACATCTAATCAATTTCAAATAAAACTTTTACTTTCAACAAACTTTCCGGTTTGGGCCGGATTCCGGGCAAAATACTTGTCCGTCGAGAAAATAATTTTCACCATCGTCTTCAGCATGTCTTCCTACCCCTAAATCGAACATCTAATCAACTTCAAATAAAACTTTTACTTTCAACAAACTTTCCGGTTTTGGCCGGATTCCGGGCGAACTACTTGTCCGATGACAAAATAGTTTTCACCATCGTGTTCAGCATGTCTTCTTACCCCATAATCGATTATCAAATTAGCTGTTTCAAAATATTTTGTTTGTCCCTTTATTTGAATCCCCTCCCCCACCCCTAAATGTAGAGCTACAAAGCCCATCTACGAACTTGACTGGTCCGACGACCCAACGAACCCTCACACCAAGTTTCATAAAAATATCTCATTCCCTTCGAGAGTTATCGTGCTTACAGACGGACGGACGGACGGACAGGCGGACAACTTTTGCGATGTCATAGGTATCCCTCCACTTACGTTTTAGGATCCCAAAAACGACTGATATGAGTTAGCAAAAGGCCGAAATAAACGACTGATACGACTTAGCAAAAGGCAGGGGGGGGTGAGTCACCCCCCCCCCTTCGGGCCACCCCTGAGCTGGATGTGATTTCATCTATTGGGCTTGGTTCGAAACTAGCCAATCAGAATATTCCTCAATATTCCCCAAAATAATCTGATTGGCTAGTACCCTCGAAAGTTGAACGGATTTCAACTTGGGTGCGAGACTAGCTGGTATCCGGAACTGGCACCAGTATCAATTGCGAACGGCAGAAACCCAGCTAATCCTCGGTCTCATCGACTTCCGGAACTGGCTGGTACCGAGTATTAGCTAAAACCCGTTGTGAATGGGCCTTAATTCGCCTCTGCCCTATAGCTTTCAGATCTCGAACCAATTGATGGTGTTATTACTTTTTCCGTATATTACTTTTTCCTCTTTTTTCGTATTTATACTCCGTCTTTCTCTTTTCGAGTGTACGATGGGTCATAAATAAATTATTATAATAATTATTATTATTATACTGCGAAAACCGGACTCGGCGAGTTTCACAGGAATCAAATTGACGAGATTTTTACTGAAACAGAACGAAACAATGAGGGGTTACACAACAAAAAATATCAAAGCGCTTGTGCATCCATAGAAAAGGACCTACTTCCACTTGGGCCGTATGCCAAGCTCATTCACTGAATTATTACTCAGAGTCTTTTTAGCTGGCCTGATTCCTAAGGCATCAAAGTTAACACTAGGAACTAAAGGCTTGGACAACTGTTGTCGGTTGGTTCCGAAATGAAAACTCGCTGTTCGGCTGACTGAGTGTTTCCCGCATGTGACAACCGGTTTCGGAGGAAGGCTCATTCCATTCGGCGTGCTTGGAACCGAGTTGCCCCTCCGAGGAACGTCCAAGAAAGATGTCGGTCTCTCCCGGACTCGAGATTGAGTATTCCCCGACACATCGCCTAAGGGGTGTCTACTCCCATTCAAGTGATCTGGGGTATCGGCAGGTCTCGCGGGTAGACGAGCTGTTTGTGCTCGGCGTACGGGCATAACCCGCCGTGGAGTCGTCGCAGGTGAAAGGTGATCGAGGTCAATTAGGCATGGCGTTGAACCAATTTTGGATGGCGCTGAAGGACTCCGTCCATAGACAGATCGAGGCCGACTGCTCTCTGACGGCTGCGACGATGTGGAGGTTTTCGGGGTAGTTCGTGTCGAGTCTGGGGTCGGACTCCGGCTCTTCATGTTCTTTGCGTGAGAAGTCCCACCTCTACACGGATCGTGTCGGATCAGGAAGTGTTCAAGAGTATCCCAGCCACCGCCAACTCTCACCATAACATGACGGTCCTTCAGTAACTGTAAGAAAAAAAGTTTATGTTGACAGCTTACTTATGGGTGAGTACTTTATATACTTCTTTCAAGTTCTTACTTGTCAAAATGGATAATTGCAAAGTCAACTGGTTGGACCAATATAATGTAACTTTTATTATTCACCAACAAATAAGCCAATAGAACTAACGTCTTTGGTCCCATGCACCTACCATGGATACCCTGACAAAGCTGAGCAGAGCAGAGCTATTTCCTGAGCATTGACTTCACGCCCGTCTACTTGCTACTTCGACGCTGAACATTGAGATCAAACGACCGTGACAGGCGTGTATGGCGACGTCGCAGTGTTAAACAACCAATAATTGCTTACTCTCGACATTTCTTTTCCGGGGATCCACTGCGATCAGGTGTTTGTAAAGGTAACGAACTGCGATGTTCCGAGTAGCTCCTAACCTCCACTCGTTTGCATTGGGCAGGGCATCGTGAACCTATTCGACTGGGCATGGTCGTATTACAGAGATCGGGAGACGGATGTTCTTTTGCTTATTTGTTCTTGTATTCGCCAGCTTTGCAATTTAGTAAATTTCTTTTCTACCCAGAATCGCAATCAGTCCAGCTTTTATAAGAATAACAAAAATTTTGGCCTGAGCAGGATCGAATCATCGACTCGCCGGCAAACTTGATAATCTAAAAGCAAATGACGGCAAAACAACCATTGGTTTTCTTCAAAAGCCATATGGCTTTTCCATTTTACTTTATATGGTTTCGGAAACCAGAAAGTACAGTGTTATCAGAGCGTCTGTCAGCCTTTTATGTTATTTGTGCTGTAGACGGATGATGAGATTCCGACCGAATTGTCTGCATTTTTATCATCGAGTTGAAAATTACAACTTTTCCAGACTGAACAGACCATGGTGCCGAAAATCCTGGCAGGAATCCCAGTTCAGTCTACGACAAACTCCTCACTTCTGAATACCCCATGCCAAACGTGGGTATATCTAGCGTTTGGCATAGCCTACCCTAGCCCTGACCTACTGCACTACAAAGGAATTCTGATTGGTTGATTTCTAAGCTTCACTCAAAGCATCCAACATTTTATTGGGTTAGAGTAGGCAGCATTTGTCATAGGGTATACAGCATTAGGTACATGGTATTCTAGAAAATAGCCCAACGTTTGGCATAGGGATTCCAAAAATCAGGGGTTTGTAGTAGACTGTTCCGGTCCACGATCGCCTGTCTCCCCGCACCTTTACTAGGAAATGCTTTATTTGTACTGACGACTAAGAATTATCGGCTTTCATGTGACGATTGGCCTAAATTCAAAAGCAAGTTTCTAAAGCAAGTGTAAAACCTGCGGAAACACACAAAACGATGCCAAGGGCACTTACAAAAATAAATACAAGATACATATTAGGACGGGACGGATATGTGAAACTGAAGTTTAGCGCTTTAATCTGTTGCAATTCTTGTTCTTGTGTAATTATTTAATGTCTGACTATGGAAAAGCGCAATTGTATATTGTTTTGTTTGACGAGAGAACAAATATTCGTTTTTTTGTTAATACCGTAAGGAATATTTTTCGAATATTAAAGATTGATTGATTGAATGACTTCATAAATTAGTCCTCATCGCCATCACGTAGTCGCTTCCGCTTCACAGCAAGTTTTTAGCTAAAACTCGGTCTCAGCCAGTTCCGAAAGCATTTCCGAGACAGAGGCTTTGCTGGGTTTCTGCCGTTCGCAATGGAGACTGGCCCCGACTTCAGGTAAGCTAGTCAAATATCAAGTTGAAATACTCTATATGACTAAGTCTAAAACACGCCAGCGATCCTCAGGAAGAAGGAGTAAGCGTGTCCGTACGAATATTTGGCCAGTGTCGAAACAAGTCTGAAAGACAAAGCCCCCTCCAAACTCCTATTTCAGTTGGTTCAGCACAAGCCAATCAGAAAATTCCACAACATAATCTTATTAGCTAATCGCTTGAGAGCTCAATTCATCTGAACTTCGGTCTCAATCAGTTTCAGATGATACCACTACGTAGTCTATTAGCTGTTGGGAATTTTCAGCAATGGCTAGCGTCGATCCGCTGGCTAAGACCCGTTAAGAATGGTCCTTAAAGGACACCTGAATGAAGAGTACCAAGTATCATCCCTATCTGTATGACTTTCGTTGACATTGCCTGCAGAAAACCCAATCCAAATACGAAATAGTGTTTCCAAGCTATGACTTTTGCTCCATTTTGCTTCTGTCCTTATTTCAGTACCGAACAATCTTAAAAGTGAACAAACGTCTCCAATCAACCCTTCTTCTGGAATATTTTTTAACCAGTTAAGCCGAAACGTATATCTAGAAGAAATTCCAATACGATCCGGCCAGCGCTGTACAAGATTTGAATGAATTGCGTTTTTTGTCTTGGAGTCTGCATGTGCAAACCTCCAGAAACGAACATCCCTATTTTGAAAATGTCACGCTCAGTAGAAGAATGCTCTCCGTGGCCATGTCTGTAAATGCATTCTCCATGGTTGTTCAAGTACGGTTTCATTGTTCAGGTGTCCTTTAAGCGAAAACTGACAGAATATCCACCGTATTTCTACGTTAAACTTGAATTAAGTCATCCTTTTCCTATTTCACTTGGTTCAGGACAAGCCAATCGGAGAATCCGCAAAATAATCTGATTGGCTAGTACGCTTGGGAGCTGAATTCATCTGAACTTCTGACGCATTCAGTTTCAGGTGGTTCCGCCACGTAGTCCAGTGTCCGTTGGTAATTTTCTGGACTGGCTAGCGTCGACCCGTTGGCTAGACCCGTTGTGAACAACTGACAGAATATCCACCGTATTTCTACATTCAACTTCATTTAAGTCATCATTATTCCTATTTGACTCGGTTCAGCACAAGCCAATCGAAAAATTGAGCAAATAATCTGATTGGCTACGCTTGAGAGTTGAATTCATCTGAACTTCGGTCTCATTCAGTCTCGGATGGTGCCTTCACGTAGTCCAGTCTGCTTTGGGAATTTTCAGAACTTATGGCACCGTAACAACCCGTTGGCTAAGACCCGTTGTGAATGGGCCTTAAGCGACGACTGACAGAATATCAACTGCATTAAAACAGTGCGTCTCATGGCACACCCATCTGCGTATCCATATACGAAGGAAAAGAAAAGACAAAATTGGGGCAGAAATACAAAGAAAAGCACACTTTCACGATCTACACGCCATCTCGTGCGAAATTCCCAGTTACTGTTTTTTTGGGACACAAATTCAAGGGTCAAGACACTGTCGGAGGCTTGGTAAAAGATAGAACGATGCGCGTCCATGACTTTGTCACATTTTAATAACTTCAAATGTTGGACAACATTTGAAACCGAGCACCCAATGTTATCAAGCTTCTGACAGCGGAGCTGAAAAGCTGGAGTCTGCATTGCCAGAAGGTTCATAGCAGATAACACAAGGATACGCGGTTTCACGGTAACACTAAGTACGTTAGATGTTATGGTTTTCAAACGTTATGCATACAAGAAGAGCCGAAACACCGCCAAAAAACTTCTGCTGACTTTTTTGTTTGTCATAACGGTAGCGGAAAAGTCAGTAAATGCTTTTCGGCGGTTTTTTGGACCTTCCTTGTAATTCTTGTTATGCATAATTTTAATTCATAACAATTGAAAAATCATAACAGATAAAATTCCAAGTGCTACCTGTTACTGCGCATCCTTGTTTTGTCTCTTATAACACTACTGATAGTGTACTATTTATCGAACCCCTTTTCCCACGTCATGTATCGATCCCCGATAATGTCAGGGACAACAAGACCAAAGGTGTCGATGGGATCCCAAAAATCTAATATTTGATTCAGACAATCGAGTCTTGTCTTCGCCAGATCCAGTCTTGGACAGGCTAATTATCAGAGAAAACCAAGTTCAGATATACCTCTATAAACCACATCTATTTTGACGATACTGACCGGGACTTCCTGCCGATTTCCGAGCGAACTACTAGCCCAGCAAACAAAAAAAATACAGAAACAAAACCAGCGTATCTCCTTATCCCTATAAAGAACATCTAATCAACTTTGAATAAAAGTTTGACTTAAAAAAAAATCCGGTTACAACCGGATTCCGGAAAAATTATATGTCCGGGTAAAAAAACATCGTCATAAACCGACTCAGCCTCCCTTCTTACCCCTTAATCTGTCATCTACTCGAACTTTTGCTTTTAAAAAATTTTCCGGTTTTGGCCGGATTCCGGGCGAACTACTTGTCCGTCAAGAAAATGATTTTCACCATCGTCTTCAGCATGTCTTTCTACCCTTAAATCGAACATCTAATCAACTTCAAATAAAATTTTCACTTTTAACAAACTTTCCGGTTTTGGTCGGATTCTGGGCGAACCACTCGTACGATGACAAAATGATTTTCCCGATCGTGCTCAGCATGTCTTCTTACCCCATAATCGACTATCAAACTATCAACTCGAAATAAAACTTCTAATTTTAACAAACTTTCCGGTTTCGGCCGGATTCCGGGCGTACTACTTAACCTTCGAGAAAACGGTTTTCACCATCGTCTTCAGCATGTCTTCCTACCCCTAAATCGAACATCTAATCAACTTCAAATAAAACTTTTACTTTTAACAAACTTTCCGGTTTTGGCCGGATTCCGGGCGAACTACTCGTCCGATGACAAAATAGTTTTCACCATCGTGCTCAGCATGTCTTCTTACCCCATAATCGACTATCACATTAGCTGTTTCAAAATATTTTGTTTGCCCCTTAATTTAAACCCCCTCACCCACCCCTAAATGTAGGGCTACATAGCCCATCTACGAACTTGACTGGTCCGACGACCCAACGAATCCTCACACCAAGTTTCATCAAAATATCTCACTCCCTTCGAGAGTTATCGTGCTTACAGACGGACGGACGGACGGACAGACGGACAACTTTTGCGATGTCATAGGTATCCCTCCACTTACGTTTTGGGATCCCAAAAAGAGACTTACGCGGATGAAAACATTCCTTCCAGCGACGAAATAAAGTCCTTCAGAGATTTTCCGTATTTGAAGACGTGCACAATGCTCTGCGGCACAGCGACACTCAGCCTGACTAGCAATCGCAAGTTCTTCCACCTGGAAAAATTAGAGTTGTTTCAAAGGACCCCTCGCACTATTTATAATTCAACTTTATTTGAATACATTAAAACTAGGTTGTGCAGTTTCAACAAATAACCCACGGTTTTTTGCTGTTTTAAGCCATTTTCGAGACCCATTGACTTATAGCGAAAGCGGGGTAACAATTTACATAACCGGTTTTTCTGATGGACAAATTTCTCGCAGACAACCGTAGACAGCGTGATACACATCGAAGGTAGCGAAACACGGCACCAGAGTGGTTCTGTTAAAGGGGTGAAGGTGAGTCTTCACCTTCCGGAATCTGGGTTCCCAGATTTTTGAGATTTTTTTTTTAATTTCTTCTGCGATACTTAAAAATTCCGGAATCTGGAAGTTCAAAAGCCCCTTTTTCTGGATTATTTTGGTATACGTTTGAACCGGTTCATATTCCAGATGCAATTTACAGAAGACGTCAAAGAATAATTTGGAAGCCCAGATTCCGGAAGTTCCGGGAGGTGAAGACCGGACTTCAGAATGTACCGTACGAAATTAGGGTCTCCGGGTTTAAAAATATGTGGAGCGATTATGGAAGTAGGTTGCGTCATTATTATAGGTAAGACAGCCAGTCAGGAACTTTAAAATTTAACTGAAAAGGTGCATCTTGCATTTGAATAGAACACTAAAATATTTTGACTCATTTCAGGGATTTTGTATTTTTTCACCCGGGATTCTAGTAATAACGTTCAAAGTGTGCACTGCTTGCACGACATACCAAAATTCACCCAGAAGCTGGAATTTAAATATCAACAAAGCCTGCATTTCCAGGGATAAAGATGCTAAGCACGGAAAAGTTACGCCTGCAAAAATTAGGAAAATTATGTTAAGATATGACTAGCATGGAATCTGACATTTTTACTATATTTCTCGGCGGTGGCTTAGATTTGTAGTTCGTGAATATTTCAAGCGTAGGGGGACAAGCCCATAGAGGTACCACAAATCTGAAAGAAATGTTCATTGATGAAATTGATTATCTGCGGATAACCGACAAACGAAGTAACGCATTTTTATCGGGTTTTCAGGCCTTTCGAGTGAATGCGATTTGTGTAATTAGACTGTCAGATCCTGGTCCTCTTCGGTTAAATTTTAAACCATAAATTGATAACGATGATATTTCATCGCTATCAACATCGTTATCAAAAAGCCAGCGTTTGATAGCTGGCTACTAGGTGTTTTTCCGCGATCCCAAAGAGGATGTGGCTCGAAAAAAGGATTTGCACGATCCTTTGTGTGGCCGACAAGTCTGTTTCTGCTACCAAAAGGGGTTTTGAGGCTTTGACAAGCAACTGTTGATGTTATTTGACAAGCACTCTTGGTGTTATTTTCGATTTTGTGTCTCGAAATTTTTTGCGGCAAGTTCAAGAAAACAACAACGAAATTAGCTAATCTGATAAGCGGGTAGACAATAAACTGAGGATCCTTCTAGTATAAGGAAGGATAAGGTTAAGTCAGATATTCCTGAGATTTTATTTTTATCGTCAGATATCACAAATTACTACAGAAGAACAAGACCAAAGGTGTCGATGGGATCCCAAAAATTTAATATTTGATCCAGACAATTTGGTCTTGTAGATATCCGGTCTGAGACTCCTTGAACATTTTTACTATTAAAATTTAGAAACAGAATCAGGCAAATGGCTAATCATCTGAGAAAACCAAGTTCAGATACGGATTCAGCATGTGTGTTTACCCCTATACGTCATAACTACTTTGACAAAAGTGATCAACACTCCTTCCTTACTTCTGCCAAACTTATGGTTTCGGACGGATTCCGGGCGAGCTATTAGTCCGACAGAAAACTACAGCTCACATACAGATTCACCATTTCTTCTTAACCCTAAATAATATCAACTTCGGATAAAACTTTAACTTTTAACAAATTTTTCGGTTATGGCCGGATTCCAGGCGAACTACTTGTCCGACGAGGAAATGACATTCATAAAAGATGTTCAGCATGTCTTCTTATCCTTAAATCGAAAATCTAATCAACTTCAAATAAAACTTTTACTTTTAACATCCTTTCCGATTTTGGCCGGATTCCCGGCGAACTTGTCCGGCGAGGAAACGATTTTTATATTCATGTTCAGCGTGTCTTCTTACCCAAAAATCGACTATCTCATTAGCTCTTAACAAATATTTTGTTCGCCGTTTAATTTAACCTCCCCCCCCCCTCCCCCACCCATAAATGTAGGGCTACAGAGCCCACCTACAAACTAGACCTCTCCCTTGACCCAAAGAAACCTCACACCAAGTTTCATCAAAATGTATCATCCATCAAAATATTATTCCCTTCGAGAGTTATCGTGCTGACAGACGGATGGACGGACAGAGGTACAGACGGACAAATTTTATGAAGTCATAGGTATCCTTCCACTTACGTTTTGGGATCCCAGAAAGCAAAAAATAAATGTTTCAAGATAAAACTTCTGTTTTGGTCCTTGTGTTATTATGAATTTTATTGAAATTTATGAAACTTATTATGAATTACTTATTATGAAATCTATTGTATAAGAATGTGTTTATTAGAGAGTGGATGGTTAATTGAATGATTGCTTCATGTGTGGTTGGTTTATGCTGTACGCATTCTCACTTACTTATGTCAAATAGTTTGTCATTTTTGTTCATTTTTCGCAAGAGGTAGTTTTTAATTTTGTATTTATTTATTTGGTAGATGGCAGGTCATTTAAATTAAGATACTATACAGGTCAGATAGATTAAGTTATATTATATTATTATTGTTGGATTTATAGGGTACGTTGTTGTTATTATAGTAAAATTTTTAACAAGCACTGCATGTTCGAATTTGTGTTCTCCACAGTGCTTGTGTTATGTATTTGTATTTTTGTGTACAATTAAAAAACTTGAACTTGAACTTGTTGCGTTTCTCGAAAAGATAGTATTTAAAAGGTCATAACAGTAAAAATTCTTTGATCACATGATACATTTTGATTCCCAAGGGCCCATGGTCATTTTTGCCTGAAGTGTTTTAGTTACAAAGGACTTTCCAACATACTTAAAGCACCAACGCTACCGCAAACTGAAGAAAAATATATTTAAGAAACGATACATTTTTAGAAACCTCAGGACGCATGATCATCTGTGCCCCAAGTATTTTGCTTACAGATTCAGTTCTAGAGAATTCCCCTTAAAGGACGCAATCGAACCGTAAAGTGCATGGCATATGTTTGACCAAACCATTCATTGTCATGAATCCAGAGACCCATTAACGTCGTCTGTGCCTCAATACAGCGCTAATTCTTAGCTAATACCCTTAGCTACTACGTATGCTTGCAAGTGCCATAGGAGCTTACAACTCTTGATTCGGATCTAGTTTCGGTGTAGTTTGGGCGATCTTTTGTTTTAGTTATGAAAGTACAGTAAGACAAATAGAACGGTACACATAGTGTACTTATGCATAACTAAAATGTAAGTACGTCAGACTACCATGAAACTACACCCTTAAAACGCAGCTTTAAGTTACAACAATGCTTGCAGAGAATGCATGAAGGCAAACAAACTGCTTGGGAAAATGCCGATCTCAGATTATTTCCTGTCAGAGTGTCAGACGTTTGACCACAGATAAGATGTGTTTGCGCATCCTTGTTTAAGTATGTTGGAAAGTCATAAGTAAATAAAATATTTACAGCAAAAATGATCATGGGCCCTTGGGAATCATGAAAATATATCATGTGGTCAAAGAATTTTCACTATGATACGCACTTTAAGGGGCTAAAAACTCAATTTTAAGCATATACTTGAGGTACAAATGATCATAGGAACTTGGAGATTATGAAAGTGTACCGTTAGATCAGAAACACGTCCTCTTGACAATTATCAAGTTTCCTTCGGATCCGACCAACCGTTCAAAAGTTATGCACGACACAAATTCTGGTAATCCGGATTCCACTTTTCTCCACCCGAAGATGGTCCGGATCGGGGAAATAACTGCTCTAAGTCAATCTGATCGGGTCCCTAATACACCTGCTGAATTTCATCGTCCGAGTCCGTCTGTAAGTACCTTAACTCGCAATCACCGGAATTTCGGCAAACCTCCTCTACCCCCCCCCCCCCTCTACATTGCACCAATCCGGCCCATTTCTATCAAAAATGAATTTGCAACTTTTCCTTGTTCTTCTCACCAAGCTTAAAACCGATCCCCCAGTCTAAGCCTGTCCCCAGATTTCCGCTGCCCCTCAAATCACTCCCCCCAGAGCTATCGAATCGGTTCGGACACGAAATGGGACATCCCCGATCCGAGCTCTTTCCAGCTGTCAAGTTTCATTTGTGTCCGGAGCCCGTTCGAAAGCTATGCTTGCCTCAAGGTTCCGGGTTTGCCCTCCCTCCCCCCCCCCCCCCCGGTGGTAGGATCGGGAAAACAGGTATTCTCAAGTCAATCTGTTCGTGTCCCCGACTCGCCCGCCAAGTTTCATCGTCCTAGCACATCTGAAAGTACCTTAGCCCGTGATAGCCGGAATTCGGGACCCACTCTCCAACTCCCTCCACAGTGCCCGGATCCGATCCGGTTACGTCAACGCTGTGTCTAGGGTCTGTCCTTGTACTTCCTATCAAATTCATCCCGATCCCTCCACTCTAAGCGTGTCACGATATTTCCGGTACCCCCCTTCAACTCCCCCCCCCCCCCACAGTTGTCGGTTCGGGTCCGGAGGCCATCCAACTCCCCCCATAGTTGTCGGTTCGGGTCCGGAGGTAAAAGTAGACATGTAAGGCACATGTTATGTCCATTTAACAAGTTTCATTTAGATCCGACCATCCGTTCGAAAGCTACGCATGCCTTAACATTCCAGATTGCCCCTCCCTCAACATCTCCCACGAAGGTCAAATCGGGGAAGTGACTATTTCCTGGTCCGTTTGGTCGGGTACTGCCAACTTTCATCGTCGTAGCACATCAGGAAGTACTCTAACTCGCGATCACCGGACCGACCGACCGACAGACGGGACCGACCGACGGAAAACTGATCGTGTACGGCACTTGGCCGGAAGGCAGGTGCCATAAAAACATAAATTAAAAGTTATACCTTATATTCAAACAATGAATAAAACAGATGCGTCTAATAAGATGCATTGGCATCGATGTTCCAACCCTTCTTGACAAGTGTCCTCGTCAGGATGTCGAACGTCAGGGACAACGTTCGGGAAGGAACGAACCTGCAAGTTTGCCAGTTTCAAGCAGGAATGAACCTGCAAGTTCGTTCCTGTCCCCGACGTTCGCTAGCCTGACGAGGACCCTTGCCAAGGAGGACTGAAATATTGGTACTTCGCAGAAATATTCCTTGAGCCCAGGCTGACTTTGAAACATAAATTCAAATAATGCATAAAACGGATATGTCAGCTACGATGCTTTGGCAGCGATATTTCGGCCCTTCTTCGCAAGGGTACTCCTCAGGCTGTCAATCTTCAGGGTCAACTTTTGGGAAGGAAACAAACCTGCAATCTGATTGCATCATAGCTGACATCCGTTTTATGCATTATTTGAATATATACCGAAATATCGCTGCCAAAGGATCGTAGCTCAAACTTCCGTTTTATGCATTGTTTGAATATACGTTTCCCAGTGAGCTTGGGCGCAAGGAGTATTTATGTACCCTGTTTCGTGTAAATCAGATAAGTTCGGGGGGGGGGGGGGGGGGGCTCACCGCTCAATCCGAAAACATGCCTTACTGCCAGCCTCCTCCAAAGTGTTCACCCTTAAAAGCTAAACATATTCACACTAAGATCTGTCTATTTTAACCCTTCCAATCACCTCAACAGATTCCACCACGTCCAGTGAGGGTCCCCTGTGAATAGGCGAGTCAGAGGCTAAGGGCTGACGCTGAAGGGGGAGGGGATTAATCAAAAGTTCGAGCAACACACCTTTCTATCCAGTTCTGTTAGCTCTCCTTCGTGCACCAAAACAGGTGATCGATCACAGGATTCTCTGCAAAAAAAGAAGTGACATTCTCGATTATGTAGTCTTTCGCTAGCTTGACAATCTAGGATGTTCAAATATTAACTAGTACTAGCAGACAGCGGCGTCAAGGCTGGGGGGGGGGGGGGGGCAGTCGTTAAAAAATAACCGATTCGGCGCTAAGCGCCATGATTTTTCATGAAAACAAGTGATTTTTTTTTCATAAAAACAGTCGTTTTTTCTGAAAATTGGTCGATTTTTCGTCAAAATAGTCGTTTTTTTCTGAAAATCATCGGATTTTTCTGAAAATCAGTCGATTTTTTTTCAAAAAATTTCATTTTTTGTTGAAAACAGTCGTTTTTCTGAAGAAAAAGTCGGTAAAAAATTACCAGCCAGTCGGTAAATGCCTCGTCCCCCCCCCCAAACATTTTGGCTAGTAACGCCTCTGCTAGCAGTAGTTTGGCAGGAATAAGACAAGGCGGCGCAATTTCAACATATTGCGTAACGTCTGCTGACGTTACGAAATATTTCCGTTATAGACCTTTTAAAGGACCCGTTTTGGGCTTATTCTGCTTTTTGGGATCCCAAAACGTAAGTGGAGAGATGCCTATGACTTCGTAAAAGTTGTCCGTCTGTCAGCACGATCACTCTCGAAGGGAATGAGATATTCTGATGTCACTTGGGTGTGAGGACTCTTTAGTTCAAGGAAGATGTCGAGTTCGTAGACGGGCTTTGTAGCTGAACATTTAGGGGTAGGGGCCCTCCCCTTCCAATTAAGGGACGAACAAATTTTTTAAATAGATAATGAGATAGTTGATTTACGTACGAAGACATGCTGAACATGAATATGAAAACCATTTTCTCGCCGGACAAGTAGTTCACCCGGAATCCGGCAAAAACCGGAAAGTTTGTTAAAAGTGAAAGTTTTATTTAAAGTTGACTTGATGTTCGATTTAGGGGTAGGAAGACATGCTGAGCATTTATATGAAAATCCTTTCTCGTCGGACAAGTATTTCGCACGGCATCCGGCCGAAACAGGAAAATTTCATAAAAGTCAAAGTTTTATCTGAAGTCGGAGTAGATGCCCAATTTAGGGGTACCCGGACATACAGTTCGCCCGGAATCCGGCTGAAACCGGAAAATTTGTTAAAAGTTAAATTTTTATCGGAAGTTGATTAGATGTTCGATATAGGAGTAAGGAGATACGCTAAATTCGTTGCTCAGCTTTAGTTTTGCAAGACAAGTAGTTCGCCCGGAATCCAGTCGAAACCGGAGATTTGGCAGAAGCAAGGCAGGAAGATTTGATCAATTTCGTCAAAGTAGATATCACGTATAGCCTAGGGGTAAATACACACATGCTGAATCCATATCTTAACTTGGTTTTCTCGATGATTAGCCACTGGCCTTCTTCCATTTCAAATCTCATAGTAGAAATGTTCAAGGAGTCTGGCGAAGACCGGATATCAACAAGACCCATTTGTCTGGATCAAATATTAAACTTTTGGGATCCCATCGAAACTTTTGGTCTTGTTATACTACCCACGTTCCGTTTTCAAATGTATTGTGTCAAGACGCCACGTCCGAGATCGGGAAGGCTGCATAGAGTCGACAAGCGCTAACAAGGAAATCACTAATTTCACATGGAAAGTAATGGTATTTAAAAAAAATGATATTTCTGAAATGTATTTTTCAGACCATGTTTTACAGAAAGTAGCACTTAAGGGGGAACGGTAGTCGAAACTCGTTATTGCAGATTCAGCATGGGTTTTGGTCGGTGAACAGGTCAAAGTCAAAGGACTCCCTCTGTGCGATGTTTGTCTATGTCTCAGAGGTCATCAGAGGGAATTCGGTCGAGAGACTGACACTAAATTGCATCTGAATGACCTTTTGGCTGCTACTTTTTCGCAGTCATTGAAGTACCTGAAGCAACCAGTTCGCCAATTCACTTGACGAGTAAAAGCGCCACTTATTGTCAAGTAAAAGCGTCTAACAGTCAAAACACTGAAAATCTTCAAAAGTCGGAAACAGATTTGAGTAACAAGGCTAAAAGTCGCTGTGGGATCCCAAAACATAGCAAGACCAAAAGTTTCGATGGGATCCCAAAAATTAATATTTGATCCACAATTGGGTCTTGCCTTCGCCAGGTCCAGTCTTCGCCAGACTCGTTGAACACTTCACTATTAAAATTTAGAAACAGCTTGAGGCCAAATAGCTAATCATCTGAGAAACCAAGTTCAGATATGGATTCACCATTTGTTTTTACCCCTATTTCTCGCCGGACAAGTACCCCTATACGTCCGGTTTCGGCCGAATCCCAGGCGAACTGCTTGTCTGGCAATAAAATAAAGTTAAACAACAAATTCAATGTATCTTTACCCCAATATCGAACATCTAATCAACTTCAAATTAAAATTTTACTTTTAAGAAACTTTCCGGTTTTGGCCGGATTCCAGGCGAACTACTTGTCCGGCGAAACAATGGTTGTCATAATCGTGTTCACCGTGTCTGTCTGTCGGTTCACTGTTCTCGAGTTAGGCTACTTCCATAAGTGCTAGGACGATGAAACTTGGCAGGCATATCCGGGACCCGACCAAGCAACTTGGAAGTAGCCACTTCCCGGACCCAACCATCATGGCTAGAGGGAGGGGGAATGCGGAAATATATTATCTTACCAACGTCAGATTACCTCGATTGTGGTCAGATCCCTACCGGAATACCGTTGTTAGTCGAAAACCCATGAAATATTCTGATTTAACAAGCGTGTTCATTTCGAAATTTCCATTCAAATTAATTGTCAGATAGTTCAGAAACGGCTACAGCACTTTCAGCATATATTTTTATGGCACTTGCAGCCTCTGCCTCAAGTGCCATATCCAGACCGCAATTCCGTCTGCCGGTCTGTCCGAGTTTGTTTGTCACACTTTTTCGAATTAGGGTACTTCCAGATGTGCTAGGACGATGAAACTTGGCAGGCATGTTAGGGACCCGACCAAACTAACTTAAACATAAGTGGAGTGGACAGGATTACAGGTTTGTTTCCTTCCCCGAAGTTGAACAAGGAGATTGACAGCCTGACGAGGACCCTTGCCAAGAAGGGCCGAAATATCGCTGATGAAAAATCATAGCTGACGTATCCGTTGCAAACATTGTTTGAATAAATGTTTCGAAGTCAGCTTGGGCTCAAAGAATATTCACGAATAATCGATTTTAGAATAGTTGAATTTCCGTCTGATTTGTGGTACATCTATGCAGTTGTATTTTTGTTGTATGCCTTACGAGAACGATTTATGATTTTTTTTCCAGACAGTAAGCAATTTCACCATTGCCGACTGAAAAGTCGTGTTTGTGTTAAGATTAAAATTTCCCGCGTCATAATAGACTTTACGCTGTAGGGACGGCCACAGATACTCTGAAGGTCATAACTAGAGCTGATAGTGAAAATAAAAAAAATCCCTTTGAGGAATCTAAATATTTCAGTATAATCAATTTAATGAAACAAAAACAAGTTGGCCTTTTAGGTAAACTTTAACAATTTTTCTGTAACATCAAGAGGTAGTGGGTTTCTACCATCTGATGAAACAGTACATCCAGTACATGTTATGAAACTTCCGACCGTGCACTGTTTCTATGATGTTTACTGGAAAATATTACTTTCGCCATTTTCATCAACAGAGAAAACGTTACTTTTGCCAGTTACTTTTACAGACAGTAGAAATCTTCGAATAATGAAGATAGCGTGACAAGGATAATTGAACGCCGGAATTTATTCAGTAAACTGGCCAATTTCAAACACGTTTGAAGACAAGCGAAAGTGTGATCCAAAAATGAATGAATGTAGTAATTGTGTTTACAGACACGAGCCTGTTGCCTGATTGCGGTATTGCATGCCGTGAGGATTAGATGGAAGAGATGAAAAACGATGATTGACAGAACAGCCTGGTTAAAAAAACATCTTTCTTCGTCATCTTTCTTTTTTTCCTCCTCTTCCGTGTTTCTTATACGTCAAATCAAAGTTTTGGCCGCTCCCCTTGACTTTTCAAATAGTACATCTGGCTGGTAATCAGAACGGAGGAAAAGGAACCACATTTGTTTTGATGTTTAATTATTTTAAGGGGTAGGAAAAACAGTTCAACAAACGGGAATGCCACTTCGTCCACAAACGGCTGAAGGATATGTATGGTTGATAAGCAATAATATATTCTGTAGATAAAGCCACTTAATCGACCAAGGAAGGCGCCAGTGCTGGTGATAAGTTCTAGCAGGTTTAAAATATAAAAAAAACGTGAAAGAGAGACAGATGGAATTTATCATCAATGAAGAAAAATGAACGAACGTGAACCGAGGTCACACCAAGATTTCCCCTGTCCTATGGGGACGTCACCCCCCCCCCCCCCCCCCCCAGTAGATAAGTTGTAATTAAACCCAAAACTACAAAAAAAGGCAGGAAGAAAACCAATAAACAAACAGACCGAACCATGCGGAGGGGGGGGGGGGTGGCACTAATAAAAATGTATTAACTAAAATTTTCGTTTTGAATCACTTACAAATTACTCCTTAGGTGAGAGGGACTTCCAATCACAATGTCGCTGTCTCCCCTCTCGTACAGTTGCCGGTCAATATCTCTTTCAAGTTGGACCAATGCAGGGGCGTCCATTCCAAGTCGCGCAGCTTTCCTCCCGACGTCCAACAGGCAAAGGATTACGTTCCGTGGCTGCGTACGCAGAACTGTAAAAAAAAACAACTCACATTTAAAGCTTAGCTGAAGGGATCAGCCGGCGTTTTGCCGGCTACTTCTAAACCGTTGAACAAAACACAGAGTGTGTTCCAACCCACATAGCTTTTCCACAAGCCGTCACGGATCCTGGCTTCTGGACGTCAAGGCTGGAACACAGTTTTTATTTCGGAAAAACACCGTGCCACGTGCTGATCCAGCCAATCACGTCACTGAGATAGATCGTATTTACCACGCTAACTACACTCCCAAGCATGGTATACCATGCTTGGGAGTGTAGTTAGCAATTACCAATTAGTTTGCCTCGTGAAAAGTAACTACGCTGACCGTTCCAACCTTCTCGAACAGTAAATAATAGTAACTATTTGCTTACCACGCTCGGGAGCGTAAAAAGCGTGGTAACTAAGATATATGTGACGTGATTGGCCCGATTAGCCCCTGGCATGATATTTTGCCGAAAATAGAAAAATTCCTTCCAGCCTTGACGTCAAAAAGCCAGAATCCGTGACATCATGCGTAGTAACTACACTGTAAAAAAGAAAATCTTGCAGTATTTTCTACTGGGATTAATCTTGTCTCTACTGAGATTAGATTATCTCTAATTCGGATTAATCTTATCCCGGTAGAACTTTGCAGTTAACTTTAATCCTTACTAGGAGAAACTACTTACAGTGTACGGTGAGTAGGGTCGAACACGCGCACGGTGTCCGATCTTGCTCCGACGAAAATTTCAGATTTTTACCAAATTTTAGTATATTCGTGCGATGTGCTTTGTTTTGACGGACGAAAATGCATCAATTGGTGATTTCGACGTTCTGCACTTTCAGGGCATTCTGCATGTTTAACAATATCTTCCCTAATATGACTGGCTTTCATCGTGATCCAACTGCTTTAAAACTTAGCTGACAAGCTAGCTTATTGTTTATACCTTAGATTTAAATACACTGAATTATTTTCACCCTGCTAAGGGATTTTTTTTTTCATCTTGGGCTTGATGGATGTCATGTTAGTGACATTCAAAAATATGCACTATTGGCCCGAAAAGTTCATCTGACGGAGAAATTTCGAATTTCAAAAAGCCAGTAGCTCGGGAAACTTTCAGTCCCAAGTCACTCCTCAATTTGGAGCGTGTTCCATCCTACTTACCGTAGTTACTACGCATGACGTCACGAATTCTGGCTTTTTGCCGTCAAGGCTGGAACGATTTTTCTATTTTCCAGCAGGATCTCACGCCAGGGGCGAATCCGACCAATCACGTTCCAGAGATGCGTAGTTACTACGCTTACCACGCTCCCGAGCATGGTAAGCAAATAGTAACTATTAGTTACTATTCCGACAAGGTTGGAACGGTCAGCGTAGTAACTTTTCGTGAGGATGGAACGGAAATAGTAACTAATAGTAACTATTGTTACGAGGGTGGAACACGCTCTTGGTTAAATGGCTAAACAGCTGTGGAAGTGGAAGCTACAGGTGTAGACTGTCTCGAGAATGTGTGACGGTATAGACTACATTATGCTGGTTTTTCGAGGCCATCAATCCATGAGCTTATTACCGCAGTTACTAGGCATGACGTCACGGATTCTGGATTTTTGGCGTCAAGGCTGTAATGAATTTATCTATTTTCACGTCACAACCGTTGTTACCCCGCTTACTACACCGAGCGTGGTAAGAAAATAGTTACCATTTCAAGAAGATTGGAACGGTCTGCATAGTTACTTTTCACAAGGCTGGAACGAACATAGTAACTAATAGTTACTACTGTTAGAATCTGGAACACCCTCCATATGCTTCATTCATGCAGTAAATCATGTCAAGATAATATAACGCCTGACCTTGTATGGTCCTTATTTATTACGGCAATCTCAGGTGCATAAAGGGCAATTAAAAGACTGTCTACATGAGTAAATTAGGCAATAATATAGGTAAATTAGACGAACACAGGTAATTAAAATACTATCCACATAGGTGTCGCAGATACCTTGTATCGGAGGTCGTTTCCTTCAGAAGAAGGCTTATGCATGTTTCGGCGAAAACGAAGAAGTAAGTAAATAAGTAATAATCTAACGACTGGCTTGTAATTTTTACCGACTGTTCTTGCAGAAAAACGACCGTTTTCAAGAAAAAAGCGAGTTTAAAAAAAGAATTGACTGATTTTCAGAAAAACCGACTGTTTTCATAAAAAAAAATCGACTGTTTTGACGAAAAATCGCGTAATTTAAGTAATTTATTTATGAACCGCCATTTTGAAAAAGCGGAATAAAGGAAGAAAATAAAAAAACACATTAACACACAGAAAATGACACAAGTTTCAATCTTGGGCCAGGAAGCAGTGGATAACGTCGTGCGCTGGTTGGGCCCCGTTGTCCATAATTGTTTAAAGCGATGAGGAAACATCCAATAGGGTAACACTTGCATCTTTAATTTTGAACTTGTCTGTCAATGTATGGTCATGACATGATTTCGACAAGCGGAGCAGATGCTTTGCATATTTAAAATAACATGATCTCATCTTTTTAATCTCCTTCTTTCGCAGAACATGAGTGACACCAGAACCAAAAAGTCAAGGGCCTTCAGGCGATTGAAGATCGTCGTTACCATTGGCCTTAATACAGTTCACCGCTTGAAGTGGACTAGTACCTATTAGTCCCCCATTGCCTCATTACCAACACTTGTGTGGACAGAAGTTGCGTTTTTGCAGATACCACGGTCTAAAGTCGTTTCACAGTTACCGTGGTATCTGCTACCACGGTCAAAAGACGTTTTTGCAGTTATCGTGGCATCTGGCCAGTTATTGCGGTATTAGATATTCAGATGCCACGGTCCGACCGTGGTAACTGATCGTAATATCTGAAAAGTCATCTCACTTTCATCAAATTTTTTCAAATTGGTGAGAAAGAAGTTTAGCACTTAGTGATGTAACTGGATATATCGGTTTTTGGGATCCCAAAACGTAAGTGGAGGGATACCTATGACATCGCAAAAGTTGTCCGTCTGTCCGTCCGTCCGTCCGTCTGTCCGTCCGTCTGTAAGCACGATAACTCTCGAAGGGAGTGAGATATTTTGATGAAACTTGGTGTGAGGATTCGTTGGGTCGTCGGACCAGTCAAGTTCGTAGATGGGCTATGTAGCCCTACATTTAGGGGTGGGGGAGGGGGTTTAAATTAAGGGGCAAACAAAATATTTTTAAACAGCTAATGTGATAGTCGATTATGGGGTAAGAAGACATGCTGAGCACGATGGTAAAAACTATTTTGTCATCGGACGAGTAGTTCGCCCGAAATCCGGCCAAAACCGGAAAGTTTGTTAAAAGTAAAAGTTTTATTTGAAGTTGATTAGATGTTCGATTTAGGGGTAGGAAGACATGCTGAAGACGATGGGGAAAACCATTTTCTCGAAGGATAAGTAGTACGCCCGGAATCCGGCCGAAACCGGAAAGTTTGTTAAAATTAGAAGTTTTATTTCGAGTTGAATGTTTGATAGTCGATTATGGGGTAAGAAAACATGCTGAGCACGATGGGGAAAATCATTTTGTCATCGGACGAGTAGTTCGCCCGGAATCCGGCCAAAACCGGAAAGTTTGTTAAAAGTGAAAGTTTTATTTGAAGTTGATTATATGTTCGATTTAGGGGTAGGAAGACATGCTGAAGACGATGGTGAGAATCATTTTCTTGACGGACAAGTAGTTCGCCCGGAATCCGGCCAAAACCGGAAAATTTGTTAAAAGCAAAAGTTCGAGTAGATGACAGATTAAGGGGTAAGAAGGGAGGCTGAGTCGGTTTATGACGATGTTTTTTTACCCGGACATATAATTTTTCCGGAATCCGGTTGTAACCGGATTTTTTTTTAAGTCAAACTTTTATTCAAAGTTGATTAGATGTTCTTTATAGGGATAAGGAGATACGCTGGTTTTGTTTCTGTATTTTTTTTGTTTGCTGGGCTAGTAGTCCGCTCGGAAATTGGCAGGAAGTCCCGGTCAGTATCGTCAAAATAGATATGGTTTATAGAGGTATATCTGAACTTGGTTTTCTCTGATAATTAGCCTGTCCAAGACTGGATCTGGCGAAGACAAGACTCGATTGTCTGAATCAAATATTAGATTTTTGGGATCCCATCGACACCTTTGGTCTTGTTCTTTTGGATGACATCGAAAAGTGCTATTTCGGCAAGAGTTGTTTTTGCAGAGCAACCGGGCAGCCTATTAGATACCACGATAACTGCAAAATCGACTAATTGCAGATCCAGTTACCGTGGTAAAAGTGCGAACACACGATCAGGATCGGGAGCTCCCAGACTAGAATTCCTGATCCGGGGAATCGGCCGGGAAATCCTGATCGTGTATTCCACCTTAACAGTTACCATCGTATCTGCAAAAACGCAACTATAGTAAAAAGTCGGATCCATATGGTAGCGGGTCACTTTCACTTTCTTATGCTGAGATATTTGCAAAACCTCCTTGTAGTTGTGTCATTTAACTGAATAAACTGCATTAATGGATTGTGTTAAGGGATTATTTTATTTTTCACTATTTGCTCTAGCATGACGTTTCAAAATATCTAGCCTACTGCCGTGCTCACAACGCAAAATTCTACTATGACGCAGAAAATTTGAATATCAATACAAACGCGGCTTTTTAGTGGCCAGTGATTAGCCCGGTGACGGCAGCTCACTGCGAGGCCACTTTTTTCGTAAATCGTATTCATCAAGCACACGGTACAAGCGCATAGAGGTACCAACAAATCCGAAATGAAAATTGCAATTTATTATGAATAGCGGAGCAATGAAGTTACGTATTTTCATCGGGTCTTCAAGCCTTTTCAAGTGAAGAAGTGATGGATAACTGGATTGTCCCGTCTCAGCCCTTTTCCGTTAAACTTTAAGGGATTGTTTTATTTACACTATTTACTCGCATGATATTCAGAATATCTACGTCCGGCTTCACAACGCAAAATTCTACTATCACGCGGAAAATTCGAATCTTAATCCAAACGCGGCTTTCCAGTGGCCAGTGACGAGCTCGCCGACGATAGCTCACTGTGTGACCACTTATTTTCGTAAATCCTTTTCGTCAAGAATACAACACAGGTAAAAGCTTATAGAGGCACTACAAATCCGACAGGGAAATTCCACTATATTAAAATCGATTATTTGTCAATAGCGGAGCGACGAAGTTGCCTATTTTCATCGGGTCTTCAAGCCTCTTTACGTGAATAAGTGATGGGTAACTAGACTGGCCCGTTTAAACCCTTTTCAGTTACTTTAATATAAATAATGCGTTCTTCCCTCAAGAAAGTTTTTTTTTTATATCTTCTAACTGAACAGATTGAGATATTCATTTGTTGGGGGATTACTGATTTTCCCAAATGAGCGTCTCGTAGTGACATTGAAAGTACGAACACACGATGAATATCTGCACTTTCATCAGCAAGTTAAAAAACCTCATTTTTCCCGTAACAATCACGGCCGAAATTACAGTCGCGAGCACCCGATACTGATCGTCTGTACAAAGCATGGGAATTTGGACAGTTTCCCGACAAGACGAAACGTGATTATTTCTCTTGTTTTATACAGTGTTTTAATTCGTGTCTATTACTGTCTTTTCTTTACTCCGCTAGAGCAAACAAGACCAAAGGTTTCGATGGGATCCCAAAAATTGTAATATTTTGTAAGGATACTTCCCCTCCTTGACGAAGACCTCTACCAAACACATAAGGTAAGATCCATCTGGTTTATTAAATTATTTTACAACAGGCCTCCATCTCTAAGATTTATTTTTCACTTCCGAAGGCCATGAATTTCGCTTTGTCTTCAATATTACTTTTAAGTGTGCTTATACTTGAGAAGTCTCTCATCTGGCAGGGATGAAATTTTAGTCCAAAATCGTAGGGTTGTACTGTTTCCAGTTGAACTGCGATTCCGAACCCCGCAGTTCTTCACCGTAGTTTATTAATTTTTTTTTAGTTTTAACATCAAAATAAACAAAGAAATTATTTATCGATGTTCAGGTCCTTGATTCCTGTTATCATCACCTTTCCAAAGGACTGCACCTGTCAGCACTTTTCCACTCTTTACTTTCTCTTTACATAGTCTTCGTCCAGCTTCCTGAACAATTATCCTCCGATATCCAAAACTCGGCTTTGGAGAAACATGATCCTGTCTATAGTAGAATTTATGACAGATCTATCTACTTTCTTTCATTCGTACCGAATATCACAATTACCGTTTTCTTCAAATTTAACTTTAGCACTAGATGGATCTTGCCTTATGCGTTTGGGAGAGGTCATCGTCAAGGAGGGGAAGTATCCGTACAATTTGCTCCCGACAATTCGGTCTTGTAGATATTTGGTCTTCAACAAACTTCTTAAGCAGTTACTTTTAACAGGCCAATGGCAATAATCGGAGAAGAGTTCGTATTTGACAGTGCAAACCGGATACGCCAGCTGAATTTTCAGATAAACTCAGATATCCGTTTTGCGCTGTCAAATATTCAAATATGGATTCAGCATATGGTTTACCCTATAGCCGAAGTCGTATCTCTTCCTTCCTTACTTTTGCCCGACTTCCGGTTTCGACCGGATTCTGGACAAACTACTTGTCTGGCAACAAACTAAAGCTCAAAAACGAATTCAGCATGTCTCCTTACCCCTACATCCAACCTCTAATCAACTTCAGATTAAACCTTTACTTTTAACAAATTTCCCGGTTTCAGCCGGATTCCGAGTGAACCATACTTCCGGTGAGAACATGATTGTCAAATGCAAATTCAGCATGTCTTCTTACCCGCAAATCGAACATCTTATCAAATTTAAATAACACTTTTACTTTTAACAAATTCTCCGGTTTTGGCCGGATTCCCGCCGAACTAACTGTCCGGCGAGAAAATAAATTTCAAATTCGGACTCAGCACGTCCCCTTGTCCCTAAATCGAACCTTTAATCAACTTTATATGAAACTTTCACTTTTCACAAATTTTCCGGTTTCACCGGATTCTGGGTGAACTATTCGTCCGGCGAGACAATAAATTTAATATTCGAATTCAGCATGTCTCCTTACTCCTAAATCAACTATCTCAATAGCTTTAAAAAAAATATTTGTTTGCCCCTTATTTTGAAACCCCTCCCCCACCCTCAAATATATGGCTACAGAGCCCATCTTCGAACTTATCCTGTACACAAAGGATCCTCCACCAAGTTTCATCAAAATCTCAATCCCTTCGAGAGTTATCGTGCGGACAGACGGACAGACAGACGGACAAATATGCGATGTCATAAGTATCCCTCCACTTACGTTTTAGGATCCCAAAAAGCGGGTCATACATAAACAAATAAAAAGGTAGCCAGCACAATTTTGAATTTCAGTAGATGTCCAAATTTAATCCACGGACAGCCTGAAAATAAACAAATTTTTGACGAGCAAAGCTATTAAAATCCCAATTCGAATTCGCGCAGGTCAATCCAAGCCGGAATCAATCCTTCTCAGCTTCAAAATATTTCTACTCAGGGCCGGACCCGGGGGGGGGGGGGGGGGGGGCTTCGACCAACTCAGTTGGTCGAAGCTTGAAGAAATAGCCTACTCTGCATTCAAGTCTGGATAGCAAAGAGTAACGAAGTAACGAAGCGAAACCTTGAACCTTAATTAACACCAGTGAAATCTATGTTGGTTTATGATACTGTCGGTCACGTCCTCCAGCACGTAAAGAGCCATGATTAAAGCACAATACAAAGGGAAAATTCGCTGAGGTAGCATTTATTTTAACGGTTGCGACGAGTTACTACCACCATAATCGCAGAAGAGACGATAAAAGAAAAGTGATTGCGTAAACAGTAGTGAAACAGTCAGTTGCTCACCTTAGGGTGACGCAACCCAAATCTAATAATTCCTTTGTCAAATATTTGTCACCTTCCACTCCCCCAGCCGTTAGAGGGCGATGTGTCTGCGCCATCATTCACGGTTTCTGAGAAACTGAAGAAAAAAAAACTTCTCTTCTAGTTTATAAGCGTTACTGTGTTTTTTGTATGGTGCGACAAGCTCGACGACATACGCAATAATGAATAAATCCTTAGCAAACATGCTACATCCGGAGGTGCCAAATGCAGTCATTGATCCACTGGAGATTTCACAAGCGGAAGAAACGTTTAGAGTAATTCCCCACGAAAGCTTTCCAAATACCCGAGACAACAAGGCCAAAGATTTCGATGGGATCCCACAAATCTAACATTTGATTCAAACAATTGGGTCATGTCTTCACCATTCAGTCTTCGTCAGATCCTTGAATATTTTTGCTATTAAAATAAAGTTCAAAAATGGATTCAGCATGTCTCTTTGCCCCAATACCGAATCTCTAATCGATTTCAGAAACAACTTTGAGCTTCAACAAAGTTTCAAGTTTCAGCCGAATTCGTGACGAACAGTTGCCCAGCAAAAAAACTAAGTTCACATATGGATTCAGTGGACCTTCTTACCCCCTCAATGGATATCTTATTAGCTTATAAACATACATGTTTTTCCCGTAAATTCGAAACCCTCCTCTATCTCTAAAGATAGCAAGGACTAAAAGACCCGTCTACGAACTTGACCTGTACTTTACCAGTGAATCCTCACTAAACTCCTCGTTTGAACAACATATTTCCTCGTTTGAACATTATATCTCACCGACGTCCATAGAATAAACAAATGAATGTCGTCATCCACGCGCAGAGCAATACTGGTTTGTGAATAAAGGGGTATGGACTGTTGTAGCCGAAAATTGGTTGACAAATTTTGTGTCCGGTTTTCGCCAGATTCCGGGTGAACTACTTGTCTGGCAAGAAAATAACTTTCATATTACTTCACCATGTTTACTTACCCCCATATCAAATATCTCAATAGCTTTTAAAAATATTTTTGTTGCCACTTAATTGAAACCCCCTCCCCCATCCCTAAATATAGAGCTACAAAGCCCATCTGCGAACTTGACCTTACTCCTGACCCAAAAAATCTTCCCATCAAGTTTCATCAAAATATCTCATTCCCTTCGACGGTTATCGTGCTCACAGACAGACGGACAACTTTCGCGATGTCATAGGTATCCCTCCCACTTACGTTTTGGGATCACAAAAACAGCTAGTTTGCTAAGACACGAAGTTTAATCATTATTACTCTCCGCCATATCATCCCTAGCAGATGACATTCCTCTTCTAGCTTTAAGCTATTTCGAAAATAAACTTGATTGATTGATTGAAAAAAATACAAAAAAATACAGATATCGGAATCTAAATCTGACCTCAATGGCTTGCAAAAGCTTAGGTAAATTATCCGTTTCGCGCAATCATACCCGATTCGGAGTCATACGCTTGGACTGATGGTCATCGTGGTCATCGCCAGTGCAAGATTCCATTATCAGAAGCTTTCTCAAATAAAGATGCAATTTAAGCTTTTTTTCATAAAACCTCTTCTTTTCGGTATACACCAACGGTAGCCTGACGTCCCAAGCCCTCACGACTCAAGCTGGACCTGATCTTTGGACCTTTTCTAGTAGGCTAGGTATGACCCGTATGTGATTGCAGGTTCATTTCTTCAACACCGTTGTCCCTGACGTTCAACGGCCTGACGAGGACCCTTGCCAAGAAGGGCCGAAATATCGCTGCCGAACCCTCGTAGCTGACGAATCCGTTTTATACATTGTTTGAATATACGGTGAGTTGTGTTTACAGGGTACAAATGCATTTTGGGTTCGAGGCGTTTGATTTTGTGGCGGGTCTAAACTGTTGATTTCTCCTTTTTCGAGAATCCGACGGTGGACCACATTACATTTTTTCAGAAGCACTTTTATTCAAAATTCTATTCGATGTCAATTTAACCATTTTAAATTTGTAAATCAAGTTCTAAAAACTACCACTTAAATTTTTAATAAATACTCAAGTAAAGGTTTGAATACTATTATTATTACAATACGGCTATTTCTAGACATTTAATTATATTCTTTATATTTCTCCATGTAAAAAATTAAAAGAGCTCATCCCCTTATAAATAAACAATCGCTGCCTTCTCTAAAAGAAAACGTGGTCACCCAGGTTCCATTTAGTTTCCTTATTATTCGATCTTTTTGTGCTACTAGCCTATAGGGATAGATAGAAAGAGAAATTCAGAACTTACCCAACCCTTCGCTCTCAAAGAGCACACTTTCATGAATCCCCAAATTCCTACAAAACTCCAGGAAGTTGCAGGCATTTTCCCTGGAAAAAAAGCTCCGACGCGGGGCTCGTCCCCAACATTTAATTTTCTTCATTGGCACTTGCTGAAAAGATCCAAAAGGATTAGCAACGTCCCTTGAACGTTTAACTGGACAGGGATGAGATAGTACAGTCTAGATAACCATCACTTGGTTACTAAATGCCCTGGCCACATTCAGTCACATCTGTACGTAATCTGGTTCGTTAATTTGGTTATTACCCACTGTTACGTTTCATCCTGGTCACACTGGAACGAAAAAATTCAAGGTATATTACCACCATCATCACTCAAACGTAAACAAAACTGGCTAAAATCAGCGACTCTGGTCTGTGGGTGGTCCAAACACTCCGAAGATACGTTTCAAGATGGCGGAGATGGATTTTTTATACCGCCTTATTACCGGCGGTATTACTAGGTGTGACTATAGTGGGGCCCGGGCATAAATGTGCTTGAAAACCCGACGAAAATGCTTTACTTCGTTACTCAGCTATACTCTTGTTGACTATCTCTCCTTGCGGATGCAAAATCTCCGGCCTCTCCGGGTTGCTAGCGAAGAAAGGCAGAAGTCGTGTCACAGCTGCTGCCAAAGATCGCGGTGATTGATTGACAGAGGAATCGAGTCGTTGAGTTTGAGTTGTACGGACACGCTTACTCCTTCTTCCCGCGGATCGCTGGCGTGTTATGGACTTAGTCATATAGATCATTGACATAATCGTTTTTTCTCGAAGGATTTGGTACTTCTATGTGCTTATACATGTGCGCTTGAAATATTTACCGACAATATCTGTAAATGATTGCCGCGAAAACAAATATTCTTTGGGTTACGATCAATAGTTCTTTAAAAGTGACCGGACTATCTGAAATTGAATATTTCCTGAGCTTGACTTCATTAGCCATTGAAATTTACGATTTTGTTGAAGTTCAAATTCTCCGCCTCGAGATGAACTTTGTATTGTCGAGCCAGCAGGGTATATTCTGAACGTCTCTACTAGAGCCCAAGGTGAAATAGATTCAATAGAGTCAAATATATCAAGTTGAGTAAAATAATTCAGTGAAGCCAAATCCAAGACATACAAATAAGCTGGCTTTTCGGTTAAACTAACACTCTGGACTCGCGATCATATTTTCCCGGCCAAATAATGTCATTCGAACTTCAAAGACGCGAAGAACCCCGTCTCCTTATGTCGTACCTGCATGCCATCATTCGGATATCAGAAAACTTTTAAGGGGGCAAGACGGCTGACAGATACAAGACCAAAGGTTTCGATAGGATCCCAAAATTCAATATTTGATCCAGACAGACCAATCTGGCAAAAAACTAAAGTGCAAAAACGAAGTCAGCATGTCTCCTTATCCCTACATCGAGCCTCTAATCAACTTCACATAAAACTTTTACTTCTAAAAATTTTCCGGTTTCAGCTAGATTCCGGGTGAACTATACGTCAGGTGACAAATTAATTGTCATATACGGATTCGGCATGTATTTTTACCCGTAAGGCGAACATCTAATCAAATTCAAACAAAACTTTTACGTTTAACAAATTTTCCCGTTTTGGCCGGATTCCGTCCGAACTACTTGTGCGGCAAGAAAATGATTTTCATATTATGCAATGATTTTCATAGTAAATAAAATTTAATCATCATATTGGGATTCAGCATGTCTCCTTACCCCTAAATCGAACCTCCAATCAACTTCGGACTAAACTTTTACTTTTCAAAAAAATTCTGTTTTTGCGGTATTCGGAGCCCCCCCCCCCCCAAAAAAAAAAACACACACACACACACACACACACAAAAAACCGGAACTATTCAAAACCAGAAGACTAGCCTGTACGTGGAGAACGCTTACAAGCGCCGAGCTTTCAAAATACCAATAAAAGCAAATACTATGTCCTTTATTCCAGGGTTGTATCCCCTTGGTTAGATGTACCATTATTGCGAAGCAGCAACCCATCTGTGTCATTTGCACACACTAGCAGTGAATAACGAAGTAAGCTTCAAACTTTTTATCCGTGAATTAAGGGTCGCGCGTAACGAGGTCCCAACAAGAAGGTTACTAGGAATGAAACAGATGAAATCTGAGGAATAACCCAGGTTGTTACTGGAATTAGAAATCTAGGAGAACACAATTCAAACACAGGAAAAACTGAGTCTACAACATGCACCCATTGCGGACTAAATGAAGAGACGAATGTCCATTTTCTTCAAGATTACCCAGCATGGACAAGACAATGACATGTTGTTTTGAGATAGGATTGCTTGAAGAAAATGTCCAGGTTAAATAAATAAACAATAAATAAATAAACACCCAATAAGTGTTTCGGTGTCGGTAGGGCCGCCTTGACCATGGATGCACGAGGACAGGAGTCTGAACTGCCCGAGTCCTCCAGGCAACGATAAAACAGGGATCCGACCGCCATTGAAAGCGCTGGCTTGCCCTCGCACCCATCTACTATCCTTTTTTTTTACACAGAAAATAAGCCAAAGATCTGTTTGATATTAGTTCAGCAATGTTCTCCTTACTTGGACCCGGACGAAGAGCCGTATTATGAAACAAGTTAATTTCTTTTGGGCCATACTCGCTTCGAAGTGGTGGCTCCAGAGTGAATACTAAGTAGAAACAACCCTCAAGTAAAGTACCATAAAATCCAATGGCTTGGTTCCAGAAGCCTTTATCGGATAGATGTGGAAGGATAATAAATACACCAAAATGGTCCTAGATCCAGAGACTGTAATCTTCTAGCAGTTTTGAATCCTTGAAAGGCATCGGACCACCAATAACTGCTAATGAGCATCGTTGTGAAAGAACCAGTGCATGAAGTATAGTTTAGGGCTTGTTAAGCTATTAAAGCTATGATTAAAAAGTCATAGAGGTGAAATTATCCGCTTTTTTTCAAGAGTGCAACATCCCGCAGCACTGTCAGTTTTTTGTCATATGACCAGCCAAAAACCAGACTGAGATTTTTTTTTATCACAGATTTCAAGGTCAAATTTTACTAACCATAATTCTTACAGGAGTGATTTGATACGGCGTAAAACAAGGGAGTAGCTTGGCCGATACACGAATTTTCAGCTGGAGGCTGATTGTTGGATAAAAATGACATAAAACCTCAGAACAACTTATTGAACCGAAAGTGAAAAAAAACTTCTGACCAAACGATGTATATCCATGATCCCGATGAGTAGTCATCCCTTTTGCTTTAAAAATTTTGCTTTGAGTTGCATCATCATAGCCAAATGCAAAAATAAAATGCTTTTTATGAAACAAGACAATCTCGTGATTTCAAAGTCCATGACCATATTTATATCGGTTGCTGCCCAGGGGCGTCACTATGGGGGGGGGGGAGGGGGGACCCCCCCCCCAAAGGTCCTGAGAAAGTACTTTCGTCGGGCGATAAAATTTTGTATGCTTTTTGTCCGGCATCGGTCGACTCGCCGGCACATCGGGTGTTTTTATATGCAAGAAATAAAATCCTGCAAACGTTTGTCGGGCAAAACACTGAAGAAATCGAATTCTGCATGCTTTTGTCGTGCCTCGGTATTCTCGTCGGCACATCGGGTTCTTTTTATACAGAAGGAATCCAGAAGAAATAAAAAAAAATTAAGTTTTTGTAGGGCGTCGGTCGACTCGTCGGCACATCGGGTTCTTTTTATACGCAAGAAATGAAATCCTGCAAACATTTGTCAGGCAAAACACTGGAGAAATCGAATTCTGCATACTTTTGTCGTTCCTCGGTTCGTCGACACATCGGGTTCTTTTTATACATAAGAAATCCAGAAGAAATAGTTTTTTTTATGCGACGTCTACGGTTGAAAAGGTTCAACTGGTCCCTACTTCCGATATTCTATTTTTTTTTCATGCTGAGGGATAGCCATGTGATCACATACTGTGTCATCCAGTTCACAAAAAAAAATCCTTGGAACAAGCCATTTTGAAAACCTCGACGGGTTGACAACTTCAGCATTCAAACTATAGTGAAGAAACAAAACCAAAGTGTTGCTCTAGCAACACTTTAGTCCGCGAAGTCGACCAAAGGTTGCTGCAACACTTCACGTTGCCCAGGCAACGTAGGTCTAGTCTTGGTTTGAGCTGACGACTTGGAGGGGACTGCTCTAGACACTACAAATGTTAGAAAGCTTCTTTTAACTCCTTTGATATATCAAGTTGAAGGAATTCATCCAGAGTCCGGCAAACTGTGGAAATGCGATAGATATGAATGTTAATTCTACAGTCGATTAGAGCTTTGATTTGGGATTAAGACCCATCTCTGTTCTTAGTTTGCTCAGCGGATCAGTGGATTGACTATTATCTGCGGGAAACCACCCGATGAAAAATTTGTAGCCCGCGTAGTAGTATGGTAGTAGTAAGAAAACGTTGCATGTAGTACTATGTAATAGCAAAGAATACTATTATTTAATGTGCCTCAGACTGGTCCAATCTTAGGTAGCAGTATCCAGTAGCATCCTATCTTGCCATAGTAGCATCCAGTCGTGCTAATAGTAGCATATAGTAGTATGCAGTAACACGGTAGCCTTGAAGTAGAAGCATGTAGTAGCATCGTTAGTACTGCATGCAACTTTTTCGTACTACTTCATAGTACTATTTTGAGATAAATTTTTCATCGGGCATACGTCACTCTCCGGATATTAATTCTAATAAATCTCTCAGTCAGGTTTTTCATGTCTGTTTAAATACAATAAGACTCAATTACCGGGTAATAATGGTACGACCAGGATCGGGCAAAAATTTTGGAAAGTACAAATCTTCCGATAAGATGTTTAAGGTGGTGTCCAAATAACAACACTTGGGGTCACAGAATCTATGGGCTGTCAACTAGCATTCGTATTCCGGTTGTTAGTTACAACAGCTTGTAACCTAACCAAAATCTGGGTAATCTGGCCTGAGTAAAACTAACATGTTTACGGATACAGTAAAGACCAGATTTCTTCAAGACGGAATTATCTGGATTGGGTCTTCAAGTCGAATAAATATTCTCCTTTCGGATCCCATCGCACCGTTGGTCTTGTTGTAGGAAAATCCTCTACGACCACATTTAAAATTTACATAGCAGTTAATTTGAGTCTTCCGGAGGAGCGGGGGTGAGGGGTTAATAGGACGGTTTGCACGATGAAACAAACTCGCATATTTGTATACATGGTACAAATCACACTTCCCATGAACAAACATACAAGTGATGGCAAAAACTTAAGAGACAAGCATCCTTCCCGTTGGAAACCAAACAAAGCTCATCGTAAAGACGAAAATAATTGAAGTCAAACAGTCATGAGTATGAATTACAATATTTGCGTTATGATGGAGTGTCATAGTTGTATGTGAAAAGACTTACAATCAGTCACTCCTTCTGTCAGCAGACGAATCAACGCTCAGAGAGCTAGAATGGATGTCTTGCAAAATGGCAAGTAACAGCTCTATAGAAAATGCGATATTTCAGGGCAAGAAGTCTCATCTCATATTACCAGGAAGCTTTACGGGGTGTGTTTCATCAACGAAGTGAATGGAGCCAACAGCTGGTTGTAGAATCAGTTACGGTAGCCAGTTGAGTATTTAGGACTCCGGTTAAGGAGGTGGTGGGGGGGGGGGAGGTTCTGACCCCACCTGACATATTCCGAGATAAATTTTGGTTTTATAGCCTTCTTGTCATGATTTTGCGGTATCTGGCACTGCTGAAGACACTCTTCCTAAAACCCCAGGATAATCCGGCTCCTGGTACAAAACCTCAGAAACTGGGATGCCAGGACACTGTAGCAAAAGCTCGTGGTTCGTACATTTACTGTACAAATGTTATCAAGAACTGAAAACCTTCTTTCTATTCGTATTTACTGACAGCTCGAAGTTTGAGATGGGTTGAAAGAAGTGACGAAAATTGAGCGACCTCTAAATTTAGTTAGCCGCCTTGACCTGGGATTCAGCTGGTATTTGCTACTCACCGCTTGCCCTAACACCGTCATCGGAATATTTCCAAAAAGCGACGGATATAGTCTCTTCTTTTTTTTTTGGGGGGGGGGGGGGGGGGGGGGGGTTCTCCGCAAAGCGCCGTGAGTAGGCTACTAAAATTTAAATTAGCAAAAACTAGCTTTATAAAAAAAGGTTCCGATGATATAACAACACGTCAATTCAGTATTCTTGCACTCGCATATTATAATTAAAGACCATCGACATTCAAATCGCTAGTTCAAATAATGACTTCGCATGGCTACTGTAAATAAGAAAAAGAAGTCAAAGAATTTGGCAGTGTGCATTTCTTTCAACATCTTGTTTCGAGGTTTTAGTAAAAGTTAAAGTTCACCATATTCCATTAATTCATTAATTATTCAAAATATTATTAATTATACTAACCCATTCGGCCAGGACGGACATATTCCAATCCAACTCATTTTAAATAGAGTTCATGTTTCCGAGGCGTTGCTGTTCGACCCACTCGCGACATTTTCGTCGATAAATCTTCAAGACCGAGCTTATGTTAGGACTTCCGCTTGGAATAATGAGAGGCTACCGGGCAAGATTATACTTTCTACAAACTTTGAATAATGCCTCAGCTCGGTGGTAGTCGCCACAAGTTCCAACATAAATTAAACCGACTGAAATCACGTAACGACTTTTTATGCAAGATGCAAAGCTTCTCATCTTTGGTCATAGTAATAAGAGTCATCAGTAAAAGTCAAAAGTTGACTGATACTGTACAGCCTCTTTGTGTAATTTTCCCTTTTTGTTCACTACGGTTGCCATATGTGGTAAGGATTGCAGAGTCATTTCTGTCTGTTATGATATATTCTTTTGACAACTCTTATCCTGAGAAGACACACCTCCATCCAGACGCGTTACTAGCCAAAGTGCTTGGACAGGGGGGCAAAACCGACTGGACTCTTTTCCAGAAAAAAAGACTGTTTTTAAGGAAACTATTTTCAAGAAAAATCCTGTCGCCCTCATTTTTTTTTTACCGAATGACCGTAAACAATTAGGCCCCCCCCCCCCCCCTCATACGTGACACCAGTGCCTCCAGCAAACCCACAGGGTGTATAGATATTCTCAGTTAACTGCGAATCATGGTTGATAATGATGAACACCCCAGATAAGTCGGCTGAATTTTATTAGAGCGATATTTCGGCCCTTCTTGGCAAGGATTCTCTTCAGGCTCAAGCTGGGAAGTTAACTTAGCCCGAACAGTTTTTATTCAACTTATTTTGACTTTCGAAAATAAACAAGCACTTAGAAATGAAATAAAAAAAAGTACAAATAGGACCAAATTTTTTTTACAAACTATAATGACCAATTCGACCCCCAGCCGTGGCCTTTCCGAGGTGGGGCCCATAGTCAGTTGACATAGCTGGACCACCATTTTTGATAATTTAGTAGAAAAAAATCATTATTTTCCTACTTTGACTTTCGAAAATAGACAAGCACTTAGATAAGAAATGAAATAAAAAAGTATAACTACATATTTTTTTTAAAATACTACACTGACTACTTCGGCCCCCAGCCCTGGCCCTTCCAAGGTTTGGGCTCCTCACCAGCTGCCTGCACTGTAAAACGTTTCTCCGTATAAAGATTAAAGTTAACTGCAGTATCTTTATTTAGTATTAATCTTTTCTGCGTAGAGATAAGAATAATCCGAGTAGCAAGTACTGCAGTTAACTTTAATCTTTATACGGAAAAACTTTTTACAGTGTAGATTGTTAAGGCAGAAGTTCGCCACTGAACACGTCCAACAACCCGCGCTTTGCTTCCATCGCTAGAATTGTTTTACAGTTTATTGGCATTATTTCTGGGTAATCTCCTATACCTCTCACAGGTTAGTACCGTACAATGAAAGGCTTCCTACCTTGGCTGCTACCATTTTTGATTCTTCAGAGGACATCCTCCTGGACTTAGTTACATCGGGCATTGTATCACTGGAGGGGGTCGCTGAGTGGAGAATGTCTCTGGCCTTATCCTGAAGGAGTTGGGCCAGTTTACAGATTAAGACCCCGTCTTCCAATCCGTCAAAGAAGTCATCTGAATTCAGGTATTCCAACCCTGGAATTGAGAAGTCAACAACAAAGAAGGCTACGAAGATCTCGGACAACAGAAAGACCTCTGAAAAATTATTTGTGTAAAATTGTGCGCCCCATTCTAATGTACGTCGAATTATTCCCTGCTAAAGCATGCGCTGTAGCTGCTTGTCTACTTCCTGTCGCAAGGAGTGCGGGACGCGGTATGGGTGTCCACGGTACGGTTGGGCGTCTGGTTCAAGCTGGATTCGATGTTATTATTATTATATCCATACATTGGCTAAAAACTGATATGTCAGCTACGATGCTTTGGTAGCAATATTTCGGCCGTTCTTGGTAAGCCCTTTTTTTCCGTAGAACTTTCAGTTCGTATTGCAGTAAACCTTGAACCTTGACGGGTAAACCTTGACGGGAGCAGGCAAGAAGTTAAACATTAGTTAACTTTTTTCGTAAAGTTCGGAAGGTTGACCAATGGGAGAAGAGATCGGAAATAAGATATGAAAATGTATTTTAAAATCGGGAATAAGAGAATGAAAATTTTGAGATGATGATTCTTAGAGGTTTATATGCTGATAATAATAAGGTCGAACAACTTGAAACGTTATTTTGAAAGGATGTTTATAAACAATTTGATTTTTTTTTTAGAATTTTGTTGTTCTAGTTGGTTTCTCTCAGGTGAGTTGGGAAAAAAGAATTACTTATTGGATTAAATTGGTTTGAACTGATTTATTTAATTATATTATTTTTGCTATTGGATTATTTTTATCTATTTATTGGAGGTTCTTCCTGTATCTGGATATTAACCATGGCTCATGATGGCTTTTAGTGTTAAGAAATATCTACCTATGATTCATATATAATAATAATTATCTCTAACGATTATAATTTTTTCTTTCTAGAACAAATTGCAACAAAAAATTCTCATAATGTTATCTAGGTGAAATTCCCGTCTGAGCGGCGACAAACTTAGCGAAAAACTTTACGAACTTTACGAACGCGGTCTTAGTCGTCCTTAACGACTCAAATTCAATTACTCAAATCCGAAGTCATCGCAGCTGTGACACCGTTTCTTCGTTTCTTCCGCAGGTACCCGGAGATTTTGCATCGGAAGGGAGAAATAGTCATCAAGAGTATACTCTTGATACTATCTGTCCTTGCCGATGCAAAATCTCCGGCCTCTCCGGGTATCTAGCGGAAGAAAGGGGTGTCACAGATGCTCCCAAAGATCGCGGTGATTGATTGACACAGCATCTGAGTCGTTGAGTTTGAGTCGTACGGACACGTTAACTCCTTCTTCCTGAGGATCGCTGGCGTGTTTTGAACTTGGTCATATAGAGTATTGGGATCGGCCTATTTTTGGTTTCAGTGTCTACTGAAGTGTCAACCCCTCTAAACTTTCAAACTGTTGTATCTCATGATAGAATTTTTGTACGAAAAGACAGATGACATATACTTTAATCAGCTTATCAAGGTCTTTCGATTGCCGTTGGAGAAAATTTCTATCTGTGTTAGTTCAAAAGTTGACATTTTTGCCGTGGGCCAACTTTCTAATATCACCAGTTAGAAAGGAGCAAAGGATGAGCTCTAATTTCTTTAGCAATGAGAGAACTTGTAAAGTTCAAGAGTCACATCTAATACCATTTCTTTTCCTCAAACCCAAGTTCAACAAGACCAAAGGTGTCGATGGGATCCCAAAAATCTAATATTTGATTCAGACAATCGAGTCTTGTCTTCGCCAGATCCAGTCTTGGACAGGCTAATCATCAGAGAGAAAACCAAGTTCAGATATACCTCTATAAGCCATATCTATTTTGACGATACTGACCGAGAATTCCTGCCGATTTCCGAGCGAACTACATGTCCAGCAAAAAAAAAATACAGAAACAAAACCAGCGTATCTTCTTATCCCTATAAAGAACATCTAATCAACTTTCAATAAAAGTTTGACTTAAAAAAAAAAATCCGGTTACAACCAGATTCCCGAATAATTATATGTCCGGGTAAAAAACCATTGTCATAAACCGACTCAGCCTCTCTTCTTACCCCTTAATCTGTCATCTAATCGAACTTTTGCTTTTAACAAATTTTCCGATTTTGGAAGGATTCCGGGCGAACTAGTTGTCCAGCAAGAAAAGACTTTTCACCATCATGTTCTAAGATGGTTATCCCCCTAAGATGATGTGCGCGGATAAATATAAATCCGGATATTTCGGTTGCACTTCCGGCAAACCGTCCTCAGCGAAAAAAAAACTAAAAACTAAATCATAAAATCCAACACAATACCAACAGAAAAACGATGCGGAACTAACAAAACATACAACGACATGTAACTAAAAACCTCGCTAAAAACCAGAAGAACGATGCGGATTGAACGATAGACAAATTCAAATAAAATAACGAATATTAAAATGTGCTTGTTAAAAGTGTATATGTACAAATCTGTGATTATTTTACAATTCTGAATTCTGTGTCTATTTACAATTTACCAATTCCCTGGGAAAGCGCAGAAGCTTTCACCCAGCACTTACATAATCCTTCGTTTTTCCCAATTTCACGGAATAATCAATTTGTATGTTTTGTTGGTTCCGCATCATTTTTCTGTTGGATTGTGTTGTATTTTATGATTAGTTGTTTGTTTTTTTTTCGCTGAGGACGGTTTGCCGGAAGTGCAAACGAAATATCCGAATTTATATTTATCCCTCGCGACCCTCGCAAATCATCTTAGAGGGATAACTAGCTGATCAAGAAAAAAAAACTGAAAATCACGGTTTTCTATTTCTTCCTATTTACTGTTTGCTTTCCAATATTCAAAACTATTTGAATACTGTAAAACCAGGCTTTGTTTTAAAAAAAAAACTATCTACCTCTTTGGCTTTTTCCCAGGTTCATTGATTTATAGCAAAAACTCGGCAAAATTCAGAGAACCGGTTTCACGCATCAATAGCATGATACGCGAACACTAATCCGGAGCAAATACGCATGGAAAATAGTTAATCGAGGCAAATTAGTGAGGTATCGTTAGCGAGCTTAGAATGTTATGATTTATTTTTGTTTCGTATTTATTAGTGGAGTGTTCCTTGGAACAATCCACTATTGCGAGCGCTGTGGCAGCTTTCGATTTCCGGTTTTCACCGTATCTTGTGGAGCTCATAACTCGTGAACCTGTGCAAGTATCAAGCTCAAACTTGGTATACTAGTGGGTATTGGGGTCTAGTTGTGCCTTTTGGGGGTCCCAACCCCCACACGGTTCAGGGGCAAATGGGACCAGATTGCCCAGTGAATAATGTTCATAACTTGACTAGAATTGGACACAGGACGATGAAATTCCTTGTACATGTAGATCCTAGGGCTGGGAAATTGCTTATGAAGTTGCACCTCCCCCACCCCCCACGTTCATGGGCAACTGGGCCCAGATTGCCCAGGAGTAAAGTTTGTTACCCGTGACAGAAATCAACAGGTATCAAGTTCTCACTTGGTATACTAGTGAGGTATTGAGGTCTAGTTGTGCCTTTTGTTGTCCCATCCCCCACCCCAACCCGGTTCAGGGGCAAATGGGCCCAGATTGCCCAGTGAATAAAGTTCATAACTTGACCAGAACTGGGCATAGGACGATGAAATTCCTGGACGTGTAGATCCTAGGGCTGGGAAATCACTTTTAAAGTTGCACCTACCCCACCCCCACCCCCGTTCATGGGCAACTTGGCCCAGATTGTCCTGGAGTAAAGTTAGTTAACCTTGCCAGGAATCAACAGATATCAAGTTGAAACTTGTTAGGATTGTGAGCATTGGGGTCTCTTTATACTTTTTGCGGGTCCCAGACCCCACCCCCACTTGGTTCAGGGGCAATTGGGCCTAGATTGCCCATTTTTTTATGATTTTAATTAGACAATAACTGGAGATAAGGCGATGAAATTCCTTTGTGCTTTTGGTTCATAGGGACCGGGGAGAGTTGAACCACCCCCACCCTCCCCGTTCATGGGCAAGTGGGCCCAAAACTGCCCATGAAAAAAGTTTTTGACCCGTTACTGGAATGAAATTCTAATCTGTATACTTGGGAAAAAAGAGGTGTCAATACGCATTTTGATGGTTTCCCCCCCCCCCCCTCCCGTTCATGGGAAGCTGGGCCCAGATTTCCCATGAGTTCATCTATGACAGGTCTCAAGTCCAACTCTTGTATATCTGGGGAAATATGTCTATGGATGAGGATTTGGTGTAACATCAACAAATAAGACGACGCGACGTACTTTAATCTTTAATAAAGAGTTGGAAACTGGACTGTTTTGTCATATGATCGATGACATACCGTTCTTAATGAAGGGTGACAAAGGGTGTCATTAGTCTGCTACGAATTGGTTTATTGCACTTGTTATTACCTTGCTAATGGAAAAGGTATAAAGGGTGGGACTGGCAGGCACACCATTCAGTGTCCGAACAAATGAATGCTCTTCGTGCAAGATCATTCAACATTTCTTTGGATTTATACTGGCAGTTTGTTTACATTTAAAGCTTTTAAAGGGGGATGATTACAACATTATTTCAATACTTGTTTGGTTATTGGGGAAGAGAAATGTCTTACACTCCACGTCTGAGCGCTTGCGCACTTGTTGTTTGTTAATTTGTGTTTTACTTGTATTGTTAGCGAGTGTTATTTTTCCAATTCCCGCCCGTGTTAGCCTAGTGCTATTAGGGTTGAAATAATATTGATTGAAAAATGTACCTAACATAACAGCATTAGGTATCCAGGGGTTAAGAACGATGAACGCAATTACCGACGTAGGTTGGATTGTCATTACAGACATTTCCTTACAGAGATGCGGGTATGTATCAGAATTGCAGTGAATCAATCTGTAATGATTAAAGGTTCGTTTCTTCCTGTACATCAGCAGCCTGCCAAGGAACCTTGCCAAGAAGGGCCGGAATATCGCTGCGAACATCGTAGCTGACTTTTCGTTTTAGGCCTTGCTCAATAAATGTTCCCTGTCGTACCTTTTGAAGGGGTATAAGTCATGTTTGGTGGATCTTGTGGACGGGTGTAATGGATTTAGATGAGTGAGTTATGGATAGGCAAACGAGAAGGGAGGCTTCCCTCCTTTTATGCCCAATCCTATACTGCAGCGAGGCTGAAGTAAGAGCAGGATAGAATACTATCAGAAGTCTACAAGGAAAACTAGCCATTACCAGACCCAAGCATTAGCCTTTATGTTTTGGAGGTTCACCTTGCCATACTTGGTGACATGGGTACTTGTTACATACGCTAAAATCCCTCCACACTGCTCAGGCATTAATAACTGACAAACCTATATGTATGTTGTCTTATGAGTTATGGTAATAATATGACATTCTGACACCCGAAAGCTCCAAGACTTGCAAGTTAAATGGTAATTCTGACCGACAAGCTAGCTAGACACTGCAACACTACGAGTACTAGTCTTCTAAGAACAACAAAAAAATACGCATCAACATATTTCAGATCGAACCTGGGGATAGGACTTGGTCAAGGTCACATATTTGCTATATAATCTTTGCATAAAAAGCAAATCCGTATGTTCGGCGAACAAATATTTGTAGAAGAAAAGAGGAACTTCTTTTCATGAAGTTCGCGCTTCAGTGAGCTCGGATATTTCCCAAGTAACATTCAAAGTAACATCCCAAGTAGCCTACGATATCAATTAGAAATCAAATTTAGCTGCTAAAGCCCTATATACAACGATATGGACAGCTGACTCAGCATTACATGAGGATAAGGTCTAGAAGGTATGCGGCAATACATAACCGTAAGATCGAAAAGAAACATCCGAAAACGTTATCGGGTATTAGCCTACGACAGATGCAGTTAGTTGCTGTTAGGGCGTAGCTTCTATCTCATCAGGTTTGGTGCTGTCTTTTACTTATTTTATTGATAATTATCCACTAGTACTCATGTATTTCACTGGGCAAATGAAGTGAAATCGTGACCTTCTTCACCAAATACTATTGCCAGAGCTTTATACCTTCCACACTCATTTTTGTTTACTTAAATTTAGTTATATACATTAGATTCATATCTATAGCAGCCCCACTTGGCTATATTTCGAAATAAATAAATAAACGTGAAAATATCACAGCCGGGAGCCATTTAAAAACGAATAAAAATCAGAGGCAGGGGAACCACTGAAAGGCATATCTTGACATGTAGTGCGCGTAACTCAAGAAACCCAACTAACAAGGCAGAAAATTGTCCAGTTAGAACAGGGAACACTCTTGACCTAGACTTTTTGAGGGAAAAACTGTTAGCCTATTTTCTTATGAGTTATGAGCTACTCTCGGACCTCAGGATTCTTAATGGGTATACTATCCAAGTTCCCCGATGTTCTTGAACCAAAAAATAAAGCTAAGATACTTAAAATATGCCAATTTTTAAAGAGTGTATTAGTTAAATAAAGATAAGTACTGAGTGATGTAAACTGTATGTAACCATGATCTATTTTGTACGGCCAATTGGCTATTAAATATATTCATATTCACATACTCTTCAGCTAGACTTTTTGAGGGAAAAACTGTTAGCCTATTTTCTTACGAGAAAGATGTAAGTAATAGCAAGCGATAAACATGGTACCTAAACCGGCCTAAAGATACTTGCATAAACATTTCTGGGAACTCATATTTAAAGAACAGAAAAAATATTCAAATAGACTGAGCAATTTGAGAGTAATCCTTCATCCAACTAGGCAGGGGGCGCAGAAACTTTATGCGCAGTTGGACATACCCGAAGGATCCTGAGACGACGTACGTGCTGGCGGGAGCAAGAAAACAATTTATCTTGTTATAATTATTCACGTTATCACGACGGGATGACCCACAGTCGGAAATATGACAAACTGCGTTTCAGGCAGTACTCAGTAGTTTAGGTTATTTAGGCATAGCTGGCAGGCGACACTGTAAATAAAAAATCTTGCAGTATTTGCTAAGGGGATTAATCTTGTCTCTATTGAGAAAAGATTAATTCCAATTCGGATTTATCTTATCCCAGTAGAGATAAGATTAATCCCAGTAGCAAATACTGCAGTTAACTTTAATCCTTCCTCGGAGAAACTTTTTACAGTGGAGGGACGTGATGGCAATGGGATACGACAACTGCTTTCCTCGGGACTAAGACACGTTGTTGAGGGGTGGGGCATACTTTCTTGAAACGCAACACCTGAAACCATTTAAAACTTAAAAAGAATGGCCGAAGTTTAACAACTTTTATAAGTTTAACAACTTTATAAGTAGTGATCTGAAAGACAAAAATACTCCTCTGGCAGGATTTGAACCCACGAACTTCGGCTTTGGTTTTTGGGATCCCAAAATGTAAGTGGAGGGATACCTATGACATCGCAAAAGTTGTCAGTCCGTCCGTCCGTCTGTAAGCACGATAACTCTCGAAGGGAATGAGATATTTCGATAAAACTTGGTATGGGGATTCGTTGGATCAAGAGTAAGGTCGAGTTCGTAGGTGGGCTTTGTAGCCCTTATTTGTAAACAGCTAATAAGACAATCGAATATGGGGTAAGAAGACATGCTGAACACGATGGTGAAAACCATGTTCTCGCCGGACGAGTATTTCGCCCGGAATCCGGCCAAAACCGGAATGTTTGTTAAAAGTAAAAGTTTTATTTCAAATTGATTGGATATTCGATATAGGGGTAAGAAGACATGCTGAACACGATGGTTTTTCGCCGGACAGGTAGTTATCCCGGAATACGGCACAAACCGGAAAGTCTGTTAAAAGTAAAAATTCTATTTGAAGTTAATTAGATGTTCGGTTTAGGGGGTAGGAAAACATGCTGAACACGATGATGAAAACCATTTTCTCGCCGGGCAAGTAGTTCACCCGGAATCCGGCCAAAACCGGAAGATTGTTAAAAGTATTTGTAGTTGATTACACATCCGACTTAGGGGTAAGAAGAGATGCTGAACCGTGTATGACAATCGTTTTTTACCTGGACATACAGTTCGCTCGGAATCCGGCTTGAACCGGAAAATTTGTGTAAAGTTAAGATTTAATTTGAAGTTGGTTAGATGTTCTATATAGGGGAAAGAAGATACGTTCGTTTTTAAGCTTTCTTTTTTTTGCCGGACAGGTGGTTCCGGAATTCGGCCGAAACCGGGAAATTGGCAGAAGTAAGGCAGGAAGTTTTTGTCAAAACAGCTATGACTTATAGGGGTAAACACAAACATGCTGAATCCATATCTGAACTTGGTTTTCTCAGATGATTAGCTTTTTGGCCTTAATCTGTTTCTGAATTTCAATGGTAAAAATCTTCAAGGAGTCTGGCGAAGACTGGATCTGGCGAAGACAAGGCCCAATTGTCTAGATCAAATACTGAATTTTTGGGATCCCATCGGAACCTTTGGTCTTTTTCTCCATGAGGCTGTCGATAAGGATCTCGTCAGTCAAAGAGGCTCCCAAAACTGGAGCTCCCAAAGAGGCTCCCAAACCTATAAGACCTATAGACCTATAATTTTATCCACAACTGCTTCTGCTTGTTTGTCATGGTAAAATTAAAATTTCCTTTTGGAACATTATATCTTAAAGCACAACTCTTACTAAAAATAATCTATTCACGATGACTTGGTCGGTTTTCAAAAATACCATTTCTTGCCACGTGATATGAGACATTTCCTTGGCGTTTGTGGACTGTAACCAGCGGCTGAACACATATTATTTGAAAAATTAATGCGCAGTAGTTAAAAAGTGGGAAAACCAAGCAAAACAAAAGAAGTCCAAAACAGAAGTAGACCTGATGGGCTATCAGGTCTTCCAAAATGAAAACAATATTTGAAGCTTCTCATGTCCTTATGTGTGAAAGAGTTCTCAGCAGACCTTGGAACCTTTCAGCGAAGCTTGCGTTGGGTGATTGTCAAAACTCGGCTAGGCCGAAAAAGCGCTAAAAAATTGTAGGTGCAAAGTGAAACAACGGCGAAGGGGGGGGGGGGGGTCAGAAGCTTACAATCCCATGAGAGAGCTAGGGATAATGTAAAGGCAGAATAAGCAAGAGGGGTTCTTTAAGTAAATATTAAGAATTGGATACTCGCGTGTGTTACCGAACTTCTGACATTGCATGCTACTCCATCTAATCAGTCTTTTGTGTGCACTTTTTTTGGCGGGACAAATACAAGTTCCGTCCACGGTAAGGCATATGATAAGTTCCAAGGTTTTCGATTACGCCCACTAACTGCCCTTTACTCTTTAAACTGAGTTCCAGTTCCAGAATCTACTCATACCACGCATACACGTCCGAGTTAGATGACACTGCAAGATAGATTATACACAAATTCTTCAGTTAAAAAAACAACAAGCGCGTACTAGTGATAGCAATCATAAAGGGATAGTACAACAATACCATTAATCAAATACTCCATTCACTCGTCTTTTCATTGATTAAAGCGGTATGAAGAAAATGAAAAACGGCACCCAAATTTGGCATGTACTTGTTCACGATATTACGAGGAGGTTTGATCTCTCATCGCGCAGCGTCTATAATACATTCGCATGGTAATGACATCGGAATTAGGATAGGAGGGGTATACCATCTATGGGCTGGAAGAGAACCTATCTTGAAGAAGAGATCAAACGCATGCTGAGCTTCAAATAGTCGGAAAAAGACATTTCTTCATTCTAATCGACACGATAGCATTGCCATATGGAAACGCGATGCGCAGCTGTTTACAAAGCAGCGGGGGAAACGGCCCGAGATCACAAACTCGACTTGAGATAAAATTCGACGTCCAAAAAAAGTCCCAAATAAGCAAAGAGAGTCAGCGACAGCAGTCAGCAAGTACTACACGCTACAATTAAAGATAGCAAGAGACGAAGGAATTTCAGCGGCATTTAAAGCACTCACGACCTGAGTTTTGAATGAATGAATTGATTTATTACATGCAGCTTAATAATAAGGCATTTGCACAGTCCATATACAAAAATAAGTAAATAAACGCTTAACAAGATATACAGAACGGCATATCACAATATGTACACAACAGCTAAAGATAAATAAATTTTGATTTTAGATGATTAAACACGCCCTTTAGGTAGGCCTACTCAATAGCGAGGTGTTACCAACTGTCGGGCACACTCAGTACCGGGGAGTCGGGCACACGTCGGGAACAGTCCTTTCCTAAGTCATTTGCTTCACAACCTAAAACTGATCGAATCCGATCCTGATCAGTCCCACATATTTTGTGTCGCTGTCAAGTCTACACATTCGCCACACCGAAAATGCGACAGTTCGCGAACACGCCGTCAGTACACCAACAGATTGTTACCAAGACACTTAACGTTTAACAGTTCCTGAACACCTTAACGTTTAACAGTTCAGTTACTGGAAAGGTCTGAGATAGGACAATTGAGTTACCACTCACTTATTCACTGTAAATGCGTAACCTCGTTGTGCCACTAGACGCCAGTAATCGGTTTTCATATAGCGGAATTCTGTCGGATTTGTTGTATCTCTATGCGCTTGTACCTGCGTTTTATGCTTGGCAAAAACAATTTACGAAAAAAGTTTTCACTCAGTCAGCTACCTTCCCACGAGCTGACCACTGGCCACTGAAAAGCCGCGTTTGTATTGAGATTCAAATTTACAGCGTCATAGTAGAATTTTACGTTTTAAGGACGGCCATAGACATTCCGAACGTCCTACTAGAGTAAATAGTGGAAAATGAACACAATCCAAATACTGCAGCGTATTCAGTTAGATACAGAAATAAGTTGGCTTTTCAGTCAAACTTTAAATATTTTCCATAGAAAAGCAGTTAAACGTGAACGCGTGACGGCGGCTCGCTTGCCTCTGTAGCCTATTCACTTTTCATAAGGTTATATTTTTATTTCCAAGATTTGGGCCTAGTATCTTTTGTGTGACCTGATATTTCATGAGTCAACTGATACGTGGACGAACTATCGGAGAGTTCGGGCGTATTGATGGTTTTCCAGGTCAACTGACGTGTGGATGAACTGACGGTAACCCAACTGAGAGGCAACAATGCTCCTCAGACGGTATTAGAGCCCACGACATACGGTTTTCGTCGCAAGCGCTTAACCACTGAGCTACCGAAGGGTTGCGGATACCAAATATAGTTCGCAAACTATTACAATTCTCTGAGATCGTCCGGTTTTTAAACCACCTTCAAGTTCCTCCTGTGTCGGACCGGCATGCCGTTTCCGACCATGCCCGAACAAGAAGTATAGCAGTTGGACAAGGGAGAAGCGTCTCCCTCAGAAAGAAGAAGTCGCAGAGGGTCAGTGGATCCCGCCGACTCTGACCAGTAGAAGAAGAAGACAACCGCGAAACAGAAGCGGGATATTCCCGATATTTCATAGTACTAAGAAATATCATTTTTTACGATTCTATTTTACGATAAATAAATATGTAAATTTATTCCTATGGGCCGAGTAACCGGATTACCATGGCAAGTGTAAAAAAAAAAGAAAAAAGACACAGAATACCCGAAAAACCACCTCCAGAAATCTTCCTCTGTACTAAAAACAAAAATGCATCTCTGGTAGGCTACTGAGAAATCGTCCCGTCCAGATAAGCTATCAGTTACATTAGGCCCTTCTTGGCAAGGGTCCTCGTCAGGCTGTCAATCTTCTAGGTCAACGTCGTGGAAGAAAACAAACCTGTAATTCGATTACAGGTCTGTTTCCTTCCCGACGTTGACCCAGAAGATTGACAGCCTGACGAGGACCCTTGCCAAGAAGGGCCGAAATATCGCTGAAGAAGAATCATAGCTGACGTATATCCGTTGTAAACATTGTTTGAATATATGTTTCAAAGTCAGATTGGGCTCAAAGTGTATTTATCAGTTACATTACAATACAAATGACAAAGCGTCGTTCCTGTTATTTCAACTTTTGCTAAAGGCTGGATCTCCAGATGCAGCTGGATACCACCGGTGAGCCTACAGGCACACAAGTAGTGTTCAAACTGAGAGCCGCACATAATAACTCCAAATCAACTTTTTTTCTGCTGAAGTCCTCATTTCCATAAAATTCAAAACTTTTATGCTGCTACAGATACAGAATAGATTTATCGATCCGAAAGCCTGGGGGACACTCCCTCGTATCCGAATTAACCGCCCTACGAAATACCTGAGTCTTTGCGATTGCTAAAATTCGATATTCTCTGGAAACACTACGAACGACGAAGTATTTGGAAGGAGTAGGCTGAGTAATCTGAATCGACTTTTGTACACAACCTCCAAACTTTTCTGTTCGAAAAGAAGAGAAAGAACTCACCCAATATTCTGTTGAGCCAATCTGCCAGATCCTCTTGTAAAGGCTCGAGATGCTTTTGTTGCGTCTCCATAATCCTATCGTGGTAAAACTGAGCCAGCTCGGCTTCAGTTTGCGGTAATTCTGGATTGCTAATTGCGCTAAGACCCCATCCGAGAGTAGCTTCGCCGCTCGCGCCCAAATTTGCGCCAACCCATCGCTTGCCGATGCCGCGCGCCGGCGTCGACGCTGCAGAGACGTCTGCGGCGGATAGCGGACGCCTTGGCGAGAACATCATCTTACTTTGCAGAACTACACAAGGAATCTGGCGATCTAATAAAAAGAAGACGTAGTAACAGGGACAGTCGAATGTCTGTGCCTTGGGCTGGCTTTTTATTTATTTATTTACTTCAGCCGTAGCCATATATACAGAGAAAAAAGATACATTATCACTAGCCTACATAACCACATATGTATCAATATCAACGAACCCCTGGTTCGTCACTCCATTTTTTCCACAAAGGCAGTGAAAGCTGAAAAATTTGAGTGGAAAGAATTTGAATCAGTCTGTTATCTGACCTCAAAAGGCGGTATTTAGCAATAAAACTGCTTTACGTTTTAGTTCGTAAAACAAAGCCATACGATTTTTTACGAACATCACCGAGGCGCTACACCGGTGCGGGAGTCGGTGAAGTTTTTCGTAACAGTTATTGTAAGTGACGCGGGCAACATTTATCACACCAGCAGTGACATTCGTACAAAGTTTACGCGAAGCACGGAAATCAATTTACTGTGTTGTGTCATCCCGCTACTTCTTTGCAAACGCAAACAAAAAGTTTCACCGAATCTTTCAAAGATTCTACCAAATTCTAGAAACTGAGAATTCGAGCTTTAAGTCAGTTTGAATTATTAAACAGAAAGGATCAAGTAAAAAAATGTACTGACTGCTAAATGTACTACTATGAACGGCGCAGGCGACATTTTTTACTTTTAGGGATCCAAAACAGAAGTAAATTTAAAAAATCGGCCTCTTTTATGCTTTCGGAAAGACTTCAGTACAAACCCGGCTCTGAAATTCAAAGTTTGGTAACTACCTTTATGTCCTTCCGGCAAGCTCTAACATATACGAGTGATATTCTGACAAGGTCAAAACATACAATTGAGAGTATGATTATCTGCGGCATGGGGGGATTGACGTCGGAATTCGGGATAAGTATATCGGGAATAATTACGGACTGATTTGCAGATTTGTTGAAGTTCAACCGGCGGATCGAACAATCATGATACCACATTACCACCCCCTAGGACTTTCTTTTTATCCATTTGTTGTTATTATATATTCCGGATTATTTGAATTGTTGACAAATAGTCATATTAACGGTGCTAACTGAGAATTCCTTGTAAGCTCTGAAATCAACTGCAGGTAGGTCGGTTATATTTGTACATTTTTGGGAGTGTTGTAACCTTACATTCAGAAAGCAAAACTTGTCTTCGGTACTACAGAGAACAGAAAGTTTCATCAGATAACACTGGAGTAATCTGCCAGCTACAAAGACTGTTTCTTTTGGCAGCCATGACACTCTCATCACTGAGCTTTAAAAAACGATTGATTTTCGTACATGGCCGAGAGTATCTGAATTTCCGCGCCTTGCACTACCATGCTCTGAAATCGTCTTCGCCGATACACCGAAGAGTCAATGACAAGCGATAACAGGAAAACGGCTTAGTTTTGAAGCGCTATCTAGTGGAAGTCAGTAATGTGTATGTGTGAAGCATTTTATGAAAATTAAAGCACAGTTAGTGCCCATTGTGCTTTAAAATGTCAAAATCGTGCCGAAATTAGGGGTTCGTGGTTACTACCGAATCCTGGCAAACACCGAATAAATTAGTCCCAGTTGTTATACAGAATAATTTATTCTCTATAACTACACTGTCAGAAGTTTCATACCAGATGACACAAGGATGCGCGGTTCAGATAACACTTGGGATTTAATCTTTTGTCGCGACAAACATTGTGCGTCAAATGTTATGCATAGCATGCATTGCCAGGAAGAGCCGAAAAACCTCCAAAAAACACTGCTGACTTTTTTGTTTGTCGCCATGATATCGGAAAATTCAGCATATGCTTTTTTGCCATTTTTTTGCTCTTCCTGGCAATGCTTGTTATGCATAACATTTCATGCGTATTCGTGATAACTACCGAACTCGGGCAATGTTGCCGAATCCCGAACATCATGCGGACAAGATTTGTACCGATAGCCTATTCGGGATTCTGTTTAACTACCGAATCCCCGTGAATATACCGAAAATAACCAAATAATTTAAGTAAATTTTACTGAATCCCAAAAGGTTTGGGGTGTGCTGCACCCGCGCACCCCCCCCCCCCCCCCCCCTGCAACGCCCCTGAGACTTGCAAACACAAACAAAAATCCAGAGATTGTGAGGGGTCGATGGAAATTTGTCAATAAGGTTGACTTTGGAATGGAAGCATTAATTGGAGGGAAGACTCATCCTTGAGGTGATGCTGGAGGGTTGGCTCCCAGGTAATCACAAACGCCAAAACAGTCGGCTAATACAATAGAGACAAACGTATAGAAGTAATGGTTAAAACCGGATGACATTATAGTCGTGATTCGGTTTAACATTTGTGTAAATCTAAATATTGACAGACCACTTACCGTTGAACCTCTCATCAAACGGTCACTATCTAAGGTCGAATTCAACTGACCTCCAACCTTCTGCGCGAATCGTTACCATATCAGGCCTCACTCTAGAAGCCTAGAAACAAATTACGCTAGAAACACTCGGCTACCACGCATCCGAAGTCCGGCACCATCTTCCACAACTGGAAACCGAATCGATAGCTCGCCGCCCAGAGACAATCCCTTTCAAGCGAGGGAGTAAGCATGGCATGAGACTTCGGCCTTTTTGGGGGCTGAATATAAACAAAATTTGCGGGTTCCACGCAACAAGCTTAAACCCATGCGTGACGTAAGTGAAACTTTGATTATCACTGGCTACAATGTTTTGCCTCAGTTTGCTGGTTAGGTGGTTTTCGCTGTGGGAACCTGGATTTTATCTTGATTGCATGCGATTACGCTTGTCAGATTTTCGTGTGAAACACAAAGATGTAAGAAATACGGAGGCTGTCAAGGGAGAGTAAGAGCGTGTTCCGTCCTACTTACCGTAGTTACTACGCATGACGTCACGAATTCTGGTTTTTTGCCGTCAAGGCTGGAACGATTTTTCTATTTTCCAGCAAGATCTCACGCCAGGGGCGAATCCGACCAATCACGTTACAGAGATGCGTAGTTACTACGGTTACTACGCTCCTGAGCATGGTAAGCAAATAGTAACTATTAGTTACTATTCCGACAAGGTTGGAACGGTCAGCGTAGTAACTTTTCGTGAGGATGGAACGGAAATAGTAACTAATAGTAACTATTGTTAGAAGGGTGGAACACGCTCTCAGTCTACCACAAGTCCCTGAATTTACGGTAGACTAAGCTGAACTCCAATGTATGCTAGGATCAGGGTCCTAAAGCTTACCAAAACGCTAAGCATCCTAAACCCCCTGGAAGCTGGAACTGGGACAAATTGACCGTGGATGAAAGTCTACCCTGTAAAATAAAATACAAAAATAGTGCGAAACAAAATTTTCTTTATTCGGGAATAATGAAAACACACAAAAACAAACTTCGGCAAATGGAAACACATGTCGCAACAAATCAAGCATTTCACTTAATACCTTAAAACTGCCGGTTCACCAAAGCTTCGTCCCAGGGTCCATAAATATTCGACTTATACTTTTGAGATCGGACAAAAATATACGGTAGAACAACTACTAAGCAAAAAAATAAGACACTTGCTACGACGGCCCAATCCGGGTCAACGAAATAAAGACAGGTCAGCGAACAAGGGATTAAAAAGACAGCAACATACTCTGAATAATCAACAGAGCTATAAAACTGAGGAAACATCGTAAAAACACAAATGGCAGTCGTAAGCAGTGAAAATACATGGAAGGGGGATGGTAACCGTGATGCCAAACAAATGGCAGCACAGAGAGCAGTGCTTAGTGAGAATTGCTTTGAAGCAACAGCAAATGTCACTCCATAGTCATTAAACACTAAGTGGGAAATCAGTAAAACTGCAGATATTGCATAGATACTGTCGGTGCTGACCGATTCTGTTAACGTCTTCAGTACAGGGGCAAGAGAAAATGTGATGGCCAAAAACAAAAAATTATCCCTAAGGGTAACAGGCATATCCTTTTTCAGGAAGAAGAAAACCATTAAAAAGGCACCACACGCAAAAGAATATTCAAACACATCAAGTGCACTCAATACTCCGTCTTTCAACCACGCGTAAATACAAATAAATATGAATACAGTGGAGACGTGGACCGCAATTCTAGTTGATCCACACATACTCTGAGAAAAGGATAAAGGTTGAAAGTGGACATTCTTCTTCAAGCCTTGTAAAAATGACTCATCTGTGTAGTTGTCGGGAAGTCCGAAGTCCTTGTATAAAACTTTTCCCCATTTAATACTAGTAGAGTTGTCTTCTTTGGGAAAGACTTGATGCAACTCCATGTGCTGTAAAAGAGAATCACAGGATATCTATTGTGAATTAACTGTTTATTACACTTCTGACTACTGATAGAATAGAATAGAATAGTAATTAATTCACTTTCACGGTTACAAAACTAAAATTGGCGAGTACTGTCATAAAATAAACATTTAAAATACATATATAAAATACTTAATATACATATATTGAAAATTCAAGATGCAAGTGTTACCCTTTTGGATGTTTCTTCGCCGCTATAAAAAATCATTGACAACAGAACCCAACCAGCGCACGACCTTCTACACTGCTTCCTGGCCGACGATTGAAATTAAGTGTCTTTTTGTGTATGTTTATGTGTTTTATTTATTTTCTTCATTTACTCCGCTTTCTGAAAACGGCGGGTTATAAATAAATTACTTACTTACTATATATGTATATTAAGTGACCGTTCAGATGGTGAAAAATTACAAGGGTAGCAACCCAAGATAACACATGCCTTCTGCCATCATCAGCACAAAAGGGACAATTAGGCTACTTAAAATCCTTTTGTGTTTATGAAAAAAGTGGCTACATTACAGATGCTGGCTCAATGGAATGCTGCCACATAGGGAGTGTTTAACCGCAGGCCACTACTTTTTTCCCGTAGTCTCAGGATTCACTTCAAATAAGTAGTAGCCCATCTCTAAGCAGTTTGATAACTCTTAGCAGTCACATTTCCCTTGGCTGATTTCTAACACCCCCCCCCCTCCCCTACCAGTTGGTTAGATGTCATGCAACACGGTGGGTATTAGTCTCAGTCGAAAGTTCCAGAATTTTTAAATGATGTCTCGTACTAAAGAATGGTTGACACCCTCTCGTCATGCTATTCAAATCTACACTTAGCATACTAGTTTTTATGACCAATAAATGAAATAGGCCTAAGTGTCTTGGAAAATACAGAAGTCTAGAGGGCAAACAAAAATATGGCAAAGACTTGGGGCCTTGCACCAAACAACAAGATCAAAGGTATCTGTATCTGACCTTAATGTGTCTGGCTAGGCTCAGGGGCCTCGTAAGTACATCTTTGTCGGGGGGGGGGGGGGGGCAAAAAATTTAACGAATCCTAGAAACTGAGAATTCCAGCTTTAAGTCATTTTAAATTATGCAACAGTCATTTTGAATTACTAAACAGAAAGGATCGAGTACAAAGATTAACACTAAAGGGCAGCATGAAAGATGATTAGCCAGCTACTAGGCATCGTTTTCGCCAAGCCCACTTGGACAGTATATTGGTGGGCACGGTAGCAGTAGCAGGCACGATTCCAGTAGCAGCTTCAGTTTACTATATGCGAGAAAGAACTGAATCGAGCGCCGCAGGCGAAAATTTGCTATATTCAGTTCATAGTTCGTATTTAATTCCTGCAAAATTTAACCGCTTCCCACATGCATTCTATTTTTTACCGTGGATCAAACACCTCAATATCCCAAGAATTTCCAGAAACATAACAAAACGACTGGAACGACGTCCTGGCAGCAGCTTGTAGCTACTGTAGGCTACCCAATACTACCCATGACCTAATATAATGAGCGGCGCAGACAATATTTTCAAACTTCGCTTTTTGCTGCCAAATTTAACTATTTACGTGCAGACTCAAGCTTTTAATGTCTCTCAAATCCCAAGCCTAAAAGTGGTTCAAACCCACCGCTAAACGACGCGCCCTTTGAAACCCTGACATTTTTGGAAGATTTTATGACTAGACCCTGAGCTCGTAACTGATCAGTATCAGTTCTAGGTCGTTTACAGCAACATGCATAACCGGCATTTCCTATAAGCCCCTAGGAGGAAAGAAGCGGAAGCCGGATCTGGCTAAAAAAAAAGAGTCAAACAAGGAGAATAAAAAAGTCAGCACAGATAAATGGCATATGTGAAGTTCAAGATATTGTTTAGAGAACTTTGTATTGCTTGGGATAATATTTGCATCTCTAGGCGATTGTAATCTCTTATTCCCATGCTGTGCATTAATCCGCTCTGAAAGAATGCCGGTTCTGATGATAACTTTTTTCTTTATTCATTTCTTTTTTCTTGATCTACTTTAGCCGGTACATTTTGGTTCAGGACGTTTAAGCCACCGGGATGTTTTGTTATGGGGACGTTTCACGACGGTAATGTTTTGTCATGGGGACGTTTCACAACGGTGACATTTCGACTGGGAACGTTCCGCCGACAACCTTCTCTAATATACCAGACAACCCAATTTTGCAATCCAAATAATTCTCGAATACACAAAACAAACAGAAATTCAGATAACCCATTTTGCAGATGGGAACTAGACTTTTTGAAGGGAACGTTTCTGAAGGAAAATTCTTTTTTAGAGCCGATTAGTTTCTTTTCTTTCATTTTTTAAAGGTTTGTTTTTATCTTATGCATTTACTACATTATTAAAAGCTCAGTGTATTTTTCCTTTTATTTGTCTATACTGCGCTATTTTCCTCTTCTTAGGTGCATAAAAATTTCGTCATCATCATCATCTTTTTGTCAAAAGAAACCTAAAAGACTTGGCTCTTGACTTAAGATAAAACCCTGAAATCGAAAACATCAGAATTCAAACATGTTGATCGAGCTATTCAAGTCAGACACTTTATTTTATTTATCACAGGAAAGTCACGGCACTTGCACAAAAAAATAGAATAGCCAAACGCTACGAAAACACAAAGCTCAACTGCCGCTAGTTTAAAGTACCTTAAATTACCTTAAACCGCACTTATTGGCGATAAAGCTGTGTAGTCTGTTGAAGTCGCCGGTGCTTATGCTGTATTTGGGAACGGGGCGTCCTGAGCCTTTCTTCATTGGGGGGGGGGGGGCGAACCTGGTAAAAATTGACGGAATCAGTACCTGATTTTCACTGAATTTATTTTAAAAAAAAATCCAAAAACACAGCGAGTTGCCTTCATGAAGCTACAACGTAAAAATGTGCAGAGTAAGGTATATACAAACAAGTCTAAAGACAAAAATTGGCGAGTTTTCAAGCTTTACCGCTTCTGATTTTTCTTCATGGATACGCCGTCACTAGCCTTTTACCTCTGGAAGACCTTTCCAATTTTGCGATCAGGACTTAAAATAATCGCAAAACCGGCATTGCTACATAGCGACAACATCGCTAACGGCTGTACCCAGGAATAATTAATGCGTCGAAGTCGAAATTTTTGTAATCTGCCTTTTTTTCAGGCAACATTAAACTACTTCCCATGCAAATCCAAGCTTTTAACATGGTTCAAGCCCCCAAAAATTCCAAGCCCCAAACGCCAATAAAATGACACACATTTGTCTAACTACTGAAGACTGCGAAATGCGCCGAATGCGAAATTTTGAGGAAATACGTATGATAAAAACGCCTTTTTGCGATACCAAAATTACCTATTAAACACAGAGCTGTCTGGCCAAACGAAAGGGGCGATCCTGGGTAAAGTAAATACAAAGTATATTGTTCGGAATTTACAGCAAACAAAAGTACGCTAGTTTTCACGCCAAGAGACGTGCTTAATCCTAAAGTACTGCAATCCTAAGAAGTAAACAAATTAACAGCAACCAGCTGAAGCTACCGTAAATGGTAAAGAACGAGAGCTAAATAAATAGCACTTGAATTATCGAACTCAATAACTAGGTTGAAGCAAATAATGAATTCGTACTATACCGAACAACTAATTAAAATAAGGAACAGATCGAGAGCAGTATAACAACCGAATTTCGTAACGGAATAAAACTCTTATTAGAACCACGTAAAACAACCGAATTCGGCAAGTCTAGTAGTAGAAACCGTATTCGGTAACGAGCCAGAACCAAACGAATCTCCCCGAATTTAACTATGAAATAGACTGACCGAATGCGACCGAGTTATCGAATTCGGTAAAGAATGAGACAAAATAAATAGGTTAAATCACCGAATTTACGCAGGGACGGACCGAATACGACGAAATCGAACAAAATTTGGATGAATTAACGAACACGGTCACGAATCAGAACCAAATGAACCTGATATGACCGAACTATGAAATGGACTGACCGAAAGTTACCGAATTTGCTAACGAATGAGACCAAAGAAACAGGTCAAATCACCGAATTTAGGAAGGGACAGATGAATGTGGTGAAATCGATGCGGAGTGAACAAAAGTTGGATGAATTAGCAGATTCGATAAAAGAAAAGGGAACCAATAATCAAGATAAATCACCCAATTTCGAAATACTGGGACAAACGATTTTATGAAAAGGGCATCACGGCGTTTGAAGCCGTGATGCCCGTTTTGACCGAATTTTTCGCATTCGGCGAAAATTGGCAGAATGCCCAAAACGTAGGGGGGGGGGGGGGACGCCCCCCCCCCCCCGCCCCCCTTCGGGACGCCCCTGGCTGTACTAACCTTTCAATGAGAGAAAATTTGAATCAAAGGTTAGCCAAATTTTTGTTTTTTAGTGTTCAGAAATGGTTCCATAAAGCAATAAATTGCTGGGAAAAGCCCAATGTTTCTGTTGAAGATGGCTAATGTTCCCAAATATACCAAAGTCACTGAAATCAGAAAATGTCACAATGGTTCCAAAATATCTTGCAATGACTTTTGTTTGAATACCAGTGCAAATATTCGTTCGGACATAGGAATCTGTGTTTGATAACACTGACCTATTTGGACAACTGGATTGCATCTGTTTGAGACTAACAAGCATATCAAACAAGTATTTTACTATTGTGTTTTGCCATTGGTGACTGTTCAATAGCTATCCAAGATGGTTAATCCATGTTTGAATAGGAAAACAGAGGGGCACCCAATCCAAGCCAGAAAACTTTCATGTACTTAGCAAAATAAAAGAAAACGTACAATGTTCTGCTCTTTCATCCAATCTAATTCACAGAGCTGTAAAGGCAACAGAAACAGTGGTCTTGCAAATGTTAAATAAGAAAAAGAACAGAATTGTCTCTCCCAATTTTGATGTTTTACATTAGATACAAGAGGGGTATCCAACCTCAAATTCATATAACCTCGAACTTAGCCTGAAAATGTTACAAATGTTACAACTTCTGTGCAGTCATAAACAGGGCCTAGGTCATTCAGGGTTTCCTTCATGAGCGTTAGGACCTTGTTAGGACTGCACTGAAGTTTCCTTTCAACCTATTTAGACCAGGTTCGAGGTTGTACAAGTTCTAAGTTCTAGGTTAGATACCCCACCTTTATTTCTGTTTCTTGTAATTTTGATTGGAATGTATTTTTATTCTGAGGCATTTTGATTTACAAATTATTACCAATCAAAACAGACAAAAAAATGTCTGTAATGCACTGTTCAAACAGGTGTTATAAGACGTATTACAGAATATAAGTTTATTACAGACTCCTCTTTTCCTCCAGGCATGCTGTAATAAGGCAAATAAGGAGAATAGAGCTGGATTCTATTGTCCCTTATTCAGCGTCAATCAGATCGCTTGGTTGGTTCCCCCAGTGAGCTGAGTGAAGCAGCAGCATCACCAGGGTTGTCAGAGGAGCACTAAAGTTCTACTTTGTTGGAAGCTAGAGAAACAACTTTACTTAAAAAATACACATTTTGTTCTGTTGCCACTGCTGATCTTAGTTCAAGGAAAATACTGTCATCGGTTAATTTAATAGCTTTTTAAGATATAATGGCATCAAATTGTACTTGTGTACTTCAAGTAGTACTAAGATCACTTTTCCTCATCTTTGGAAGCTAAAAAATTGTATTAAGGTGACAACATCGAATGTTGCATTGATAAGAACCTTTCGCCCAAGTTCCTATTTGAACAGGAATGTGTATTAAGATGAAAACATCATGTATAGCGCTATTCTGCTTATTATAGCCTAACAATGCTTGACAAACACTCAGAAATATGTGGGACACAGATATGTACAGTAGAGGTATGCTTATGTGAATGTTTGTTGACAGTGGACTTTGCCATTTTCAAGCACTTGCTGTGTTTCAAGCTTGGCAGTTAGCCAGTTTGGTAGTTAGTCAAAGTTGGTAATTAAGGGTGTCTGAAAACACCTGTATATGTATTTTGCATCTTCATAGCTCAAAACTGCTCTGTTCACATTAAAGTAACTGTTCACATAAGTAGGCTAGCCAAAAAAAGGCCAGTAGTGCTGATTTGCCAATTTTGTGTTGGTGCTGTTTTTTTTCATTGGGAGTAGATTATGGTGGATTATAGAGAAACTGGGAATAAGATGCTCAAGTTTGAAGAACCAGCTATTTTCTGGTGTAGCCAGTTATAGATATTCAGTCCTGGGTATCAATAAATTCTTCTAGAGAAGTTCAGGTACTTTTTTTTATACATTAGATTACATGCAATTGTTTAACAATAATATAAGCACATATTACCGACGGCCTTATTGAATCTAGGATTTTTTCCTGAATACAGTGGTATATTTAAGACATTTTGTCAGTTTTTTTTACTGAAAACAATTGGAAAAAAATTATGATGAATTACCAGCAATTCATTTTTCATTACGGAAAAATCAACAAATCAGCACTACTGCCGATAGGGCTTTTTGTGGCTACCCTACTTATGTGAACAAATGTGAACAGAGCAGTTTTGAGCTATGAAGATGCAAAATACATATACAGGTGTTCTCAGACACCCTTAATTACCAGCTGTGGCTAACTACCAAACTGGCTAACTGCCAAGCTTTAAACACAGCAAGTGCTTGAAAATGGCAAAGTCCACTGTCAACAAACATTCACATAAGCATACCTCTATTGTACATATTTGTGTCCCAGACATTTCTGAGTGTTTGTCAAGCATTGTTGTAAATCTAGGACTTTTCCCTGAATACAGTGGTATATTTGAAAAAAAATGTCAGCTGTTTCAGACTGATAACCATTGAAAAAAAATTACGATAAATTTCCAGCAATTCATTTCTCATTACAGAAAAATCAGCAAATTGGCACTACTGCCGGTACGGCTTTTTGTGGCTACCCTAACTCAGCAGCAAGTTATTGAGGTATTATTGAGCTCAAACCTAAGCTGAAGTTCAGGAGAACCACAATCCTATGACCAAAAGATCAGAATCTGAAAGTAGTTTTTGGGATCCCAAAACGTAAGTGGAGGGATACCTATGACATCGCAAAAGTTGTCCGTCTGTCCGTCCGTCCGTCCGTCTGTAAGCACGATAACTCTCGAAGGGAGTGAGATATTTTGATGAAACTTGGTGTGAGGATTCGTTGGGTCGTCGGACCAGTCAAGTTCGTAGATGGGCTATGTAGCCCTACATTTAGGGGTGGGGGAGGGGGTTTAAATTAAGGGGCAAACAAAATATTTTGAAACAGCTAATGTGATAGTCGATTACGGGGTAAGAAGACATGCTGAGCACGATGGTGAAAACTATTTTGTCATCGGACGAGTAGTTCGCCCGGAATCCGGCCAAAACCGGAAAGTTTGTTAAAAGTAAAAGTTTTATTTGAAGTTGATTAGATGTTCGATTTAGGGGTAGGAAGACATGCTGAAGACGATGGTGAAAACCATTTTCTCGAAGGATAAGTAGTACGCCCGGAATCCGGCCGAAACCGGAAAGTTTGTTAAAATTAGAAGTTTTATTTCGAGTTGATAGTTTGATAGTCGATTTTGGGGTAAGAAGACATGCTGAGCACGATGGGGAAACTCATTTTGTCATCGGACGAGTAGTTCGCCCCGAATCCGGCCAAAACCGGAAAGTTTGTTAAAAGTGAAAGTTTTATTTGAAGTTGATTAGATGTTCGATTTAGGGGTAGGAAGACATGCTGAAGACGATAGTGAAAATCATTTTCTTGACGGACAAGTAGTTCGCCCGGAATCCGGCCAAAACCGGAAAATTTGTTAAAAGCAAAAGTTCGAGTAGATGACAGATTAAGGGGTAAGAAGGGAGGCTGAGTCGGTTTATGACGATGTTTTTTTACCCGGACATATAATTTTTCCGGAATCCGGTTGTAACCGGATTTTTTTTTAAGTCAAACTTTTATTCAAAGTTGATTAGATGTTCTTTATAGGGATAAGGAGATACGCTGGTTTTGTTTCTGTATTTTTTTTGTTTGCTGGGCTAGTAGTTCGCTCGGAAATCGGCAGGAAGTCCCGGTCAGTATCGTCAAAATAGATATGGTTTATAGAGGTATATCTGAACTTGGTTTTCTCTGATAATTAGCCTGTCCAAGACTGGATCTGGCGAAGACAAGACTCGATTGTCTGAATCAAATATTAGATTTTTGGGATCCCATCGACACCTTTGGTCTTGTTTTAGTAGCTACCCTAACATAAGCATACCTCTCTACTGTAGCCTACTTTGTGGTGCAAAAAATACCATGTGTCAGGACAAGAAAAATAAAATGGCTCGCAAACCTGGAGATGAAACTGATTCTCCTGGTCTTAATTTGTGACTCCTATATTGACGGAAAGAATCATCATCAAACGCAAGAAAGAAATTATAAAATTGAACAGTCCCCAGTAAAAAGCATTTTTAACAATTTAAAAGCACTGCGCTTTGGGACTTTTGTTGTTAGCTCAATGGTACAACACAACAGGTTAACAGCCCAGTGTTGCCAGTTGGTGCGCATTTGCGCCATTTGGGCGCTTTCTATTGGTGGCTGCGCTTTTAATTTTCAAGTGTGCGCATTGCGCCAAACTTGAGTATTTCCCTAAATCTCGGCGCAAATTGTGCGCATTTTGCTCTCCATATCCCTTAGAAACTGAAAACCAGATTAGGATTTGTAAGGGCCACCCTGTGATTTTATATCCAGACTCAAGATCTGGAGGGCTGGGGGGGACCTGGGGGGGACTCGAAATCTTAACTGAAACGTCAAAATTGTCGTTTGGTTCCTTGGGAACACTGATATAGTTGATGCTTGCTGGTTCAGAATGTGTTGACCCTCTCTACTGCTCCGTCCTGAAAGCCCAGCGAGCACGATGTTTGGATACAAGAGTATATACGGTGGTAAGGAAGTGGGCTTGTCAGGTTCATATGTATCTGGAACGTTTTTTTTTTTAAATCTTTTAGTAAAACGTATTAAAAAAATTGGTATTTGAATTGTCTTAAGAAAAAAAAATGTTTTCTTTCTATTATGCTTACAATCTTTTCTCAAAAAGGTTAACTTTTATCTTGTCTTGCAAATCACAGAACCAGAAGCATTATTATCCAAAAATGTATGGGAAGAAGGGGTGGGGGGGGGGGGGGGTGATCGATTGCTTTTACACATAAGTCGTAACTCATAATGACTCATCACTTACATTTCAGAAATGTATTTTCGTTTTAATATTTTGATAAAAATTTTCTGTTTTATGAAAAATTTACTATTCTCAAGAGAATTTTAGCACTTTTCAACAACTCGGTTTTTATTTACCGACTGGTCAACAACATGGGTGGGAGGGATCCGATTTCGTAACAACCAAAAAATAGTGCGAATTTTACTTCTCTTGCTGCGTGATCTTTTGTCAAGCACCAGGCAAAACCGCGACAGCCGCGCGAGCATTTCAAAATATATAAATTACGTGCTTCCGTAACTTCATACTTTGAGCTTGTTTGCATTGGTCTGAAATGCATCTCCATGATGAGCTTGACGACGATACAACTGATTCAGACGACGAGACTCCATCATCGCGAATCATTGGTATGTTGTTCTATCGAAGAAGTATAGTATGCTTAGCCTACAGGAGGGGTATCCAACTTCAGACAAGATTTCAAATTTCCAGAGAAGTCTCTCCTTCAGAAGAGTCAATTTGGATTAAAAAGGAACCAAAAAATAAGACAAACATACTAGATTGAAGCTAATTGAATAGTTTACATAGGGTATTGGATAATATATTCAAACAATGTTTACAATGAATATATGTCAGCTACAATTCTTCGATATTTCTGTCCTTCTCAGTCTAGTACACTAGCCCCTTTTCAGGCACGGTGCCCAAACGTCTAGCACCATGCCTGGGTGCTAGACATTCAAGCACTGTACCTTGGATTTCATGTATGGTGCATGGATTTCAGTATACAGTGCATACAGAAAAAACACAGTTTCTGTCATAACGACTGAGCACCAGCTCGGACAGGGCTGAAATTACTACCATGAATTAGAGAAATCAAAGACAATCCTTTATATATTTTTCACAACTAAAACAAAAGGGCTCGACTGATGACAGATGTGAAAAACCTCATTTCCTTTTCTACATAGTCAAGGGTTTTGCATGCAAAGTGGCCTGTGCCTCAGCTTTTTCTACCTAGCAGCCAACCAGAATATTGGCTCTTGGGGAATTGATAGGGAAAATACATGGAAAATAGATAGGGTGCTGTTAGGTTTTCATCTCCATCATCATTAGAGCCCTTTTGTTTTTGTTGTGAAAAATATATAAAGGATTGTCTTTGATTTCTCTAATTCATAGTAGTAATTTCAGCCCTGTCCGAGCCGGTGCTCAGTTGTGATGACAGAAACTGTGTTTTTTCTGTATCCACTGTATACTGAAATCCATGCACCATACATGAAATCCAAGGTACAGTGCTTGAACGTCTAGCACCCAGGCATGGTGCTAGACGTTTGAGCACCGTGCCTGAAAAGGGGCTAGTGTACTAGACTGGTCCTTCTTGGTATTGCATAAATAAATATTGCTTCAAATTTCTAGTTAAATGTATTTTTCTTTCCAGACAATGTAACCTTGTTCTAGCCTTAGCTTATACAAATAATGAAAAAGGTAGAGTTAGGCAGGAGTTAGGCTACCAAAGTCAATAGCCAGAAAATCCTTAGCAGTTTCAAAATAAAGAAAACAGAGAATTTGAATATTTTTGGAGACATGACCAGGGGTGGCACAAAGCACTCAAACCAAGAAAGGTGAGACCCTTCATTTCAACGGCTCTTAGATTGCAATTTTTCGACTCGCACATACCAGCAGAAACAAACTGTTGCCATTTTGCGGCAATGCCGCATTCCCCGCCAACAAATAATATAGCCAGTATAAAACTAGCTGGGATGCATCTGCTGAAATTAGTCTTGTAATCAAATTTTTGTATACATACATTCATAACCTCAGCTTTAAATTTCAGATTTTGCTGAAAAGGAAATCTTCCAGTGACTTTACCCGGGACAGATTAAAGGCAAATTTATTTTTAATCTACCTTTATCTTGTGAGATTGAACAACTTACCATACAAATTCTAATCTTACTGTGTTTCAGGTTCTAAAAATTCCGAGCCTAATCACCAAATAAATGACCCACCTATCTTCTAAATAAAGAATACTACAAAATGCTCCTCAGGCAAAGTTTTGTATGAGGCCCAGAAGCAGAGCCTCTATTTGCGATCCCATTGAAAAGGAAAGAATAGCTATAAAATTACCAAATCCATCCATCATAAAAAGGGACAAAAAGTGGCTATAGAAAACAAAGTAGTCACAAAGTATATTTGTTCCAAATTAATAGCAAAAAAAAGAAAATTTCATGTTAAAGACACGCTTATTCAGAAAAAAAATGAGGAAAAAGGTTTGCCAGTGCCTAAACAAAAAAAAAATCAGAAGTTCAGAGTTTCCCAAAAAAAGTTTCGGCCTGAGTGAAACATGATAGCCAGTATGAGAAGATGCCTAGACAATCTGTATATGTGGCTGAACCTGATATGGCCCTGATATGGGTGTTTGGGGGCGAGGCGCGTACCTGCAATAGTACGGCACTCCTAGCAATCAAACTAGTATAGTGAAACATTTGCCCTAGATTATCCGAGGCAATGTCGGAATTGCTCATGCTTGGGTGAAATTAGATACCTTATTTCTAGGTCCAGTCCTAGGGGGGTTGAAGGGTACCACCTACTCTTAACAAGGGCCATATGAGCTCGTAGCTCTTCTTTTATCATGTTTCAGTGCTTGTTGAAAATTTTGCTGTTAGTGACTCAACTGGCAACTAGTCCAAAATAAAATAAAGTTAAATTGTTTTTACTCAAAAGCTTATGCCCCTGAAGTAGTTGACTGTTATTAGCTGATATTAATTAAGTTTGAAGGCAAGGAATTCGAGCTCAGGAGAAAGTTTTCTGTATGAAAATATGTTTAGTTCGAAAAATTGAGGGAGAATTGTTCTTCCAGCATGGAAACCACTGTATAAACTTCAGTCTAATAGTTTGTCATGTTTTTTAGTTCCTTTTTAGACCAGACAGATCTCTGTAAAGGAAAGACTTTTCAAGAAATTTGAAATTTTGTCTGAGGTTGGATGTCCCTCCTGTAGGCCATAGTAGATGATAGGTGAGCAGGTCCGGGTTACGTTACTAACAGGTATCATTTGTTTGGCATAGGGTACCCAGGGTTAGGCATAAGGTTTGTTGAAGGCTACATATACCAATTGCTCGGCATAGGGTATCCAGAAATCAGGGATTTGTGGTTGACTGAACCAAACATCCAGAAATCCATCCCTGCAGAAAGATCTGTAGACTATATGGCTTCAGATGAACTGAATAAATGACAATGTTAATACAGTGTTAGTAGGTTGAGGTTAGGGGAGATTACATTAAAATATTAAACTCTTTGTCAGTATTTCTGGTAAAGAGCATTTTGGATTCATCTTATCGAAATCATCTCATTCTCAACCTGATTTTGAGTCTGAGTATAGATATATAGATATCGCTTTTATTCTTCTCAAAACTGGCATGGTAAAATCCAGATTTCTCGAGGTCGTCAATGTGTACAAATATAATCACTTACACAGTTAAAAAAAATTCTCGAATGATGGTACAAATGTTTTTTTCATACAGTATATGGTCACATTTCATATGTTGGAGTTTTGGGATCACCATTGAGGTTGCTCTTGCAGGTGAAGTCACTGGAGTCACTGGGGGTCGAGTTCCTTCCCCATGATTTTTAATGAATAAACGTTGAGGACTAGAATTATGAAGCAGAACCCTTTTTTGAGCCAGGTTCAGACAAAAGAAAAGGCAAATGAAATAATGGATTGAAATCACATTGTGTTTATTTGATCAACTGTTTTTTCTAGTGCTCTTTTTCACTAAAAAGTTCTGTTGACAATGAAATTCTGTTGGGAAGGAGGAGCTGTTTCAGTACTTTCCGTACTGTAATTTTGCTGTCAGGGACAATAGGCTAACTCAGCATAAATGAGCAAATGTAAAAAAGAAAATTACTGTTTGTGGCTCTAATTTGACAGTAATTTACTTGCATTATTTTTTTTTATTTTTTTTATTTATTGATTTATCACCCGTCATTTCAAACAGAAAAGAGACGGAGTACAAAAACAATCAGCTTGAGCGGCTAGAGCCTGAAGAGGACCCTTGCCAAGAAGGGCCGAAATATAGCTCCAATAAAATGTAGCTGACTTATCCGTTCTGCACCGTCAAATATGATTCGCAGTCAGCTTGGGCCGAAGGAACATCTATTTGGAGAATCTGAAGAAAGTGGAACGGAGTTTTTCACTAGCTGAGAATATTTGCCAGAAGGGAGCTAGGTAAAGAAATTGGGGTATTGCAACGGAGTTATAAAAGGAAAGCTAGGATTTTTCGGTTGAAACGGGTTACATTCTTTACAAGTAGAGAATAGGAAGTGCATATTTTTCTTTCAAAATGTTCAGATAGAAGCCGGCGGGTGTGTTTTAATGACGACCCAATGGGGAGACCAGGGTAAACAATGCTCTCAATGGGTTTGACATTGATATCAGCAAGAGCAATGAAGGGCACGGGGCCTTCAGCTTCATTAAATAGAACGACGTCTGATTTAGCCGAATTAAATTCAAGACCTTGGTGAACGTATTCGTTTTGTATAATTTTAAAATTTTCTTCCACCCGTTTGATTGACCTGCTTAAATTAAAAATATCGTCGGCATAATATACGAGAGAAATGTAAATGGATTGGAGAACACACGAACAAAGACATAAAGATTGCGCTTCTAGGACACTATTATTGAACTGTGTTGGCGAGGAGATAGCCCCCTGCCGAGTACCCTTATGAATCGGGACTGAACAACCACAATGACAAGGGTGAGGTGACCATGTTAAATTTTGAGGCAGCTTAAGCCTTACTCGGAGCCGCGAGTACATAATCCGCAAGGACATTATGACAGAGCGATTTACACCTCGCGTATGGAAGCGAGAATCAAAGAGTCGAAAGGTCGACGAACATCGTGACCGGCTAAGACCAACTTTCCCATGAATTTTCGGCATCAATCAGCGCTGATGCTACCACGGCAAGTGCATGCGTGCAGCCGATAGCTGGTTGAAATCCGAACTGTGAAGGGGGCACATATCGTTTCGCTCATTATCTTAGATTACCTTAAATCACAGCTTGGAGTGAAATAAGGGCTTTCTATCTTGCTGATCACTCCTTTTGATGATTGTTGCATGTCTAGTTGGTTAGTTTTTGGTGGAAGATTCTCTAGTCAAACTTCCATGGCTGGTCCCTCCATTCAGTGTCCATGTAGTGCTTGAATACTTCTCTTGATTCGCCAACTGTTTCTGTAGCATACTGTGCCTAAATATTTACTGGATTTCAGTTTTATCTTATTCTTTCAGAGCTGTTCTAAATTATGCAACGTCTTAATTATTTTACCTCTTTTGCACTAGACGAAATATATCAGATCTTTCAGTAAGAATCGTCTAAATTCCATGAGGCATTGCTAATTTTGGAGCACAGTGCTTTCGATGTGGGGTATACCCAAGATTAAAGGTTTTAGTAGTGTCACACCATATTCCCGTCAAAACTGTATAAAGGAAAGCTTTGAGCTAGTAGGTAAAGTTCAAAGGTTCCAAAGTTGTCCCCCGTACCTGCAACACATACGCGGTACCAAAAAAGCTTCGTTCTGAGTTTCACCAAAATTTATAATGATGGTGGTAGCTGTCTGTGATATTATCCCAACGTCCGTGTTCTGTTTTTGGTTTTTATTTATATACTATAATAGGTCTGTGATGACGAATTGGTGATTAACTGTATAGACTATAAAATGTGCATTATATTTGACGTAATACCCAAATTTGGCATTGCCATGATAGTGGTTTTTTGAAATAAATTCGTTACTTACTTACTTACTTACTAGGTATTAGGCTGAGAGTATTCAGCAGGAAAACTAATTGGTAGTAATCTTGAATCATTGTCAGTTGGAAAAATTGGTAGGTCTGGATCAACTTTGGATAAGATAGAGCTGGAAACGAGAGTTTCCTGAGATTAGTTAGGTGATTCTCCTCTCTGTTTAGCCCAGATTATGACCAGAAAATCAACGAAATTTGAAAACTCACAATACTTTCAGCATGCCTTTTATCTCAGTAGGCACCACCTAATAAGTTTTATCAGGCTATTTTGTCCTTTCCGAAACTCTGGTTTATGATAGATTCCAATTTTATCATTTACCCGGTAGGAGTGAAGCAGTTAAATGTAGCCTATTAACCCTATACAGGGGCGTTTCTATCATCTTAGGCCTGGGGGGGGGGGGGGGGGGGGGGACAGCCCCCCAACCTATGTGCCAAAAAATATTCGTGTGTTCCGCCGGAAAATCAGCATACCCATACTAACAACTATACTGACATTAGAAATAACAAACTTCGCGTTTCCGCCGCTTCTCGATGAACCATCACAGCCTAACGAATTTCCGGTTTTCGCCGGATTCCGTCCGTACTTTCGATGAAGCAGAAAAGCAATGCAAGATCGATTCCATATGCCAGCTTCACCCACCGACGACACTAAACCATTTTATCAAGAAAATATAAGTTCTACCGCTAAAACATCAGAGCGTATGGGACAATAGCCTATGTTAAGTCTTCCCTTTTTTTTTTTTTCAGATTCTGTTTTGAAGGCCTATTCCGGAGAGGTTTCTTGCCTGTCCCGGACCAAGGAGATATTGGAAGCCGCACTAAGGTGTGGGGAAAGCTGCTGCCTTGTATGTCTTGAAAGCTTGAAGAAGAATGATGCTGTAAGTAACCGTAAAGAAAGGTTAAAAGCTGCGCAGTTTAGCCCCCCAACAAAACGTGCATTAGACTAGTCTTGCTTTTCCCTGACTGTAGGCTAACCATTGTCCGTCTTGTCCTATTGGACCGACATCAAATTAATCAAAATAGGGCTACTGCCTTTAATCAGAAATGGGCTCCTGTCTTAGTGAAGAAAAAAACCAACAGTACAGGGTTCCTACCCTTCCTCGCTTTTCGCGGCGGAAAGATAAGACACAAGTTTGAACATTACTCTTCAAAAACAAAGGAGAAAACTAAAGACTAGGCATAGGAAATATGTCGTTAGAATTAAATTAGAATTAACCAGGAACTTAGTTGATTTAGGCTTCCCATATGTCGGTCAATTTTTGCTTAGTTCGATCTATGGGACTACGAATACACAGTCCAAGATTTAGCATTACTTTGTCTGTATAATTCAGGCTCGAATTCTGTTTTCACTTGCAGATATGGTCCTGCAACTGTTGTTTTGAGTCCCTTCATCTGACCTGTATTCAAAGATGGGCTAGAGACAGCATTCACCAGCAGAGGGATCAAGCGATTGACAGATTTGGTGAATCAGCGAAGGTGGACATCAAGACGTTTAATTGGTCCTGGTAAGGTCAGGGCCTAACAATGTTAGACAAAAGGACAAGAGTGGTTCTGGCGCTCTCATGGATTCTCTTTCGGAAAGCAAAACTCACGGCGTGGATTCGCTTTTAAAAATAAATAGCATTCGCTTTCCGAAACTATGAAACGAAACAACTCCCCCGAGATGGACGAGCGTTTAGGCCGAAGTCGCCAAAACAGCCGGCGCACAAACTTTTGGAGCCAGACCACCGGAATCGCCCTCAAATAGCTTTGCCAGAAAGGTTGACAAAGAAATCTATTGACCCATATCTCCCATGGAACGGACATCCAGGAAGATTGGAGAGAGAGGGAGTCCGGAATCTAATGATAACTTTCTGACGAATTATCCGATCTGGATGAAACTTGATAGTTAGCAAGAGTACGTGTCCCAAATGTTTCATTTCAGGTTCGGACTGGATCTGACAACTGCGGGGGAGTATCTCGGAAATCTTGTTACATCATTAGGTTGAAGAGATTGGGGCGGAACTTGACGGTCTATACTTTCATATGCTTTGGGGGAGCCGGGGGGAGGGCGGGGGTGTCGGAAGAGCCACACGACCTCGACAGCGCTAACCTTAGCTGACACCAGTGTTAGTTACACTTACAAGAGCCATATATTTGTATGGCCGTGTCAAAGATTGGATCAGCTATCCCCTCTGTGCACTTTAAGGTAAGCGAAGTGGATGGACTTCCCTAGAGGCACGTTGATTTTCCTTCTTTCTTGACCTACTCCTTTTCACCTTATAAGGTTCAGCTAGTGAAAAGGACTGGGTCTGGAGAAGGTGTCTGCTTCAAAGCCCCTATATTTTTAACGTCTAACGTTTTTTTTTAGTCCCAAGTGCCGAACTGACTACGCCTATGCATCGATACCAAGTCGATACTACTGCTTCTGCACTAAGGTCGCCGACCCTCCCTTTGACCCCTGGCTTGTTCCACACTCGTGTACCAATATCTGCGATAGGAACTTGCAGCCGTTGTGCGGGCACAAATGCTTATTGCCTTGTCATCCAGGTAGGTCGAGAAGACTCTGAGCGTGTTCCATCCTACTTACCGTAGTTACTACTATGACGTCACGACTTCTGGATTTTTGCAAGGCTGGAACGATTTTTCTGTTTTCCAGCAGAATATCATGCCACGTGCGAATCCGACCAATCACGTTACAGAGATCCGTAGTTACTACGCTCCCAAGCGTGGTAAGCAAATAGTTACTATTAGTTACTATTCCGAGAAGGTTGGAACGGTCAGCGTAGTAACTTTTGGTGAGGTTGGAACGGAAATAGTAACTAATAGTTACTATTTGTAGAAGGATGGAACACGCTCTCAGATCTAGTCTTATCTCCCTACATCTTCAAATCGGCCATATCTTCTTGTCTTGATTCTTTGCATCCTGCTTACTTTTATAAAGACCACGCCTTCAGCTACATAGCTTACGCGGACGACTTGCTCTAAGTAAGCCGTACCCGATCCACACTCACCAAAAATGTCTGTAAGCTGTCGTCGGAACTTCTCAAAATCGGTCTTGAAGTTAACCTCTCAAAATGTGAGTACCTGCATTTCAACCCTTCGTCAAATCGTTTGAATGCTAAAGCTTCTATCTCTCTTGGATCGTTCGTCGTCAGATCAACAGAATCTCTACGATGGCTTGGCATAACATTCAAATCCTCGTTGTCAAAATTTTGCTCTTCGGTTGTTCAAGAAGTTTCTAGATCAATCCGTACCGCCTATGGGCGCATCGTCCCCAACCGGGGGCGCTATAATCGTAAAGCTTTGGGAAAATTGTACAGCACCTTCTGCGCTCCTTCTATACTATTTCGTTCTGGTGTCACTTATGTTCTGCGAAAGAAGGAGATAAAAAAGATGAGATCATGTTATTTTAAATATGCAAAGCACCTGCTCCACTTGTCGAAATTATGCCATAACCATACTTTGACGGAGAGGTTCAAAATTCAAGATGCAAGTGTTACCCTTTTGGATGTTTCTTCTTCGCTATCAAAAATCATTGACAACAGAACCCAACCAGCGCACGACCTTCTACACTGCTTCCTGGCCGACGATTGAAATTAAGTGTCTTTTTGTGTATGTTTATGTATTTTATTTACTTTCTTCATTTACTCCGCTTTCTGAAAACGGCGGGTTATAAATAAATTACTTACTTACTTACTAGGCGCCGTCAGGGCGCCGGTTGGGAATAAGGCAGTGTTTCCCTACGCTCTTCCCAAACTGCATCAATCTCTAGAACAATTCTGACTACTGTGTAGTCTGCATTTTATCAAAGTTTAACTGAAAAGCTAACTTATGTTTGTGTCATTTAACTGAATACTCTGAATTATTTGGATTCTGCAAAGGAATTTTTTATCATCCAGTGTCTACTCTATTTATGACGTTCAGAATATCTGCAGCCGTCCCCAGTACGAAAATTCTACTATGATGCGGGAATTTTTGAATCTCAATACAAACGCGGCTTTTCAGTGGGCGCTGGTGAGACCGGCGAAATTTTTTTAGTGTCTAAACAAAAAAAAAAGTCATAAATCTTTCTCGTAAGGCATACAACACAAATTCAAAACGCACAGAGGTACCACAAATCACGGAAATTCCAGTATTCGAAAATCGATTATTCGTGAATAGCAGAACAACGAAGTAATGCATTTTCAGCGGGTCTTGAAGCCAATTTTAGTGAATAACTGATGGGTAACTAGATTTTCCTATCACAGCCTTTTTCGGTTAAACTTTAATAATCTGGCTAGTCTGGGCAGAATGTTCACAGTTTTGACGGGTTTTTTTTTTAAGATGTTCGCGTTTTAAGATGTTCGCGTGTCTAAGATTTGGGTATAGATAAAAGACTTTTCTGTTTGATTCAGAAGCAGGAAAGCGATAGCGTAGATCATACATTTGGTGGATGACCCGAATATCATCCCTGTCAGTTTTGTGCCGTCGCCAAAGAAAGAAAAGCTGTTCGTTCAGAATTCTGCCTTGCACGACCATTCCCAATTTCTTTGGGGTATGCAGAGGCTAAATTATTATTATTATTTATTTGAATCCTTCAAAACTGAAGAGTTGTATAAAAAGGAATAACAACATGTCAATCAACCTCACACACACTTACATAATAATAAACAGCCGACCATTAAAGACAAATTAGCCTACTAAATATACAACGAAATAAATGAAAACAAAAACTTAAGTTCTATAGTTCCCGACAGTTTCCTTTCTGGAACTGTTACATCAGTTTTGAAACGCGGAAAGGATGCTTCAAATTGTGCTTCGTATCGCCCCATTACTGTCACGTGTACGCTAAGCAAGATTTTTGAATATGTTTTACTTCCGTCAATCAATGAGAGTGCATTTTACGGAGAAAATCAATTTGGTTTTAAGCAAGGAATAAGTTGTGCGCACGCGCATAGGGTACTTGTCAATGTTCTACGTCATGCTTCCCAACGAAATGAGCAAGTTCACCTTTGTTCGCTAGATATTTCTAAGGCGTTCGATACCATTGTTCATAGCCAAGCCCTGCACTCACTTTCTGTAAATGGTGTTAATATTTCCATTATTTTTGTCCTGAGATATTGGTATAGCAATGCGCACCTACGTTTAAAACTAAATGGGTCTCTCCTGCAAGAAAATATTGCAGTCCGTTGTGGTGTACGTCAAGGTGGGGTGTTGTCACCTCATATTTTCAAGATGTGTATTGCTGGGATTATTGCCAAGATCTCGCGGACGTATTTTACGGGATTTACTGACGTTTCTTACGTTGCATACGCAGATGATATTCTCCTTATAAGTAGATGCAAATCTTCCCTCTCTCGTACAGTTCAAAGGACTAAAAAAGGTTTTCTTGACATCGGACTTACTTTGAACCTTGATAAATGCGAGTATATATGTTTCAACGGTACTGTACCAAATTCTCCTCTTAAAATCAAAAATACATCCATTCCCTCCGTTGAAAACTTTCGGTGGCTTGGTTTAACAGTTTGTAAAAATACTTCGTCCTTTCGCCAGTCTGTAGTATCTGAAGCTTGCAAAAAGATAAAATTTGGATATTCTAAGATTGTGTCAAACCGGTCTAAGTATAACCGTAAGGCTTTGGTTTCTTTGTATTCAGTTTTTTGCGACCACTCTATACTTTATCTTTCTGGGACTTTTATTTTATTGAAAGAGAGCGACATACGTAAACTACGTACATGCTACTACAAATACTGTAAATACCTGCTTTATTTACCTATATCGTACCGAAATCGGAAAATAATCCGAAAATACAAAGCCCCTGATATAACGGCAAAACTCCAGGAGCTTCATAAAAATTTATCTGGACAAGCGTTTGAACGGCTTACTCCATATCACGGGCTCATCCGTTTGTTCTGTTGATTTTGTGTGTTTATTTTGTTGTATTAGTGTTTCTTCAGTTGTTTATTTGTTTCTTTCTCTTCTTTACTCCACTATCCTCACATTGTTTTGTGCAGTGGGTTACAAATAAATTATTATTATTATTATTATTATTATAAATTCAAAATAAACAAGCTAATCAGGGCGCTTTTTCGTGAAAAAAGGAAAAAGGTTATGATGAAGAAGAATGTTGTTAGCCTTTTTATGAAAGTTCTGGATTTTACTATTTAAAGTTTCCAAAGGATTCTTCACTTTAAAATTTGAAGTTAGGAAAGAAGAAGGAATTTAGAGAATTTATAATAGGTAACTTTTAACGCAGCGAGTTCGGATGGACGGAAAGAAGAAAAGAAAGCAGACGGAAAAAGAATGTGAGGAAGTGCAACAGCCGTATAAATAGAACCAAGAACATCTCTGCGATACATCCCCCGTAAACGAATAACAGCACCGAAAGCTCTTCTTGTTTTATCTTGCACTTGTTGAATAAGTATAAGTTTCCAATCCCTGGTATTAGATGAATAAGGGATTCCAAGATACATAACTTTCTCAACAGGGCTGAAAACAATGCCCCCACCACAGGCCAGAGGGGAATTCAGTGTCGGCAAACTACTAATCACAAGATAATTACACTTTTCAGAACTAATTATTATACCCTTCTGCCCCAATTTAGAGACTAGAATTTTATAATTTTCAGTTAATTTTTCCTTTGACCGACTTACAATAATAATATCATCAGCATATGCTAAGAAAGTTACATCACGTGCAAGATGTATTAAGCATGTCTTAAGCGACCGAAGACAATCTGACAAACATGCATTAAAAATATATGGTGATAAAATTCCACCTTGTCTAACGCCTTTTCCCACTGAAATTAAATTAGACAGAATTTTGGGGAGCGAATTGCCACTTGAACGTTCAGTCCATTGTACCAAGACCTTAAAGCACGCACAACAGCAATTTGGTTTCCAGAGTGGTTGTAGTACTGTCCACTATTTGATCTCTCTGATCGAGTGCATTCTGTCACACCTCGAAAATGATAATGCTTACGTGGATTTGCTTATTGCTGACTTATCTAAGGCCTTTGATTTGACAGACACTAATGGAAGAACTTACCAATTGTAACGTTCGTCAGTTCCTTTTGGTGTTGCTACAAAGTTTCCTCAGTAACCGTACACAAAGCGTTATTTTAAGAGAAAATGGTGAGGTTTCCAACCCCCTCGCAATCACATGTGGCGTTCCCCAAGGTACACGCTTTGGTCCCATTCTTTTCCTAGTTCATATTAACAGACTTGCATCGAATTTTAAGAATAGATCTAAATTTGCTGACGACCTCACAATTGCTTTGCTCCAGTTAATATCAAATTACTACCCAGCTTCTGATGCAATAGAAAATTTGAAGACCGAGTGTGAACAGTTAAAGCTAAAAATCTTGATAAGTCGTCAGCTATGCGAATCTCTTTTTTGAAAAGGGAGATTGGAAGTTCCAGTCTAACTTTTGCCCCAGTCAGCCAAGCGAAAATGCTGGGAGTTTGGATTGATGATAAACTTAATTTCAAGCATAACACACACCAGATACTAAAAAACTCCCATGCACCAATCAAAACTTTATGTCAACTCAAAAAGTTTGGTTTCGACCGTGAAAGTCTAGTTTACTGTTATAAGACATATGTAATCCCTCACACTGAATGCGCTTGTGCCGCCTGGCACCCCGTACTTACGTCCGAATTGCATGATTTAATTGAAACAATCCAGAAGCGGGGGGTTAAAATCATACTTTCTCACGAATACACTAATTATGACCAGGCGCTTAAAACTCTCCGGCTTGAGCCATTCAAGAAAAGACGCCTAAATTTAACAACTGATTTTGGTAAGAAAATTTTGCAATCAAAGAGATTCCGCCACCTCCTTCCCGAACAACTCCCTGAACCGACTTACGCAACTAGACATTCAAATTTTCTCAAGCCGTTTCCAGCATGAAGTACCGCACGTCGGCTCCACTCATTCTCCCCCCTTGTTACTAATTATTTTAATAACCAATAAAATTTCACGTTTGTTGTCATTTGTGCCTGTTCGGTTCTTGATTTGTTTCTGTATTTTGTCTTAAGTTTTGTTGTTGATGTTATATTGTTTAGATGCGTTAGTTATTAATATGTATTTATTTATTTTCTTTTTCTTGCCTATTATTTAGCTTTTCCTATTGTGGCAATTTTTCCATTAAACCTTAAACCTTAACAGAACGGGGAATACCAGGAATACGACCTCAAATATTTTATGATGCATTATTATTATTAATAGTAGTAGTACTAGTTTCGTGTCTGACGTGTCGACGAAGAAATCTCGTTAAGCCGCGTTCCCAAGCATGCCTAGCAAGCACAGGTGCCTAGGCGCGCGCCCAGCCTTAGCCGGTTATCGGGTTCTAGAGCCATAGAACTCCGTGCCTGGCCCCAAATCTGTGCCTAGGCATGGGTGTGAACGGTGATGCTAGGCACGTGCCTATGCATCCGTGTTTGGCTGGGCTTGCTTGTGAACGGGCCTTTATTGCACAAAGACAGGTCACACCATAATTTACCGAGCTAAGAATCAAGCGATGGTTCACTGCTGAGTGCCAACGCCATTGCTCGACCTCAGTCGGGTTTTATAGAGTGACAAGAGTTTAGATTGACTACAAAGATGGATTATCGAGTCATTTGTGCTTTAACTTTATTTTCCTAGGTCCGTGCCCACCATGCCCCAAGACCGTTCAGGTCCGTTGTTACTGCTCGAAAGCCGGACCGAAAGTTCTCCGCTGTAGTTCAAAGACCTGGTCGTGTGCTCAAGCATGTGGAAGAATTCTCAACTGTGGACAACACAGGTGTGAGTCACCTTGCCACAGTGGAGACTGCTCACCGTGTAAAAACCGGAGTGTTCAGAAGTGTGATTGTAGGAAGAAGGCTGTTGAGCGTCCCTGCTACGAGCCGACGTGGAAGTGTGATTCGGTGAGTGTGGTTTGTTAGCCTGGGCTGGGCCTCATTCCCATCCAGTATGATATGACCTTACCCTCGTGATGTTAACGTTCTTAAAGTCTAATTTTTTTTACCCCAAATAAAATAACTTATTACGACTGAACTATCTAATTGGGCTCACCTACACTATCCTCTGTCTACTTTTCATTTTTACACAATAATCATACTCTTATGCTTACCTTTCTCTTACCCATTTTTTTCCCTTAATTTTTGGAAACTCTTTTTCTTTTCATTTTCTTAATTCGAGAACATTCTGGGCTCTGTAGTTCGTATTTATTTAGCCATACGTATTGACAGATGAAGCGCTTCAACTAAAGTATACACCGTCTGTCGCCAACCAATAAATCTCAAAAGAAAATATGTTTCTGTGTACGCATTTTTGTGTACTCAGAGGTATTACATGACGCCTCAAGACCGGTAAATTGCATTATACACAATTCACTATGGTAGTGGCAATACTGCACCATAGGCCATTCTCCGTGCAACATGCTTTGACAGCTCCCTACACTGCAAAAGGTTTCTCCGAGTAAGGATTAAAGTTAACTGCAGTATTTGCTACTGGGATTAATCTTATCTCTGACAGGATAAGATCTGTCAGTAGAGACAAGAGTAAAGGTCACCTGAATGAAGAGTACCAAGTATCATCCCTATCTGTATGACTTCCGTTAACATTGCCTGCAGAAAACCCAATCCAAATACGAAATAGTGTTTCCAAGCTATGATTTTTGCTCCATTTTGCATCTGTCCTTATTTCAGTACCGAACAATTTTAGAAAAGAACTAATGTCTCCAATCAACCCTTCTTCTCGAACCAGTTGAGCCCAAACGCATATCTAGAAGAAATTCCAATACGATCCGGCCAGCGCTCTACAAGATTTGAATGAATTGCCCTTTTTGTCTTGGAGTCTGCATGTGCAAACCTCCAGAAACGAACATCCCTTTTTGAAAACGTCACGCTCAGGAGAAGAATGCTCTCCGTAGCCATGTCTGTAAATGCATTCTCCATGGTGTTTTCAAGTGTGGTTTCATTGTTCAGGTGTCCTTTAATCCCAGTAGCAAATATTGCAAGATTTTTTTTTACGGTGTAGGCAAATAATTTGGTTTCATTTGCAGCCATGTGGAAAACCGTATGGCTGTGGATCACACAAGTGTGATGTCATTTGCCACGACGGACCTTGCGGGCCGTGCCCACTCTCCCTTGTCCGAACTTGTCCTTGTGGGAAGTCCAGTCATAAATTGCCTTGCACAACTACCACTCCTGCTTGTGGGGATACCTGCGGAAAGAAGCTGACCTGCGGAGTTCATGCCTGTGCAGAACGTTGCCACCGAAGCGCTTGTGGGACTGTGAGTAGCATCCTCCATCTTAAGCATAGACAGAATAGGAATATTAACGAGTTCGCCGCTGACTCCGCTTATCTGATTTTGCTAGCAGGGTCCCGTCGAGACGTAACTAGTTCCACTCGAGCGGACAGATAAAAGAAAGTTTGTGGTGTTGCTTTCGAGAGAGAGTAGAGTAGAATTTTATTTGAGTGTGCATTTCACGTCATTATCACAAATCATCAACAAAAGCATAGTCAACTCAACATTTTCAACACATATATAGAACTGGAGTATATATACAGTTTAAACCAACACGTAATGTCATATATATTCAAATGAGAGGACAAATATTAATTTTTAGCCTTGAGAACCTAAAAATGTCACGAAATAAAGATTGAAGAAAGCTTTTCCTGTACCTTTCGTGTTTGCAAATTACTGGTTTTTAGTTAGGGAACTTTCTGGGATTTTTCCCGTGGGGTGTCTGCTTGTGGGAGGGCCATGAGCGGGTGGAAAAAGATTCAAGGAACCTTGGGTCAGAAAAATCTTGAATCCCGTAATTATAGCACAGGGATTGTCTCCTTACCTCAAGCGTTTTGAGATCGAACTTTTTAGGAGATATAAATATGGGAGCTTTCCTCCTCACAACTTTTGCCCTCTCCCCATGCGAAGCTCGTTTTCGGATACATTTTATCCGGGCTGAAAGATCTTTAGTAAGGCCAAAGTGTCATATCACATAAGCATATTTGTGAAAACGGTGTATAAACGAAGATTTTTTTTTAACAAATCTCAAGGGGCGAGTACAAATCTAACCATGTGTTGAAGGAGAGGTAGCGAGGGGAAAGATTGTTTTGTCATGGCGGAATCATTAAGTTTAACTCCGATTGGATCACCTGTTGTTATCGAAAATGCATTTCCGGAAATGCCGGTATCCACCTCAAGCTCCACCCACCGAGGCTGGATCCGGGCCGGACCCCAAAAAGGCAGATCTAGGGCATAGCCTAAGACCCCTGTACCGGTTTTCGTACCACTTTGTTGGTGCGGCTCGCTTTGCAGTGGCACTTTCATACGAAGTAGCTAACTTAAGTTCAACTGAAAAGGTTGCTTGTGTATACATCTTGGTTTGAACACGCCGAGTTATGTCGACTTAGCTGAGTTTTTTGTTTTTCTTTCACACTAGCAACGTTCAGAATATGCACTTCTGGCCCGACAAGGCGAAGTTCATCGCGACGCCGAAAATTTTAATTTCAACCAGATAGTGCATTTGAATGGCTAACTAAGCGAAGCTCATGAAATGTTCAATTACAGATGTAAGGCCACGTCTGAAGAAAGCGCGCTATTGCGTGTGACCCAAAGAACTTTTATTTTTCGGCAATCGATTACCGTTGTAGTTGCTAAATATTTCAAGCATATAGGTATCCTACAAGAACATTTAGGTACCAACCTAAAGAAAAAGTTCATTCAGTAAAAATTGAGAATATGGATAGTGTAGCAAAGAAGTAACGCATTTTCGTCGGGCCTTCAAGCCTGTTTAGGTGAATTCGGGATGGGAACTAGATTGTCGTATGCCAGCTCTGTTTGGTTAAACTTTAATAGGCCTACCTGTTGATTCTCGGCCTACTTGTTGATTCTCCACATCACAGTCTTGTCCGTTTGTTTGAAGTGTAATCTGTTCGATGTGTAAAGTTGTATCCTAATTAAGTTGTATTTCTTTCTTTTCTTTATGTACTCCACCATTTCTATTTTATAGAAGTGGTAAATAAAAATATTCATTCATTCATTCATTGGACAGACATGAATTATGAAAAATTCGTGTTTACCCCGAAAACTGGGTGAATGGAAGTAAAGGGGTGTGTGAGTGATTGGCTAATTAAAGATCTGGCCTGGGTGGGAAATCACGGCGCTGAAAACTTGGCTTTTCACTGTGCTTTCAAGGAAGGATGCGCTTCCTTGTGCTGAGGATGACGAAACTTCTAACACCATTGAATGAATTAAAGGACCCCTCGCACTATTTACTCTTCAACTTATAATATTTTAAAATATTTGAATACTTTAAAACTAGGCTGTGCTTACAACAATTAACCTACGGTTTTGGCTGTGTTAAGCCTTTTCCGAGGCACGTTGACTTATAGTGAAAACAGGGAAACAAGTTACATAACCAGTTTTTCTGATGGAAAAAACTTCTCGCAGACAACCATCGACAGCGTGATACACATCAAAGGTAGTAAAACATGTCAAGTGAGAGAATCAGCGTGGTTTTATTAGAGGGGTTAGAATTTACTGTACGGAATTGAGGTCTCCGGTTGAGAAATATATGGAGTGATTATGGAAGTAGGTTGCGTTAGTATTATTGGCAAGAGAGGTCCTTTAAAGATTTATTTGCTAAAGCCATAAGACCATGATAAAAAAAAAACGATACGAACACACTAACACACAATTAGAATGTGGGCACGGGGCATTGCAACCTAGTTGGAACGGAACATGATACTTACCGGCGTCGATCATATAGAGGACTGAACTAATTCGAGTCTATCTACTTTAGTGCCTTCAGATGTCCATCAAGCATTGCCGATGTGGCAGTAGACAAAAAGAACTTCCCTGCTACAAGGATTTCACCTGCGAAACGAAATGCAAGCAGTTCAAAGACTGCCGCCGCCATCCGTGTAATAAGAAATGTTGTACGGGGGACTGTGCGCCTTGCGAGCAAATTTGCGGTCGAGTTTTGAGATGCGGAAACCATAAGTGTGTCGCAAGGTGTCACCAGGGCCAGTGCTATCCGTGCCACGAAAAGGTAAGGCCCGTTCGCAACGGGGTTTTAGCTAAGACTCGGTCCCAGTCGGCCCTCCAAACCGCTCCGAGCCATAGAGCGTGTTCCACCCTACACTGCGCACGACGTCACGAATTTTGACTTCTTGGTGTCAAGGCTGGAACGCATTTTTAAATTTTCCGTAAAATATCACTCCACGGGGTAATCCAGCCAATCACGTTACACAGATCCGTAGTTACCGCGCTTACTACGCTCCCGAGCATGTTAAGGTAATAGTTACGATTAGTTACCATTTCGAGAAGGTTGAGCGTAGTAACTTTTCGTGAGGTTGGAACGGAAATAGTAACTAATTGTTACTGTTGTTAGAAGGATGGAACGCGCTCATTGGCTTTGCTGGGCATCTGCCGTTCGCAGTGAAGACTTGCATCAGTTTCGAGTACCAGCGAGCCAAATTTACGTGGAAACAATGTTTCCAAATTTACATGCCAACACCAATTTACGTGGTGTTGTAGCCTAATAAGTTCTTTATTTTTGTTTGTGTGTTTGTTGTAGTGTTTGTTTATGGCTTCTGGCCGGAATAAAAGTCTTGAATTGAATTGAATTGAAAACCCAAGTTGAAGTAAAAGAGAAAGAGTCACGTCACGTCGTCGATTTTTGTAGTTTGGAAACATTGCCAAGTAAGGGGAAAAGACCCAAGTTGAAGTCAATCGAACTTTCGAAGGTCAGGTTATTTTGCGAAATGTTCTGATTAGCTAGTGCTGAACCACGTCGAATAAAAACAAGACCAAAGGTGGGGGGGATCCCAAAAATCTAATATTTGATTCAGACAATCGGGTCTTGTCTTCGTCAGATCCGGTCTTAGACAGGCTAATCATCAGAGAAAACCAAGTTCAGATATACCTCTACAAGCCATATCTATTTTGACGATACTGACCGGGACTTCCTGCTCTACTTCTGTCAACTACTAGTCCAGCAAAAGAAGAAAATTCAGAAACAAACCAACTCCAGTTATATTATGCTCTGAACACACACAAAAAAAATATACATCCTCTACTGTTTAGCTTTACTAGAAATTCCTAAACCCACACGTTTGTCTCGCTTTAGATGCCGCAAGCGTAGTGGGCGACACTAGCGAGTGTGGCTCGTTTGCGAAGCATTGAAAGCATAGATCTTGGCGCTACTCCCTGGTATTATTTTGCTATACTCACAGGGATAGGTCCCTGCACCCATGGGTTTGCTGCTTGGTAAATCGACGTAGTTGAATCGATGTTCAATAGACCCTTGCTCGTTACGTGTATACCTATACGGTTTTGTTTCGTGTCTACCTCTACAGTGTGGATGTACGGCAGCAAAGAAGGAAGAGAGGTCCTTGCACGGCTGCACCCCAGGGATTTGCTACTTGCGGCAATCGACGTAATTCAGTAGTATAGCACGAGTCGTTTCCAGGAGCGAGGTGATTGTGGTAGACTGCTCCATAGAGTAGTCGAAACGACTCGTGCTATATCGTTGAAGTACGTCGATTTACCTCAAATAGCAAACCCCTGGGGTGCAGGGACCTTTCCTCCTTCCCTGCAGCCCTACATGCACACACCGTAGTGGTACACACGTAACGAAACCGTAAAGGTAGACACGTAACGAGCAAGGGTCCGTTGAACAGGTTTATCCCACTCAAATCAAAAACTAAAATTAAAATTGAAAAATTAAAATTAGAACTTAGGCTACTATTAAAATTTAACTTGAATTCCTTATTGCTTTTTTTTTTTTTTTCAATTTTAATTTCTTAATTTTAATTTTCTGTTGAACAGATATACTCCTCCTAGTTATGTAAGTGTGTATTCAGTGTTATGAGCGCCACTACGTGAAACTAGATGGCACTTCGGGAGAGACTGTCACACGTTGGCTTGGAAGCTAAACACGAATTCTCCTGGCTTACTGTAAGTTTGTTGCTGTGTGGATGTACAAAAGGCTACCGGAATTCGCAGTTCCGAGCAAATAGTTCCATCACGGGTCTGGCTTCAGCCACTGTTTATTCAGGTAATCCCACTAAAGTTAAAACTAGACGAAAAATATTTTCTAGTCCAAGAATTATTCGTTCAAAAATTATGTTCCTTGAAAAATGGCCTAATTTAACATTTATTCAAACAATGTTTACAACGGATACGTCAGCTATGATTCTTCATCAGCGATATTTCGGCCCTTCTTGGCAAGGGTCCTCGTCAGGCTGTCAATCCTCTGGTTCAACTTCGGGGAAGGAAACAAACCTGTAATAAATAACTGAAGCTTCTACTAATTTAACATGTATCTTCTTCAAGGACATTATAGATAGAATCGGCACGATTAGTCGCAGTTTATTTACAGGCGAAAGCATTTTCTGTTGCACTATATTATCGTAATTTAATCTCAGCTATATCACATATTTTACGGATTTCAGGTTCAGTTGAAATGTGCCTGTGGGGACTCCGTCATATCTGTTCCATGCGGCAGAGAGAAGGTGACGAAGCCACCACGTTGCGGCAAGCAGTGCAGGTAAGAATAAAGTCGCTTTGACACAGGGACGCGTTGAGGCTTTCACACTGAGCTACGGAACCCCTGCGTCGCGCTTGCGCTGACTCAACGCAGAGCTTACGCCGACAAATAAGACGAATCAAGAATAGACAAATCAAAATAAGAATAGAACTTGGTTCTATTCTTACGTTGCGTCGGCGCATACGCATCAGATTTTTCAGTAAAAAATGGAAGTTTTTGAAGTTGCTATTGTTTCTTTTCCATCGAATTGAAAAAGCACTACACGTAAAACTAAGAGCGTGTTCCACCCATCTAACAATATTAACTATTACTTATTATTTTCGTTCGAACCTCGTGAAAAGTTACTACGCTGACCGTTCCAGCCTTCTCGAAAAGTAACTAATAGTAACTAAATATTCTTTGAGCCCAAGGTGACTTTGAAACATTTATTCAAACAAAGTTTACAACGGATCAGCGTATTTTTACGGATTTGTACAACGGATAGTAGCTGACATATTCGTTGTAAACATTGTTTGAATAATAGTAACTCTTTGCTTACCAGGCTCGGGAGCGTAGTAAACGTGGTAACTACGCATATCTGTAACGTGATTGGTCGGATTCGCCCGTGGCATGATATTCTGCTGGAAAATAGAAAAATCGTTTCAGCCTTGACGGCAAAAAGCCAGAATTCATGACGTCATGCCTAGTAACGACGGTAAATGCAAATGTGGTATATGAACTTTTTTAATTCAGTTGTTCAGTTATACATTATTTGGTGCAATTATTTTATTATTCTACTATATATATTATTTTATTATTATGTTATTATATTGAACAATTATTTTATTTCGGTGAGAAACCACTTCGTCGGAAAGGGTTAAAGGACCTGTCTTACCTATAATACTAATGCAACCTACTTCCATAATCACTCCATATATTTCTAAACCCGGAGACCCCAGTTTCGTACGGTAGATTCTAACCCCTCTAACAAAACCACGCTGATGTGTATCACGCTGTCGACGGTTGTCTGCGAGAAGTTTTTCCATTCAGAAAAACAGGTTATGTAAATTGTTTCCCTGTTTTCGCTACAAGCCAACAGATGTCGGAAAAGGCTTAAAACAGCCAACACTGCGGGTTATTTCTTGAAAGCACAGCCTAGTTTTAAAGTATTCAAATATTTTAAAATATTGTAAGTTGAAGAGTAAATAGTGCGAGAGGTCCTTTATACAATCAGTCAAACAGTAACAAATCAAATCATTTTTGTTTGAAGAAGGGGAAGGGAAAATTACTGCCGATTTCTTTGTAAAAGGAATCAAGTTTTTTGTCTTCTAAAAATGTTCTCATCCGGTCTCATGAGTGTGCTTGTGAGACCTCGTCTTGTAAAAAAGTTGTAGGCCCATTAGTTGTTTTTATAGAGGTAGGTCTTCCTCTCGTAAAGTTGGAGTGGAAAAGGTCATTTCTTCTCTTGTATCTGCTGTTGACAGACACAGGTTCACGTATAAGGGTCGTTTGACGACCGCGAGGATGAAAGCTAGCGGAAGGTCCTGGGTTCAAATCCCGGATGAGGAGCATTTTTGTCATTCAGTTCACTATTTATAAATATTTCCGTCTTAAGGGCGTCTTCCCAATCAAATTAAATCGTTTGTTTGGTTTGGTTTCACCAAGAGGCCCGGCCGTGTTTGGTTTGTCTACGAGGCTTCGACATTGGGTTCCTATGAGCGTCTTCCACCCTTCTAACAATAGTAAATATTAGTTACTATTTTCGTTCCTACCTTGTGAAAAGTGACTACGCTGACCATGCCAACCTTCTAGAAATAGTAATTAATAATAGGCTAAGTATTTGCTTACCACGCTTGGAAGGCCAGATTAGCACGATGTTTTGATAAAAAATTGAAAAATTTGTTCCAGACCTGACGCCAAGATGCTAAAATTCATGATCTCGTGCGTAGTAACTGCGGAAATTAGGGTAGAACGCGCTCTATATAGACTTGTAAATTCAGTTAAAAAAAATTATTCTGGATTCTGGATTTCTGCCACGGTGAAAGTCTCCTGTATAACCTTCCATCTACACAATATCTGGAAGCTAGGGTTTCTCATGTCAATATTTGTAATATTTGAGAATTCGGTTTTGAGAAGTCGGTAATGTAAGTCCAGTAAGAAAGTGCCATAACAAAGAATATTTATAAGAAAGTGCCTTAACTTGTAAGTCCAGTAAGAAAGTGCCTTAACTTATTTTTGTGTCATTTCAATGAGTTCACGGAATTCTTTGGATTGTGTTAGGGCTTTGTATGATTTTTCACTATATAGTCCAGTATGACGTTCAGAATATCTAAGGCCGGCCTCGCAACGCAAAGTTCGACTAGGACGCGGAAAATTTGAATCTCAATATAAACGTGACTTTCAGTGGCAGTAGGTGAGCTTGCGTGAACAGTTTATTATATCATTAGCCGTTTTCGTCAAGCATACAACACAGGTACAAGGACAATGTGGTACCCCAAATTTGACAGGGAAAGAATACCATAGCAACGAAGTAACGTATTTCCATCGGGTCTTCAAGCCAATTCGGCTGGATATGTGATGGGGAACTAAACTGTCCTATCTCAGTCCTTTTCGGTTAAATTTAAAATACAGCGTTTCTTTAAACGCTATCACCGAAGTCATTATAATTTATACGCCTACTGCAGCGTCGCAATCACTGCTCTTTCTCTCTTCCCCTCAGCCATAAACGGTGTGATTAGCGACTTTGAAGTCGTCAGTTTAATCGCCCTGAATTTCTTCTATCTCTGCCGACTCGGGGATATTAAATTCCAGCGCCAGAGCAGGACTTACGAATTAACTTCGCAGGATCCCGACTGATTGTCATCACTCGGAGAGGCGGAAGCATTTGTGCCATTTTGGAAAATGTAAGCCCTGTCAGCAACAGTGTGGTCTGAAGCTGTCCAATTGTAATCATATTTGTTTGGTGGCTTGCCACGACAACGTCTTGGTCAAAATCGATCAGAATGGGGGAAAGCAGCGAGCTGGCCCTTGGGAGAAGCCGAAGGAGCCGCTTGTGGAGACCAGAAGACTGGCTTGTCCTCCATGTCAGGTGAGTGATTGTGAAGTAAATAGTAAGTTAAGTGCATGGAGGAAAGTGGGGGCGAAGGCCATTATCAGTCAATAGAAACGATTTTAGTGATCGTTACCGTACGTTATTCTGCAAAATTCTAACCTCAGCCAGCATTAGCTCAGACCTTAGCCTACGCTTTATTCCCCTGTGCCAGAAGAGTCACCAAGGTCATCCACGAATAGGCGCCAGTCTTCCTTCTAGTGGGCTGCTGCCATGACATCTTCCCACTCAGACTGCAGGCTCGTGTTCGGATTTATCCGTAAATACCTTTTACATAGTGTTGGACATGTCAATACAGTTAAAAACATCAACCAAGGGATATATTTACAATTGCAAACTATGATTCATATATACAATCCACGGTTTAAAGAACAATTCATCAAAAGACGAACGCGAATTAAAATCACAAGTCTTGAAAACAGTGACAAAAATAATTCGTCGTAAGTGTCATTACTATTCTAATATTTGTAATAACAAAAAGAATGATTGTATAATCGGTGGGACGGGGGAAGTAAATAGGTAGCGCGAGCAAGGCCCCCGGATTATGAAACCCTCCCGGAAGGCCACCCCTCCGCCCAGGAATTATAGCAGAACCATACAAGAAGAACAAATACCGGCAATTGGTTTTATTTACAAAAAGAAGCGAAGAATTAAAAAGATGAAAAGATAAGAGTGAATCACGGTATATCACTGAATTTATGCCCAATGAATTTACGCCTAAGCCTCGATAAGCACGTACGCAGGAACTCCCCCTCGCAAATCTGCGCCGCTATGACCACCCTTGGTCCAAGACAGAACAGACTACTCAAAGAGAGCTAGGGCCGAGGCACGCCTTAGTTAATCTAGACCACTAGGCCCACCCTTGGTACCAGACAGCCTGAAAAACCGCAAGGCGCCCAGGACCCGTGCAAAGAAAGGCTTTGTCTAACCGATGTCACTTGCTGCTCCTAGAAATTTGCCCACTATCCAAAAAGAAAAACACTGAACCCAGATAACAAGAATCACAAAAATTGTAGATCAAGAAAACACTATCGCCTTATTCAGAGAGACAGGAAAATGAACAAGAAATAATAATTTAAATGATTTTTACTGACTTAAAAGTTACTGCTTATTTTTACTATGTACGAACACTTCATATGTGAAAAGATGGTTACTTTACCTACAAACTACATTCTTACAAGAGAACTGAACTCTTTGAAAGCCAAGACAAGTCTCCCGAAGGATTCTCAACACGAAACATACGAAAGCTATTGTTGTTGTTAGTTTGAGGCAACGTTGGCCTATCTGTGTTTACAGCTATATTTTTAAGAAGGCCTTGACTATACCTAGCCTATGTGTTTACAGTTTACGCTTCCGAGAACCTTCGCCACTCTGGTCTAGACGGATGTTTATGCACAGTATGGGAAATATTACTTTGTCAACAAAATAGTACAAGAAACGTATAGCTACTATTTCTGTCATTGATTTTAAATAATTAATAGACGTAGTTGACTGATATTTAGAATAAGTCTTTAATCGAAGATTACAATTGATTTGCAAGGTCCCTCAGGCAGGTGCCACGGATCGTGTTTCTCGGTCTTCCCCATCGACGTTTTCCTTTTGGTTGCCAGTTTAGGATGTTGTTTGGCAACCTGGATTCACTCACAATTTACAGAAACCAATTTCTGCCCTTTAGGATAATGTGTCGTCTTTTCTCTTCAGTTATTCATTTAAAACGGATGTAGCCTGTGCACTGACCCTGTCAGACACAACTTCTCTTCATCGCCATGGCGCGATGAAGACAGAAATGACGTAAAACCTCAAATAAATTATTGAGACCAAAGATACTGCAAGATATTTACCTGTTTTATTTAATTTTTTATTAATGTACCAGCTAAATGTTTTTCTTTTTGTCTGATTCTTTCTTCTTCCGATTTTCTTGTTTTAGTATTAGTCTCGAGTTTGTCGGTTCACTTGCTTCCGAACTTTGCCGCTAGATGAGTCCGCTTTCTTACCAAGTCGTATTTGAACTCGTGGCTTGGGTTAGGCGGTCCATACATAGTATGCTAGAGCGTATCAGGTTTCATCCTTTAAACAATAGTTCTTAGACCAAACTGTTTGAGCTGTGAGATATGGCTTTATTTCCAAGTGGAATTGACGTCAGTTGTAAGGTTTTCACAGGATGTTTCTTGGCATTTCATGCGAAACTTTTATATTGGACTGGAGAGATGGCTAGCGATAGGGCCCAGATTGTGCTAAGAACTTCGGTGGTCGCGACTTGCATTTGTTTGACGGGTGGCTGCAAAGAACATGTGTAAGTGGCATACTCAGCAGAAATGAGAAAGAAGTGTAAAGCCTGTGTTTCAAGCTTGCCGGCCGTCCTACCATCCCTTTGACGTAAAAAAAAGAAGAAGCGGAACAAGATAGTCCTCCTGATATTCTAAGTTGTTCATCCTTTCTAATCAGTCTATCTTAAAAAATAAATACCTATTTCAGTCAATTTTTGGAATCCCATAACGTAAATGCACGATAACCCTCGAAGGGGTTGAGATATTTTATTCAAACCTGGTATGAGGACTCTTTGGGTTAAAGTACAGGTCAGGTTCGAAGATGGGCTCTGTATCCCTATATTTATGGATGGGGGATGGGCTTCAAATAAAGGGGCAAATTAAGCTAATGAGAGTGTCAATTTAGGCGTAAAAAGACATGCTGAATCCCAATATGAAAGCTATTCTCTCGAAGTAGTTCACCCGAAATCCGGCAAAAAATGGAAAATTCGTGAACAATAAAAGTTTAATCTGAAGCTTCAGTGGTTCGTTTCAGGGTTAAACAGACATGCTGAACCAGAATATGAAATTTTCTTGCCGGACAAGTTGTTCACCCAGAATCTGGCAAAACCAGAAAATTTGTGAAAAGTTAAAGTTTAATCTGAAGTTGATTAGAGGTCGGATCCGTACATGAAGAATATCTTCTTGCCGGACAATAGTTAGCCGGTAATCCGGTCAAAACCGGAAATTTAGTATGAAGTTTAAAAACCAAATGAGATAGTCGATGTAGGGTGAGGAGACATGCTGAATCCAATTTTTGAACTGTATATCCGACGAATAAGCTTGCAAAATTAGTCAAAACTCGGAAATTTGGATCGAAAGGTTCTCATTGCCACCAGCTATTTTTGCTCTTGAATTTGGTCAAGTGGTAAGTTGGTCTGTAAGTCGATTAGTGATGAGATGTTGGAAAAAGCATGCATGCTAAATTCATATGTGAACTTGGTTATAATGATAAAGGGGCTTGGCGAAGACCGGAAATCTACAAGATTCGCTTGACTGGATCAAGTAGTCCAATAAATGTTCAATATTTGGGATCCCGTCGAAATCTTTGGTCTCCCTTACAATGAAATCCCGTTTCCTCCAATGCGGGAAGTGAGGCACAAAACTGGATTTTCCCATTGCGGAACATCTGGTCGATAGCACTTCCGAGTCCAGAGGTCGAAAAATTGGATCTGGTATAGGCCAGAAACGGTGATGTCTTCATGGCAGGTAGGATATTTCGGACTTTCGTGGATAAGGTGTACATCTGGTGTCATGTATATAATATCTCTAACACGGGGCAATAGTAAGGACCAATCCGACATAACTCCCTTTCCACACACCTCCTCCCATCCCCTAGCCGGGGTTTTCTCGAAAATATTTTGTTTTCACTGGACGTTCATGCGGTATAACGTTCAGGACGGTGTAAAAGGATGGCAAGCCCATTGCACGAATGGCGCCTGTAGCTCCTTGTCGAACAAAATGTCGCACTAGTAGCACCTCGTGCTACTCGAGCCAGCTATGGGGTGTATTTCCCGGAGTTAGGTTTGTCGTTAGCTTTGCAACTTGTCTTAACGCGTAGCTGCCTTAGTTCAAGTTCGGAAGTAACCTTGGCCCGGAAGATCCTATTATTTATGTAGTCCGAAATCAAAGTGCTTGAGGAACAAGATAAAAGGTTTCGATGGGATCCTAAAATCTAATATTTGATACAGACAATTGGGTCTTGTCATCGCCAGATCCAGTCTTTGCCAGACTCCTTGAACGTTTTTACTATTAAAATTTAGAAACAGAGTAAGGCCAAAAAGTTAGTAATCTGAGAAAACCAGAAAAACAAGTTCAAAAAAGGACTGAGTATGTGTGTTTACCCCTATAAGTCATACCTATTTTGACGAAACTGGTCGAAACTTCCTGCCTTACTTCTGCGAAATTTGTGGTTTCAGACGAATTCCTGGCGAAATGCTTGTCCAGCCGAAAAATAAAGCTCGAAAATGGATTCAGCGGATCTCCTTACCTCTGTATCGAACATCTAATCAACTTCAGATAAAACTTTGAACAAATTTTCCGGTTTCAGCCGATTTCCGGCCGAACTATATGTCTTGATAAAATATAAAACTTTGAACAAATTTTCCGGTTTCAGCCGAATTCCGGCCGAACTATATGTCTGGATAAAAAATGATTGTCACATACGGGTTCAGCATCTCTCTCCCCTAAATCAGACATCTAATCAACTTAAAACTTTTGCTTTAACAAATTTAACGGTTGTGGCCGGATTCCGGGCGAACTGCTTGTCCTTGTAGAAAATGATATTCACATAATTCTTCAGTATGTGTTTTACCCCTAAATATAAAAGAGGAGTAATCGTGGAGTAATCGTAAATTATCGTTATCGTGCTGATAGACGGACGGACAGACTACGTTTTGGGCATTCGGTCAAAAAACGGTCAATTTTCGGTTTTGACCTTTTCATAAAGTCGTTTGTCCCCGCATTTCCAAATTGGGTAACTTAGCGTGTTTATTGGTTCCCCTTTCTTTATCGAATTTGGTAATTCATCCAACTTTTGTTCACTCCGCATCGGTTTCACCGCATTCGGTCCGTCCCTTAGTAATTTAACCTGCTTATTTAGTCTCATTCGTTAGCGAATTCGGTAATAAGTAAGTAAGTAAGTAATTTATTTATAACCCGCCGTTTTCAGAAAGCGGAGTAAATGAAGGAAACAAATAAAACACATAAACATGCACAAAAAGACACTTAATTTCAATCGTCGGCCAGGAAGCAGTGTAAAAGTGGTTATGAAAAGTATCTACCGAGCCGAAAGCGATGTGCATAATCTTAAATGGCCGTCAAGGTTGTTATTCTGATATGAACCGAGATGGAGGTATAATAACTATTATAACTTTTCGAACAGAATATTTTTATAGGTAGGACTTCTTCTTTTCTTGTAATTCACCGGACTTTTATCTTAAAGCACAATGGACACTTCTAATGCTTTACTTTGTATTAAATGCTTCACAAATAAACATTTCCCACTTCCTTTAGAAGGTGCTACGAAAATCGGCCGTTTTCTTGTTATCCCTTGTCTTTACCTCTCTGGCATTTCGGCGATCCAAATCTCAGAAGCTGGGATATCGTGGCAGGAAATTCAAAAACTGCCAGCAATGCTTGATAGGAAAGGATATATTTGAGACATCACCAAAGTCAAGCCGCAGATGCAGTTTACCTGATTGTTCCAGTGTTTCATCAGAAGTTCCATGGCTTAAGGTGCCTATTCAAAATTTTTCTTTGTGGAATAGTGTTGTGAAGCTTGATTAGCTTGCTTTATAAAATGTACCAGAATACGCAATAAGCTTATAAAAAATAACATAGGTACAAAATTCATTCAAAAACAAATAATCTGTTCAAATCTGAATTATACAAGCTGATTTATGCATAAAATAAAGACCTACTAAGTATTATAAGAAACATCACTTTTATCTTTGTCCAAGCTAGTAAATTGAGCATGTACTGGCCTAAAAAACTACGACTTGAAATATCACAGAGAGGAAAATGTTAAAAAAGCTGCAGATCTAGGGGGTAAACATTGTTCCTAGGTTGTTACAGAGTGGGATTGAGGTAGTTTGATGTGCCCATTGAACTTTAAGTCCGTATCTGTTCTATCGCATTCGGTCAGTGTATTTCATAATTCGGTCATTAATTAGATTCATTTGGTTCTGAATCGTGACCGAATTCGATAATTTATCCAACTTTTTGTTCAGCCTGCATCGATTTCGCCGCATTCGGCCCGTCCCTGCGTAAATTCGGTGATTTAACCATTTATTTGGTCTCATTCTTTGCCGACTTCGGTCGCATTCGGTCAGTCCATTTCATAACTAAATTCGGTGAGATTCATTTGGTTCTGACTCGTTACCATTCCTCGAATTTTTCTTTTGTCCGTTTGTAATACTAGACTTTCCAAATTAGGTTTTTTTTTGGTGGTTCCAACAGGAGTTTTTTTTCCATTACGAAATTCGGTTTTTATACTCTCGATCTTTTCCTTACTTTATTCGTTACTTTTTCGGTAATTTGAGTGGCATTTGTTTAGCCCTCGTTCTTTAGCATTTACGGTAGCTTCAGCTGGTTGCTGTTAATTTTTGTTTTTCCTTCTTAGGGTTGTAGTACTTCAGGAATAAGCACGTGTCTTGACGTGTAAACTAGCCTACTTTTATTTGCTGTAAATTCCAAACAGATGTACTTTGTATCTTCTTTACCTGGGATCGCCCCTTTCGTTTCGCCAGACAGCCCTGGGTTTAATAGGTAATCTTGGGATCGCAAAAAGGCACTTTTATCACCAGTGTTCCCACAAAATTTCGCCTGTGGCGCATTTCGTAGAGTTAGACAAAGGATGTGTCATTTAGTTGGCGTTTGAGGCTTGAACCATGTTAAAAGCTAGAATGTGCATGGGAAGTAGTTAAATGTTGCTAGAAGAAAAGGCGGATTAAAAGAATTTCGCCTGCGGTGCCTTAATTAATCCTGGGTAAAGCCGTAAGCGACGTTGTCGCTATGCAGTAACGCATTTTTTTGCGATTATTCGCAAAACGGTCTTGTTGGCAGTTTCTTGTTGGCAAAACTGGAAAGGTCTTCGAAAGGTAAAGACGGCGTATCTATGAAAAAAAAGAAAACAGAAGCGGAAAAGCGTGGAAATGTGCCAACTTTTCTCTTTAGACTTGTTTGTATATACTCTGCAACTTCAACTTTTAACGTTGTAGGTTTATGCAGACAACTCGCTGTGTTTTTAGAATTTTTTGTTAATAAATTCAGTAAAAACCAGGTACCGATTCGGTCAATTATACCAGGTGCCCCTCCCCCCCCCCCCCTCCAATGAAAAAAAGCTCTGGACGCCTCTGGTCTTAAGTATCCCTCCACTTGCGTTTTCGGATCCCAAAAACATCTAGCCGAAAGAACGTGATTTTAACAAGTGAATAAGACCCTCCAGCCGGGTTTTCCCTGTCCAGGATTTTCTTAAATCTGACCATGGAATTGAAAATCTCTGGCACTGTGCGTGTCAGAAAGATCTAGCCATATTTTTTTTTTTTAAAGAAATACGGCTACTGAGAGCCAAGCAGTTTGCATCGTGCAGTTTGGAGAGTCCTTAGAACCTGATGTTGAATTCGGTTAATGATACGAAAAAATTCGAATCTGCTAAAGTAGACTGTTCCTCGTGCTGCTGGGAACTGGCTGGGAACCGGTCGTATTATCTTTAGCGTCAAAAGAAAAATCCATTTGTCGTCTCTTCATTTGTCAATACTCAGCTGTTTTTTCCTCTCAGAAGGAAAAGCTTTTGTCTTCTTTTCGTCGTTAGTTTGCGAAAGTCACGGATTAGGATCGAGAGGAAAGGAATTGGACCCGGAGAATTTTTTTTCGGGCGAAACCGATCGACTTTTTTTGTGGGTGTGGGCAGGATTTTCGTTGTCTAAGGCGTAATTACTTTAGTTTTATTTTCTGTTTGGTGGTCATCTTGGCCCTGATTCACTTGTTGGAACCTGTGATCTCGTAAATTTATTCTACCGTCCATCTGTCAGTAATCATGCTAGCCCTTGAACGGTGTTCCACATATCGTAATAAAACTTGACGCACAGATTCTTAAGGTCTACTTCATAGATCGGCTTTCTGCACCGAGAAGAAGGTCTTAGAAATAAAACAAGAGGTAGAAGCTCATATGGCTCTTGTAAGGCTGAGTAAGAGGATGAAAGTAGGAATTTACCAATTCGTGGGTTTGTTGTGATCATTTGTATTTGTACGCAAAACCCTTGAGATAACAATAACGATGAACCCTTGGAAATCATGAGAATGTATCGTTTGGTAAAAATTGTATTTTTGCACTTGTCTGTGATGATGCGCACTTTAACGGCGGTAGAAATGCATTTGTAATCTCAACTCTTGAGGCAAAAATGACCCTGGAACCTTTACGGTCATGAATATTATATGGTTATGTCAAAAGTTGTTTTTTTTTACTTTTCGTTTAAGATACGCACTTTAAGGGTAAATATTCCTTGAGAAGTTTAAGATGACTTTGAAACATATATTCAAATAATGCATAAAACGGATCCGCCAGCTACAATGCTTTAGCAGCGAAATTTCGGCCCTTCTTCGCAAGGGTCCTCGTCAGATTGGCAGCCTCACGAGGACCCTTGCCAAGAAAGGCCAAAATATTGCTGCTAAAGCATCGTATCTGACGTATCCGTTTTATGCATTATTTGAATATACACTTTCAGGGTGCTAGAAATCCATTCCTAAGCAAAACTCTTGAGGTAAAAATGATCGTGGGGTCATAGGGATCATGAAAATGTAGATTTTGCTCCAAAACGTAAGTGAAGGGATACCTATGACTTCACAAAAGTTGTCCTTCTGTAAGCACGATAACTCTCCTTATCCGAATAAAGAACATCTAATCAACTTCAAGTAAAACTTCTTAAAAAAATAAAAAATCCGTTTCAACCGGATTTCTAACGAACTCTTAAAAAAAAAAAATTGTCAGATACAGATCCAGCGTGTCTTCTTACCCCTAAATCTGTATTATAATCAACTTCAAATAAAACTTTTGATTTTAACATCTTTTCCGGTTTCGGCGACTCTGGAAGGGAATGGATATTTTGATGAAACTTGGTGTAAGGATTCTTTGGGTCAAGGGGAAGGTCCAGTTCGTGGATGGGCTTTGTAGCCCTACATTTAGGGGTGGGGGGGGGTCAAATTAAGGGGCTAACAAAATATTTTTAAACAGTTAATAAGATAGTTGATTAAGAGGTAAGAAGACATGCTGAACACGAATTCCGTTCGCCCTGAATTCGTCCAAAACCGGGAAGTTTGTTAAAAGTAAAAGTTTTATTTTAGATGTTCGATTTAGGGGTAAGAAGGCAAGCTGAAAGAAAATCATTTTCTACCCTGACAAGTAGTTCGCCCGGAATCCGGCCAAAACCGGAAAATTGTTAAAAGCAAAAGTTTTATTAGTAGTTGATTAGATGCCCGATTTCGGGGTAAGATTAGATCCTGAATACGTGTATGACAATCATTTTTGCCAGGACATTTAGTTCGGCCGGAATCCGGAAAATTCGTTATAAGTAAACGTTTTATTTGAAGTTGATGTTCGATGCATGGGCAAGGAGATACCCTGGATTCGATTTTGAGCTTTATGTTTTTTTGCCGGACTGGTAGTTCCGGAATTCCGCCGAAACCGGAAATTTGGGAGAAGACAGACAGGAAGTTTCGATGAGTTTCGTAAACACACAGGGTATCTATATTTGAACTTGGTTTTCTCAGACGATTAGCTATTTGGCAGTTGTAATATTGTTCAAGGAGTCTGGAGAAGACTGGAACTGGCGAATACAAGACCCAATTGTCTGGATCAAATTTCAAGTTTTTGGATCCCATCGAAACCTTTGATCTTGTTGCAATTTGCGGTTAAGAGTACTTTAAGGGATGGTTGGATGTGGGAAGTGACACTTTCTAAGCCAATCTCGTCAAGTTTCTAATGTTCAAGCCAGGTTTCATCGTCCAAGCACATCTGGAAGTACACTGTAAAAAAAAATCTTGCAGTATTTGCTACTGGGATTAATCTTATCTTTATTGAGATAAGACTACCCCTAATTCGGATAAATCTTATCCGAATAAAGATAAGATTAATCCCAGTAGTAAATACTGCATCCTTATTCGGAGAAACTTTTTACAGTGTACCTTTAATCGCTAGACATGACAAGATTGGCTGAGAAAGTGTAACTTCCCAGATCCGACTATCCCTTAAAGTACTCATGTTAACCGCAAAGTGCAAAAACTACTTTTAAGCTAAATATACATTTTCATGATCCCCATGAGCCCACGGTCACTTTTGCCGTAAGCATTTTGCTTAGAAATTTATTTCTTAACTCCCTGAAAGTGTGCATCTTAACCGCAAATTGAAAAAAACTTTTGACCAAACGGTACGAGCACCCATGGTCTTTGTGCTACAAGGATTTTTTTGAAAGCACAGCCTAGTTTTAAAGTATTCAAGGGTCATTCCAGCGAAATAAAGCCAGGCAAAAAAATCAATTTCTCAGAATGATCTACCAGGGTCCTAAGACGTTCCCCAAATTTTTTTTCGGCGAACAACAATTTGTTCGGACTTTTTCGGCCAAATATTCCATTGTTTATGGTCGAAAATTCAATATTTTTCAAAAATTCGATAAAAATCAGGGAAATTCAACACGGCCTCGAAAGATTTTGAGCTTCTTACCTACCTTTAGGACTTGAAATCTCTAGATGCGTATTCTCACCGTTCCCTGAGGACTCCACTTGAGGAGTCCCCGCGTTTTTGTTTGTCCCGGGGACTCACTCCCCGTATTCTCGCGAGTCCCCACGGACGGGGAATGCTCCGCTTATCATCACCATCATCAGAAACCCTTTCAGACTCGGAGGGGAATCAGTTTTCGCTGGTTTTAGTGCAATGTAAAATTAATTAAAAGCAATCAGAATAAACAAAACCAATAATAAAGCGGATCCAGACTAATTTCGTCAACAGCATATTTGTTTTCGAGCAAAATCCATTTTGGAAGCAGTCCCCGTGTTCTCGCTGTTTCTGTACGCAGAGTCCGCGTGGAGTGACTCCCTCTATTCTCGCCGTTCCCTTCGATTCCCCGAGGAGTCCTCGGGGAAGGGCGAGAATACGCCAGATCTTCAAGTATGTAGGTATTCTTCTTTCCTTTTTACGGTAATTTTGGCAAGGTAAGGTAAAAAAAGTGGGTCTTGGTAGATCTACTCCAGAAGAACCGGCCAGATCGCGGAAATTCTGAGATTCCCCATGGTAGTAGAGTGAAGAACGGGCTACGTTTCTGCATTAGCACTTTTGTGGCTATCGAGCCAGAAATGGTCTTAAATAGCGATGTTAGAAAACTGAAATTCTTGGGAAAATGCATTGTTCTTATGACAAAATGAATTAGTCTCACACCTAAAAATAATAATTGTGCAAGCGTGAAAATAAAATGCTGATCACTTTTATGTACGAATCATCCCACTTTGAAAGCTTTAAATGTAAACAAACCGCAAGTATAAATCCAAAGAAATGTTGAAGATCTTGCACTAACAGCTTGAGCCAGTCCGACCCTTTAAACCTCTTTTCCATTAGCAAGAACAAGCAGGGGCGTCAAGACTTGGGGGGGAGGGGGTACGCCCCCCCTCCCATTTTTTGTCGGCCAGTCGGTAAAAAAAAATAACCGAATTGTTTTCGTCAAAACAGTCAATTTTGTTCATGAAAACAGTCGTTTTTTCTGAAAATCAGTCGATTTCGTCAAAACAGTAGGTTTTTCTGAAAACCAGCCGATTTATCTCAACACTTTCGTTTTTTTCTTGAAAACAGTCGTTTTTCTGCAGAAACAGTCGGTAAAAATTACAAGCCAGTCGATAAATGCCTTGCCCCCCCCCCCCCAAACAAGTGCAATAAACCAAATCGTAGCAGCCTAATAACCCCTTTGTCACAATTCATGAAGAACGGCATATCATCGATCATATGACAAAACAGTTCAGTTTCCATCTGTTCGTTAAAGATTGAAATAGGACGTGTCTTCATATTTGTTGCTGTTACACCAAAATCGTAATCCATAGATATATCTCCCAAATATACACGAGTTGGATCTAGAACGGAAATGCGGAACGATTGAGCCCTATCCTTTGTTTCTACGATTTCTTTTCTTCTGTTACTGACGCAACAGATTTTTATTACCAATGCAACTCGTACGAATTCTCACCAGAATCTTCAGCAAAACGGTTTTATTTGTTAAAGAAATGTGAACAGTGATTTAAAAATCGGACTCGACATAATTGTTTGAAGAACGGTTGCTTTTACCACCGACAGGAGTCAAGTGGGGGGAGGGTAGCCTTTTTACTATGTTTCGTCTCGGATAAAAAATAATGTCACTCTTTCCGGCCATCGCCATCTACTATGCCCTGCGACAAAAGTCGCACATTGCACCGATTTAACAAATACACCTTCTTTCTCTAAGCTTTGCATCATCCCAGGGAAGTATGTTAAGTTAGTACGGGCCTACTGACCTATTCTCTCTAGATAAAAACTCTGTGAGCCCAAGCTGAGCCCTTGAGCCCAAGCTGAAAAAATGCATACAGGGATACGCAGGTTATGAGTGCAGGCTTGTTCCTCCCCCAACGTTGTTCCTGAAGTCCTGAAGCCTGACGAGACCCTTGCCAAGGAGAGCCGAAATATCGCTGCCAAACCATCGTAGCTGACGTATCCGTTTTATGCATTGTTTGAATATATATTCTCTCTAGATAATCCTTCTCGTAATCCAGAAATTTTTCAACTCATTTGTCTGCAATTCCAAAAAAGTCATTGATATGCCCAGAGGCGTAAGTAGCCGAAACATTTGAAGGGGGGGGGGGGGGGGCGGCAAGGCCGGTATTTACCGACTGACTGATCATTTTTACCAACTGTTTTAGCAGAAAAAATGATTGTTTTTAAGAAGCAAAAAACGACTATTTTTATGAAAAAAAGAATTTTGAGAAAAGCTGATGTTTTTCCGAAAAAATCGACTATTTTTGCGAAAAAAAGGTTGTTTTTTACGAAAAATCGACTGTTTTTACGGAAAATAGCGGCGCTTCGTGCGGAATCGTCTATTTTTGTTGACCGACTGGCAGACATACATTTGGGGGGGGGGGCGTACCCTGGCTCCTCCGGGGTATGCCCCTAGCCCTCCCCCATCCTCCAATCAAATGATATGTAATATTTGCTTATTAAGAGCACTTTACATTAGTCAGAGTGATCGATACTACGATCTACACCGTGCCAGATCTGGTGACATTTTCAGCGTTACTGACTTTGTTGCGTTTGTAACGTTTTTTATTGGCTTCAGGTATGAAATTAATTTTTGTTTTTTGATTACTGGAATAACCACTAAAATTGCTATTTACTCCCGTTCTTACACTTTCTTAACTTGCTTGGACTCAGTTGTAGACAAACGACATGCCACTTTTTCGTTACAAACGTAACTTTGGATGGCTTACCTTGCAGCACGGATAAAATCCAATACGTCAATGATAGCGACTTCAAATGAACTCAGTTTCGTACAGGTTTAGCGGGTCTTTAAGTATGGAAAATTAAGAGGATTAGGGGTTATGCCCAGACATGTTTTCATAGCCTCAAAAATGGTCGTAAAATGTGGCAATCCCTGAAACTGATCAGCTTAAGATTTGGACAGCTGAAAAAATTAGATAGGATGCTCCAGTTTTGATACTTGGAACAGATTCTTCAAGCCCAGGGTATGATCTATAAGAAAAACCTAAACATATTCCACCAGCTTTTATTTGAAAATTTATACCTCTGTAGACCATCTCATGGAGTTGCCCTCCAGAAAATTTATCCGGTCTTCGTCAGACTCCTTGAACATTTTTACTATCAAAACTTAGAAACAGATTAAGGCCAATGGCTAATCATCTGAGAAAACCAGGTTCAGATATGGATTCACAATGTATGTTTACCCCTATACGTCATATCTACTGTGACGAAATTGACCAACTCGGTTCAGTTAATTTCAATGAGTCTATTTACAAATAAGAAGGTAAATCACACATAATCAAAACACTCAGTCCATTCCTGGGCGCCGAGAACCACAATCTCTACATTTTAAACATAATACGCAGAGTGGACCACTCTGAGTGGTCACTCCTCATACTCTCAGACACAACCTTATATACCTCTCAATTTAGAAAATAATTAACCAATTTCCTTGTTACCTGCCTGCCTTACTTCTACTAAATTTGCGGTTTCTGCCGGATTTGGGCGAACTACTTGTCCGGCAAAACAGTAAAACTAAAAAATGAATTAGCATATCTCTTTACCCAAATATCGAACCTCTAATCAACTTCAGATAAAACTTAAACTTTAAAAGAATTTCAAGTTTTGACCAGATTTCTGGAGAACTATTTGTCCGGCGAGAAAATAATTTTCATATACGGATTCAGCATGTCTATTTACCACTAAATCGAACATCTAATCACTTCAGATAAAACTTTTACTTTCGACAAACTTTCCGGTTTTGGCCAGATTCCGGGCGAACTACTTGTACAGCGAGAAAATGATTTTCATATTCGTATTCAGCATGCCTTCTTACCCCTAATTCGACTGTCTCATTAGCTTTTAAAAAATAGTTTGTTCGCCCTTGATTTGAACCCCCACCACTAAATGTAGGGCTACGAACTCGACCTGTCCCTTGACCCAAAGAATCCTCGCACCAACTTTCATCAAAATATCTCATTACGTTCGAGAGGTCGTGCTGACAGACAGACGGTCAACTTTTACGAAGTCGCTGGTATCCCTTCGCTTACGTTTTGGGATCCCAAAAAAGGGATTTTCTTTTTTTTTGTCGTAGATCAGGTAATTATCCCTCTAATATTATGCGAGGAACAAATCTAAGTTCGAATGTTTCGGCTGCAATTCCGGCAACCTTATAAATCTGAACTGAATCGTACATACCCCAAATGCTGGTGAAACTCACAGAATCGTATATATATAAACAATAAACCCGCGCATTTTAACATTTGTATCATTGTAGCCCCGTAGCCCGCATCATTTTTCTGGTCATCATATGCTTTGTCGAGTCCGCGCCATTTCTTTGGTTGTTGTTGTGTTGAATATGTAATTTTGTTTGTTCTTCCAAGAAGACGGTTGCCAGAAGCACAGCCGAAATATTCGAACTTATATTTATCCTTCGAAAAACATCTGCGAGGGATAATTAGCTGATCTACCAAAGCACCAAAATCTCGTTGTTGTTTCGTCTAGCTTTTGAGAAGATGTTTAAAAACATAATTGTTTAAAATATGATGGAAACTATAGCAGAAAAGAAAAAGATTTACCTACTTGATCACATCTTACTCAGACAATAGTATAGTATGCTGAAGCAACATAAATAATATCCCAACTTCTTGTAATTGTGTTGCGAGAGCAACACTTTGGTTTTGTCCTCGTTTTTTTTTTTTTTTTTTTTTTTTTCCTATGACTCCGATTTCATTTTATTCCTGGTAACTGGGAAGGGTCTAACCTGTGCGGTTTTTACGGAAAGTGTGGACCTTAGGCCGGATTGATGAATATGACATTACATTTTGGAAAGCTCCGTAGAACTCTTGCCTGGGGCCAATAAGGATGGTTTTTGCTTGTCATCGAGCCAGAGCCTACGGTTTGCGAAGTGAAGTGGAGTTGTATAGCCTATGTCGGAGAGGACCATCTCAAGCTGTGTAGCGAACCTTTCGTTTCATCAAACCATGTTTCTGCTTTCGAGTGGAAAGCTCCGTTCTAGCACGCTAGCAGGCAGGCACCAGTTTCAAATTGAAGATGGACTAAAATCTATAAGTGTTAAATATATGCGGCAGTTACCCGGCCCCACAGCCAACATATCTTCTTTGAGTGATAAATAGAAAAATCTACAGAGACAAAAAAGTGGCTTTTTCCCACGGGTCCGAAAGTGCTGCCATCTATTGTTTCTGTCCATGTCTGCGACGATTCCAGCTGAGTTTATAATATTTTTTTTTTGCACTTGGGTTTGCGGTAGAGTAACGGTATCAGATGTGCCCCTTAAACTTTAAAAGTTCTCTCATTGCTAAAGAAACTAGAGCTTATCCTTTGCTCCTTTCTAAGTCGTGACGCTGGAAAGTTGGCCTACGGCAAAAAAGTTAACTTTTGAACTAAGGCAGGTAGAATTTTTTTTTCGACGGCAATCGATAGCCATTGATGGGCTGATCAAAGTATATGTCATCCATTTTTTGGTACAAAAATTCCTTCATGAGATACACCAGTTTGAAAATTTCAAAGGGGTTGACAACTTCAGTAGTAAGGTACACTGAAAACAAAAATAGGCGATACCTGTTATGAGACATGTAGGGGACTTTTAAGCAACAGTCGACCGTTGGCTCATAATCATCTTTGGTAATGAGGGGTTTGCCGCTTTTGCTAGTTGGTGTACCTGTTATTTGTTTCCGGTGTATTCGATGGTAAGAACAATTTGGTTCCCAATGGTAAGGTATGCAAGGGACTTGTAAGTAATAATCGGCTGTTATGCTACAATCATCTTCTGCGATGATGGGTTTGCAACTTTTGCTAGCTGGTGTACCCATTATTTGTTTTCAGTTAAGGGTTAATGTATATCACGGGAGAGGGACTTGTAAGTAGGAATCGGTTCACGAGTGGCTAGGAATTTTTGCAATTGGGTGCACATTGTATTCGATTGCTATAAATCTGACAGTAAGAAAGTTTGTGTCGATGGTCTATCAATGTAACCTAGGATTAACTGTTTACACAACGGATACAAACGAAAATGTAAAGCAATGAGGTAGTTTCATAATAATTAATAGTGTCATCTATGGTTCAACTGACTGCAAAGTTAATTTAGTCCCTTCTTCCTATATTATTTTGTTGTTGTTTTTACAACGCTGAAGAATACCTTTTGATCATATGATTAATTTTTTTTACAACATCCCGTTTAAAAAGCTTCGATAAGTTGACGAAGAAACAAACCAGTTTGAAAGTTTAAAGGGGTTGACAACTTCAGTAGTAACGTACGCACTGAAACCAAAAATAGGCGATATCAGTTGTGAGACATGTAGGGGACATGTATGCAACAGTCAACTGTCGGCTCATAATCATCTTCGGCAATGAGGGGTTTGCAGCTTTTGCTACTTGGTGCACCTGTTATCTGTTTCCGGTGCATTCGATAGTAAGAACAATTTGGTTCCCAATTGTAAGACATGCAAGGGGCTTCTAATTAATAAGCGGCTGTTATGCTACAATCATCTTCAGGGATGAGGAGTTTACAACTTCTGCTCGCTGGTGTACCCATTATTTTTATCCGGTGGTGAACTTGATGTCTATCGCGGGAGAGAGACTTGTAAGTAAGAATCGGTTCACGAGGGGCTAGAACTTTTGTAAATTGGTGCACACTGTATTCGATTTCTATAAACCTGACGGTAGAAAGTTTGTATCGATGGTCTATCGCTGTAACCTAGGATTAACTTTTTACGCAACTGGTACAAACGATAATGTAGAACAATGAGGTAGTTTCGTAATAGTTAATAGTGTCATCTACGGTATTTTAATCCTGAAAAGTTACGGATAGCTTTATAATACCAACAAGATTATATAAGATATGTAGAATTTTTTTTCACGACGGCAATCGATAGCCGCTGATGAGCTGATCAAGGTATATGTCATCCATTTTTTGGTACAAAAACTCCTTCATGAGATACGCCAGTTCGAAAGTTGCAAGGGGTTGACAACTTCAGTAGTAAGGTACACACTGAAACCAAAAATAGGCGATACCAGTTCTGAGACATGTAGGGGATTTGTACGCGACAGTCGACTGTTAGCTCATAATCATCTTCGGAAATGAGGGGTTTGCAGCTTTCGCTAGTTGGCGTACCTGTCATTTGATGGTAAGAACATTTTGGTTCCCAATTGTAAGACATGCAAGGGACTTGTAAGTAATAATCTGCTCTTACGCTACAAAAGTCTTCAGCGATGAGGGGTTTACAACTTTTGCTAGCCGGTGTACCCATGTTCTGTCGCTGTAACCTAGGATTTACTGTTTACGCAACGGGTACAAATGATAATGTTAAACAAGGTAGTTTCGTAATAATTAATAGTGTCATCTATGGTATTTTAATCCTGAAAAGTTACGGATAGCTTTATAATACCAACTAGATTATATAGGATATTGTTCCAAGTTTTCATCCGTCACGATGTCTACGATTGAAAAGGATAAAGTTCAACTGAATGCAAAGTCAATTTAGTCCCTTTTTCCGATATCCTTTTGTTGTGGTTAGGGCAATCGATAGCACTTGATGAGCTGATCTAAGTATATGTCATCCATTTTTTTTGAACAAAAATCCTTCATGAGATAAACCCGTTTGAAAGTTTCAAGGGGTTAACAACTTCAGGAGTAACGTACACACTGAAACCAAAAAATAGGCGATACCAGCTGTCAGACATGTAAGGGACTTGTAAGCATCAGTCGACTGTAAGCAACAGTCGACTGTTAGCTCATAATCATCTTCGACAATGAGGAGTTGGCAGCTTTTGCTAGTTGGTATATCTGTTATTTGTTTCAGGTGTATTCGATGGTAAGAACAATTTTGCTCCCAATTGTAAGACATGCATGGGACTTGTAAGTAATAATCGGCTTTTATGCTATAATCGTTTTCAGCGATGAGGTGAATTTGACGTCAATCACGGGAGAAGGACTTATAAGTAAGAATCGGTTCACGAGGGGCTAGAAATTTTTGAAAATTGGTGTACATTGTATTCGATTTCTGTAAATATCATGGTAAGAAAGTTTGTATCGATGGTCTATCACTATGACCTAGGATTAACTGTTTACGCAACGCGTACAAACGATACGGTAATGTAAAACAATAAGGTAGTTTTGTAATAATTAATAGTGTTATCTATGGTATTTTAATCCTGAAACGTTACGGATAGCTTTATAATACCAACTAGATTATATAAGATATTGTTCCAAGTTTTCATCCGTCACGATGTCTACGATTGAAAAGGATAAAGTTCAACTGACCGCCGAGTCAATTTATTCCCTTCTTCCGATATTGTTTTGTTGGTCATAATCATCTTCGGCAAAGAGGGGTTTGCAGCTTTAGCTAGTTGGCGTACCTGTCATTTGGTGGTAAGAACAATTTGGTTCCCAATTGTAAGAGATGCAAGGGACTTGTAAGTAATAATCGGCTGTTATGCTACAAACATCTTCTGCGATGATGGGTTTGCAACTTTTGCTAGCTGGTGTACCCATTATTTGTTTTCGGTTAACTTAATGTATATCACGGGAGAGGGACTTGTAAGTAGGAATCGGTTCACGAGGGGCTAGGAATTTTTGCAAATGGGTGCACATTGTATTCGATTTCTATAAATCTGACGGTAAGAAGTTTGTGTCGATGGTCTATCAATGCAGCCTAGGATTAACTGTTTACACAACGGATACAAACGAAAATGTAAAGCAATGGGGTAGTTTCATACTAATTAATAGTTTCATCTATGGTATTTTAATCCTGAAAAGTTACGGATAGCTTTCTAATACCAACTAGATTATATAAGATTTTGTTCCAAGTTTTCATCCGTCACGATGTCTACGATTGAAAAGGATAAAGTTCAACTGACTGCAAAGTTAATTTAGTCCCTTCTTCCTATATTATTTTGTTGTTGTTTTTACAACGCTGAAGACTACATTTTTACCATATGATTAATTTTTTTAGAACATCCCGTTTAAAAAGCTTATGCTATAATCATCTTCAGCGATCAGGGGTTTGCAACTTTTGCTAGCTGGTGTATCCATTATTTGTTTCCGGTGAATTTGATGTCAATCACGGGAGAGGGACTTGTAAGTAAGAATCGGTTCACGAGGGGCTGGAAATTTTTGAAAATTGGTGCACATTGTATTCAATTTCTGTAAATATGACGGTAAGAAAGTTTGTATCGATGGTCTATCGCTATAACGTAGGATTAACTGTTAACGCAACGGGTACAAACGATACGGTAATGTAAAACAATAAGGTAGTTTTGTACTAATTAATAGTGTCATCTATGGTATTTTAATCCTGAAAAGTTACGGATAGCTTTATAATGTCAACTAGATTATATAAGATATTGTTCCAAGTTTTCATCCGTCACGATATCTACGATTGAAAAGGTTAAAGTTCAACTGACCGCAAAGTCAATTTGGTCCCTTCTTCCAATATTGTTTTGTTGTTGGTTTTACAACGCTAAAGAACAGCTTTTGATCATGTGATTATTCTTTTTAGAACATACCATTTTAAAAGCTTCGATAAGTTGATAATTTCAGCACTTTACCGATAGCGAAGAAACAAAACCAAAGTGTTGCTCTCGCAACACTTTATTCGGCGAAGCCGGACAAAGGTTGCCGGAACACTTCACGTTGCCCGGGCAACATAGGTCTAGTTTTGTTCCTTTTCTTCTTGAAAAATAAGTTTAAGCAGAAATGATATTAACAACGTATTGGACTAAATCATGCTACCAAATATTTAGGTAGTTTCTACTTTCTATTTGTAGCCTCTGGCAGTTAAATATTTTCTAATCTTCTTAATTTTCCTGCGTGGCACTCGTCTTGACAGTAGCCTGTCGTATACTTCCTAATAGCTACGCTAGGTCAGCTCAATGTTCTGCAGATTCAGGGTTTGAACTCACGACTAGACATCGCTGACGCAAACACGCTCCCGAGTTAAAACCGCTTTTACATCGACGCTTTGTTGCGATGCGTTACGTATGCGTTTGCTTGCGTTGCGCACAGGTTGCGTAGCGTATCTTTCCCTGTAGTGCGAGAAGCTTTCATACAGAAAGACTGAAATTGCGCTCAGTCTACTACAAATATGCAAAGTTTCTGTTGCGTTTGCCGCCATGGACAGGTAACAGATATGTTTCGCGTCGGTACGGCATTACGAATCCAGAAGAAGCAATCGTAGCGCAGATTCCTCGATAATCTGTCAGCTGAGTCCCACCCCTGGGCTATGATTCTGCAACAGTAGTTGGTATATGCTGTTGGTTGTTGTGATCGTTCTTTTTTGTTGTTGTCAGAGGAATTAATGTTTTCCGTTTCTTCTTTTTTGCTTTGTCTTTTGTTGTGCTCCAACTGGTTTTTATGGCACTAGAGCTTACTCAAGTGCCATATAGCGATCGTAATGTCTGTCTGTCTGTCGGTCTGTCCGCATTTTACTAGTTTGGGCACTTCCACATGACCTAGGACGATAAAACTTGGCACGCATATCAGGGACCCAACCGGATTAACTTGGAATAATCACTTCCCCGATCCGACCATCAATGGGGGAGTGGCAACACGTGGAATCCGAAAATTAGTAACATTCATAACTTTGGAACGGATAATCGGACGTGCATTAAACTTGACAGGTATCAAGAACAAATGTCTCGGATGTTCATTGTCAAATTCGGATCGGATCCGATAACTGGGAGGGGGACATCCGAAATCTCTTGAAATGCATTTTCTAGTTTTCGTCAAATCCCTCCCCTTTCTTCGCACTAGTATAACTCTGCGCATGGATGAGTCATTCTTTCATCACGCTAGTACAGCTCTGCTCGTGGATGATTTGCTAGGATTCGTTCGGAGAGAGCTACATCAATCGAAGGTCGAAGGGGTTGGCAAAATATGTTGTTGAACCTTAGTAGGGGTTGATATAGTGGATAATCGGGCGTGCATTAAACTTGACAGGTATGAAGAACAAATGTCTTGTATGTTCGTTGTCAAATTCGGATCGGATCCGATGTGGGGGCTGAGTGCTGGAGAACTTGGAATGCTTTTTGGGATCCCAAAACGTAAGTGGAGGGATACCTATGACATCGCAAAAGTTGTCCGTCTGTCCGTCCGTCCGTCCGTCTGTAAGCACGATAACTCTCGAAGGGAATGAGATATTTTGATGAAACTTGGTGTGAGGATTCGTTGGGTCGTCGGACCAGTCAAGTTCGTAGATGGGCTTTGTAGCCCTACATTTAGGGGTGGGAGAGGGGTTTCAAATTAAGGGACAAAAAAATATTTTGAAACAGCTAATGTGATAGTCGATTATGGGGTAAGAAGACATTCTGAACACGATGGTGAAAACCATTTTGTCATCGAACAAGTAGTTCGCCCGGAATCCGGCCAAAACCGGAAAGTTTGTTAAAAGTAAAAGTTTTATTTTAAGTTGATTAGATGTTCGATTTAGGGGAAGGAAGAAATGCTGAAGACGATGGTGAAAACCATTTTCTCGACGGACAAGTAGTTCGCCCGGAATCCAGCCAAAACCGGAAAGTTTGTTAAAAGTAAAAGTTTTATTTTAAGTTGATTAGATGTTCGATTTAGGGGTAGGAAGACACGCTGAATACGGTGGTGAAAACCATTTTCTCGACGGACAAGTAGTTCGCCCGGAATCCAGCCCAAACCGGAAAATTTGTTAAAAGTAAAAGTTTTATTTTAAGTTGATTAGATGTTCGATTTAGAGGTAGGAAGACATGCTGAAGACGATGGTGAAAACCATTTTCTCAACGGACAAGTAGTTCGCCCGGAATCCGGCCCAAACAGGAAAGTTTGTTAAAAGTAAAAGTTTTATTTTAAGTTGATTAGATGTTCGATTTAGGGGTAGGAAGACACGCTGAACACGGTGGTGAAAACCATTTTCTCGACGGACAAGTCGTTCGCCCGGAATCCGGCCCAAACCGGAAAGTTTGTTAAAATTAAAAGTTTTAGTTGAAGTTGATTAGATGTTCGATTTAGGGCAAGAAGACATGCTGAATACTGATGTGAAAACAATTTTCTATCCGGATATGTAGTTCGCCCGGAATCCGGCCAAGAAAATTGGTAGAAGTTAAAGTTTTATTTCTAGTTGATTAGATAACCGATTTAGGGGTAAGAAGAGATGCTAAATCCGTGTGTGACAATCACATTTTACCCGGACATATAATTCGACCGGAATCCGGCTGGAGTCGGAAAATTTGTTATCAGTTAAATTTTTATTTGAAGTTGATTAGATGTTCATTATTGGGGAAAGAAGATACCCTGAGTCCATTTTTTAGCTTTCTTTTTTTCGCCGGACAATTAGTTCTGGAGTTTGGCCGAAATCGGGAAATTGGTTGTAGAGGCAGGAAGTTTTTCTCAGACGATTAGCTATTTGGCCTTAATCTGTTTCTGAATTTTAATTGTAAAAATGTTCAAGGAGTCTGGCGATGACTGGATCTGGCTAAGACAAGACCCAGTTGTCTGGATCAGATATTGAATTTTTGGGATCCCATCGAAACCTTTGGTCTTGTTCTAGTTTTCGTCAAACCCCCATCACACTAGTACAGCTGTGCTCGCGGTTGAGTCATTCTTTGTTAGAATTCGTTCTGAGAGAAATAGATCAGTCGAAGGGGTTGGCAAAATATGTTGTTGAACCTTAGTAGGGTTTGATATAGACTAGGGGGTTCTAGGATGATGAAACTTGGCAGGCGTATCAGGGACCCGACCAAACCAACATGGAAATAATCAATTTCCCGATCCGACCATTTTGGGGGAGTGGAGGGTGGGGGAACCCGGAAAATTTAGTGGTGTGTAACTTTCCAACGGGTGATCGGATTGAAATGAAACTTAATTCCTGAATAAACGACACATCTCTGATGTTCCATTTGAAGTCCGAACTGAATTCGACAGCTATGGAGGAGTTGGGGGTGGGGGAGACCGGAAATCCCGAGAAACGGTTAGAATGGAGGGATTGGAGTGAAACTTGCTGGGAATAACCACCATCTGATCCAGATAAATCGTTTACACATTTGGACTGCATCCGGACACTTGGGTGGAGGGGTGTTTCCCGGAATTCCGGTGATGGCGGTTCTGGGGATTTTCACGACGAAACTTGGGAGGCGTACCAGGGACCCTATCAAACTGACATGTAAATACAAATTTACTCGATCCGATAGTCGTGGGGGAGTAAAGGAAGGGGGAATCCGGAATATTGAGTCCTGCGTAACTTTGGAACGGGTGACCGGATTTGAGTGAAATTTTATAATTGAACAGAGGACATGTCTCTGGTAACCTTTTTATGTCCGGACCGGATCCGACAACAACTGGGGGGGGGGGGGGGATATGTGACCGGCTTAGACTGGAGAGATAGGGATGGAACTTTGTGGGAATAACTAACAGATGCTCCGGAAAAATCATTTACAGAACCGGATTGGCTAAGGCGACTCTGGGGGGAGTTTAAGGGGGAGTCCGGAATTCCGGGGATCGCAAGTAAAGGTACTTCCAAATGTGCTAGGACGATGAAATTTGGCTGGAATATTATAAATTCGACAAGATTGGCTTAGAAGTCGCCACTTTGCATATCCTACCATTCCTTAAAGTACCAATCATGACCGCAAATTAAGAAAAATACTTTTAAGCAAAATACGCATTTTCATGATCCCCATGAGCTCATTACCATTTTTGCCTCAAGGGTTTTGCTTACAAATAAGGTTCTAGCTCCCTTAAAGTGCGCATCTTCACTGCAAGGTCGAAAACTAACCTTTTATCAAACGATACATCTCAACGCATTATCATTTGTGCCACAAGGGCTCTACTTTTTTACCAAACTGTATATATCAATGATCCCTAAGAACCTGATATCGTTTCTGCCTCAAGGGTTTTGCTTACAGATGCATTTCTAGCGCCTTTAAAACGGGAAATTATGCAGCAACAATTTAAAGAAGAAACGTACTTGATACAAATGTCGAAACCTATTGAAGACCATTGAACCGCCCAACGAAGAAGAGGAGTTCTAGAAATGCAGTAAATGCTAAACAAAAATATAGTACTTTTTACTTACTATTGTACAATAAAATAATATTCGACTCTGTACAAAACTCCCAAACAAAAAACTCCCGTCAACATTTTGCCGACTCTTGCAAGTGCCATATGAGCTTTCAGCTCTTGTTAATTGATGGGTAACAAATGCATTCATTCATTTCCGTTTTCTTTTCTCGGTTTCTTCTGCTGAATTTTCATTTCTTTCATCATTAATAAGTTTTTCTTCATCATTTTCCGGTTTTTCGTCAAAAACTTATTTTCTTTTCTACTGAAAAATGTGATGCGTACGCGAGATTGATTATTTTGCTCAACAGTTTATTTGACAGTTCATACGAATCTTCGAAAGACTTTTTTATTTTCTTTGAGTGCTCGAACGTTTTTCCGGTATAGGATAGGAAGGGTTAACGCCTGAAATCTTGTCTTGCCTTGACGATGAGACAAAAGAAGTGGTTGAATTGTATGTGGAAGAAGCTGAAATTAAGATTAAGATGCGGTAATAGGCCCCTCATAAAATTCCTCTCAGATTAGTTCTTTTTTGGCCGCTAGGTGCGCTGTCGTAAAGAAAACAATGACACGTTAGTTCTTGGTGTACGTTTATCCAGATTTGTTTTGCTATGTTCAATTCTTCTTAGGCCTAACCATGTTTAAAACTGTTTGAAATGCCTCTTCCCCTCTTTTTGCTTTACCCAACTCTCTTCTGTCAAGCGTCATCAAGTTTGTCATTTCTGGCTTCCGACTTCAGTGCTGAGTGCTGGCTGACTTTTCCACGGGGCTGATGTGCGACACGATATAAAGCGAAAGCCTAATCACTTTTTCACCCGTCAGATAACTCATCCCCAGATCTCACGTGTGATTGTTATTGTTTCTCTAGCGCGTCTGGTGGCAATTCGTCATCGGATTTTATAAATGACGTATTGCGTCGGGTTTTGTAGCCATCTGTGAGACGTCCCCGACTAAACTTCCTCATGAAAAAATGTCCCCCTCATATGGCACTTACAAGGCTGGGTCGAAGGATGAAAGTAGGAATTTGCCAATTCGAGGGTTTGTTGTGACCATTAATAAAAACACTTGAGATAAGAATGATCATGGGCCCTTGGATTCACGAGATTATATCGTTTGGTAAAAAGTATTTTATTTTTTCACTTGGCTGTTATGATGCACACTAAGGGCGCTAGAAATTCATCTTTAATCAGTGACCTTAAAGCAAAAACGATGGTAGGCTCATCGAGATCATGAAAATGTATATTTCTGCTCAAAAGTATTGTTTGTACTTTAAGGGATTCACTTGTAAGCAAATCGTTAAAGGACCCTTCGCACTATTTGCTCTTCAAGTTCCAGTATTTTAAAATATTTGAATACTTTAAAACTAGGCTGTACTTTCAACAAATAACCCGCTGTTTTGGCTGTTTTAAGCCTTTTCTAAGACCCGTTGACTTACCTCGAAAACAGGCAAACAATTTACATCACTTGTTTTTCTGTTAGAAAAACTTTGTGCAGACAATCGTCGATAGGGTGACACACATCGAAGGTAGCAAAACACGGCAACTGAGAAAATCAGCGTAGTTTTGTTAGAGGGATTAGAATATATGTACCGTAGGAAATTGGGGTCTCCCGGTTAAGAAATATATGGAGTGATTTTGGAAGCGGGTTGCGTTAGTATTATAGGTAAGACAGGTCGTTTAAGGCAAAAGTGATCATCGACCCTTTGGGATCATGAATGTATATGGTTTGGTAAAAAGTATTTTTTTGACTTTTCGATTAGGATGCGAACTTTAAGGAAGCTGGAATCAATTTCTATGCAGAACCCCTGAGACAAAAATGATCAGGGGCTCATGGAGATCATAAAGACGTATATTTAGCTTTAATGTACTTTTTGTACTTTCCGGTTAAGACGAGTACTCTAAGGGATGGTCGGATCCAGGAAATGACTATCGCTAAGCCAATCTTGTCAAGTGAGATGTCAGGGCCCGGATCCGGTCAGGTTCTGTCAGTGAGGTATTTAGGGCTTGTGCTTGTTCTTCTCACCGTGTTTCATCCCGACCGCTGTACTCTCAGCGTGTCACAAGATTTCCGGTTCTCCCCTAGCCCCCGTCCTAAGGGATGGTCGGATCCAGGAAATGACGATCGCTAAGCTAATCTTGTCAAGTCTCTAATGTTCAAGCCAAGTTGCATCGTCATAGAAGACTTTGAAGTACCTTAACTCGTGATCACCGGAATTCCATACCCTCCCCTCCAACTCCGCCAACAGGACCCGGATCCGGTCAGGTTCTGTCACTGAGATATTTAGGGCTTTTGCTTGTTCTTCCCACCATGTTTCATCCCGATCGCTGTATCTCGCCCTGTATCCCTCGCCCCGTCCTAAGGGATGGTCGGATCCAGGAAATGACGATCGCTAAGCCAATCTTGTCAAGTCTCTAATGTTCAAGCCAAGTTGCATCGTCATAGAAGACTTGGAAGTACCTTAACTCGTGATCACCGGAATTCCATACCCTCCCCTCCAACTCCGCCCACAGGACCCGGATCCGGTCAGGTTCTTTGACTGAGATATTTAGGGCTTTTGCTTGTTCTTCCCACCATGTTTCATCCCGATCGCTGTACTCTAAGCGTGTCACAAGATTTCCGGTTCTACCCTCGCCCCCGTCCCCCCTCACATTCACCAGATCCAGTCCGGACTTGAAATGGGACATTTGAGACGCGAGGTCTTTCCAAATCCCAAGTTTCATTAAGATCCGATCACCCATTCGAAAGTTATACCATACCTCAAGATTCAAGATTCTCCCTCCCTCCACTCCTCCCACGACGGTCAGATCGGTGGACTGACTATTTGTATCCGGTATGGAAATAATTCAAGTCATTGTATTGTAGGACATTTTTCTATTCGTAAACAATTGAAAAAAGTTGGAAACGATCGTAAACAATTGTTTTTTAACAGTCGTTTACGATTGTAAACAGTTGTTTCCACTTGTTTCCAATCATTTGCGATTGTAAATAGTTGTTAACGATTGTATTTTTATGATTGGAAACAATCGGCTTACGGGAAGCCAATCTTGTCAAGTTTCACCATCGTAGCAAATCTGGAAGTATGTTAACTCACGATTAACGGAATCACGGACCCACCCCCCTCCCCCTCCCCCTCCCCTCCTCTAACTCCGCCTATGGTGCCCGAATCCGGCCCGGTTCTGTCCCTGATGATGATCTAGGGCTTATGCTTGTTCTTCCCACCAAGTCCCATCCCAATCGCTCCACTCTAAGCGTGTCGCAAGATTTCCGGTTCCTTCCCCCCTCCGACCTCCCGCCCCCCTCATTCATCGGATCTGGTCCGGACTTGGAATACGACATATGGGGACACGGGGTCTTCAGTGATGGGCGAATCCAGATTCGGATTCGAATCCAGAATTCGTCCTTTTGGCCGGATTCGAATCTTCTGCTTGTCAGGCTGGATTGGGATTCCAAACCCTCAGTTTTACGAATCCGCTCAAATTCCTAGACTTCGTCCTTTCAGTTTCCGTTTTCCCAATTTTTACACAGTGTGTCTAGGCAATCCTACTTTTTGGTCTCCACCTCCAACCATCCTCAGTAATCTATCCCGTTATCTGATACCTTAGATATCAGTGCTTTTTGTCACCTCTGATTTTTATACAATAAACTATGTAGATGATTTGATTTTTGGTCGGATTCGATTCCGGATTCGAATCCTCAGCATGAAATGGTGGATTCGAATTCGGAATCGGATTCGTACCTAGCCCTGGATTCGGATTCGGATTCGCATTCGAATCCTTTCATAATCGGATTCGCCCATCTCTGGAGGTCTTTCCAAATATCAAGTTTCATGAAGATCCGATCACCCATTCCAAAGTTATGCGTACGTCAAGATTCCAGATTCCCCCTCCCTCCACAGTGGTCGGATCGGGGCACCGACTATTTCCAAGTTGAGTTTCCTTGATCTGCCAAGTTTCCTTAATATGCCTGCCAAGTCTCATCGTCCTAGCACTTCTGGAACTACAGTGGAACTCGAGAACAGTGGACAGACAGACAGATCGACCGACTGAAAAGATATCGGTATATGGCTCGCCATAAAAATATGAGAACTGCTTGTTTTACCACGGCATGGAAATAAGAGATTTTTTTTCTTGGAAAAGTTGTCGTAGTTCCATTTTGTTGTTTTTTATGGCACTTGAGCTTACTCAAGTGCCATATAGCGATTGTAATTTCTGTCCGTCAGTCGGTCTGTCGGTCTGTCGGTCCCGGTTTTGCTAGTTCGGGCACTTCCAGATAAGCTAGGACGATGAAACTTGGCAGGCATATCAGGAACTGGACCAGATTAAATTAGAAATACTCGCTTCCCCGATCCGACCATCTGGAGGGGAGTGGAGGGAGGGGGAATCCGGAAAAATGAGGGAAAATGAGATATTTTTAGCTTACGAACGGGTTATCGGATCTTCATGAAACTTGATATATGGAAGGAACTCGTGTCTCAGACCCTCCATTTTAAATCCAAACCGGATCCGGTGACATTGGGGGGAGTTGGAGGGGGAAACCGGAAATCTTGAAAAACACTTAGAGTGGAGGGATCCGGATGAAACTTGGTGGAAAGTACAAGCACAAGTCTTAGATACATGGCTGATATAACCGGAACGGATCCGCTCACTTTGGGGGAGTTGGGGGGGGGGGGGGAGAAGTCCGAATTTGTAGTGATCCCGCGAGTTCCGTGCTTCCTGATGTGCTGGGACGATGGAAATTGACAGGCATCTCTGGGACCCGACCAGATTAAATAGGAAATCGTCAATTCCCCGATTCGACCATCTGGGGGGGGGGGGGGAGTGGAGGGAGGGGGAAGCCAAAATTTGAGGTATTTTTATCTTGCGAACAAGTCATCGGATCTTGATGAAATTTTATATTTAGGATGACCTCGTGTCTCAGACGTCCCACTATAAATCCGGACCGGATCCGATGACACTGGGGGGAGTTGGAGGAGGGAACCGGAAATCTTGAGAAACGCTTAGAGTGGAGGGATCGGGATGAAACTTGGTGGGAAGAACAAGCACACGTCCTAGATACGTCATTGATATAAGCGGACCAGATCCAGGCACTCTGGGGGAGTTGGGGGGGGGGGGTCCGGATTTCTAGCGATCCCGCGAGTTCGGCATACTTCCTGATGTGCTAGGGCGATGAAACTTGGCAGGTATGTCAGGGACCCGAACAGGTTCACTTGAGGACAGCCGTTTCCCCAATCCGACCATACTGGGGGGAGTGGATGGATGGAGAGTCCGGAATCTAGTGGCGTGTATAACTTTTGAACGGGTGATCGGATCTTGATGAAATTTTATATTTAGGATGACCTCGTGTCTCAGACATCTCACTTTAAATCCGGGCCGGATCCGATGACACTGGGGGGAGTTGGAGGAGGGAACCGGAAATTTTGAGAAACGCTTAGAGTGGAGGGATCGGGATGAAACTTGGTGGGAAAAACAAGCACAAGTCCTAGACACGTCATTGACATAACCGGACCGGATCAGGGCACTGTGGGGGAGTTGGGGTCGGGGTCCGGATTGCTAGCGATCCCGCGAGTTCGGCATACTTCCTGATGTCCTAGGGCGATGAAACTTGGCAGGTATGTCAGGGATCCGAACATATTGACTTGAGAACAGCCGTTTCCCCGACCCGACCATCGTGGGGGGAGTGGGTGGATGGGGAGTCCGGAATCTAGTGGCGTGCATAACTTTTGAACGGGTGATCGGATTTGAATGAAACTTGTCTGGTGAGCTATCGCCTCGGACGTTCAGTGTCACGTCCGGGTCGGGTCCGATATCTGTGGGGATGGAGGGGGGGGAACTCGAGAAACTCTAAAAGCAGAGGGATTGGGACGAAACTTAATGGATGGAACAAGCATTAGGCCTAGATGAAATTGAAGGAGCCAGATGGTTTCGGGGCTCTGTGGGGGGAGTTGGAGGGGTTTCCTGGAATTCTGGTAGTCGGGAGTTAGAATAGTTCCAGATGTAAAACGACAACGAAACTTTGCAGGCATATTAGCGACCCGAATTATCTTGACTTAAGAACCTGACACAACATACCCCCGGAAACTTCCGTTTCTAGTTCCGAGCATTTTTTGGGAGCACGAGAAGAGAAATATGGAAATTGACTTCTATAAATTGCAAACGAGTGGTCTGATTCGAGTGAAACTTTATGGGTGATACGAATCGATGGCCTCGACATGTAAAACATGCGTTCGAACCATATGCGACCACGATTAGGGGAATTGGGGGTGGGGGGACTTTTGACATGCACAAAAACCAAACGGATGGACCGAATGAGATGCAAATTCGACAGTGCCGAGTTTATGCGGCCTAGATTTGTTATTTGGCGTCCGGGCCGAATTCCGCCAAGGTAGGGGGGGGGGGGGTACTGGAAACTTGCAGATAGGCTAAGCTCCAATTTCAGTAAAACTTCATGGACAGGAACAGGGAATTAAGAGATTGGGCCCGAACCGGCTCCGACAACGTTGGTGGGAGGGGGGGAGGGTACCGGAACTTTCCAAAAATGCTCAGATTCGAGTGAAACTTGATAGATGGTATAAAAGAAGATGCTTTAGGTGGTCGATTTTTTATATTCCGAACCAGATTCGGCCACGGTCGGTGGAGATAGAGTGGGTACCGGAAATCGTGTAGCACGTCTAGGGATCAAACAAATGGATTTATTGGGATGAAAGTTTGAACAGTCATTTGCATTTGCTACAGACAATCGAGACGATGCCGGAACTGCTCAGAAATGAGTGAAACTAAATATCCTATTTCTATTTCCGAACCGCATTTTTGGATGGCGGGTGTATTTTGTGACGTTCTCATCTACTTTCTTGTACAGCCTACTCGTGCAAGTGCCATATGAGCTCGTAGCTCTTGTTTTATAGCCTATTCAGCTGGCTTATTTTTCTGCTATATTTGACTAATATCGTCTTTCGCTACTATTTGATCCGTAGTTGTGATATAACCCTTTGATCTCTTTAACTTATTTTTTTAATATTCTTATGAGAAATGCCAGTTATGCAAGTTTGCTGTGTTTCTCATCAGTACCCAGGGGGCCGAGGGGGTCGTCTCTTAATTTTTGAGAAACCTGAAGAGTCTTGCAGGGTTTCAACAGAAACTGTAAACATCGATCAGCATGACTGGTGCTTTAAGTCAGGTCAAGACTTTTGGGATCCCAAACGTAAGTAGGGATAGCTATGACTTCGTAAAAGTTGTCTGTCTGTCCGTCCGTCCGTCTCTCCGTCTGTCAGCTCGATAACTCTCGATATGTGTTTGAACTTTGCGTGGAGGATCCATTTGGTCGAAGTACAGGTCATGTTCGGAGATGAGCCCTGTAGCCCAATATTTAGGGGAGGGGGAGGGGTTTAAAATTAAGGGATGAAGAAAATATTTGTTCAAGCTGATGCAAGATCGATGTGACGAACAGTGCTGAATCCGTTTTCTTCCGCTTTCTCACCGGACAAATAGTTCGCCCGGAATCCGGACAACACCATTAAATTTGTTAGAAGCAAAAGTATTGTCTAAAGTTTATTAGAGCAGTGGTCCCCAACTGGTGGTACGCGTACCGAAAGGGGTACGCTAGACCCTTGCAAGGGGTGCGCGAAGGAACCAAAATTGATTTAGTCTGTGGCTTCAGAATCTCGCCTCATTCTTTTTTGATTGCTGAAACCTAATATTACCAGCAAAGACATCACCAGCCAAAATGTATTTTAAGGGGCAAGGCATTTTTACTGACCGACTTTTTTTTAATAAATAGTTTCACGAAAAATTGCGGCGCTTCGCGCCGACTCTTTTCATTTTAACCGTTTGGCCGACTACTATGTGGAGAAGTTTTGCCAACCCGTGCGTGACGCCTCTGATTACAAGCCCTAATGAAAGTCAATGAAATAATGTTGATTTCAAACAGCTAGCCTACTGCCGTAAAATTTGTTCCTGTGTCAAACAGTATTGTTTCAAGAAGAAACGAAGGTGTCGCAAGTGATATTGTCTTATTTGACGGAGCAAAACGGAAATTATCGTTCAGGTTGAGAATTAAGCTAACGAAAAAGTTTGCGATGCAGCTTGATGAAAACACGGGGAACATCAGCGAAAACATCGGGGAACATCGACGTCGAGCGGAGATTCGACAAAATTGTAACTACAAAGAAGCCTCAGGTGATTGCCTAATTGATTTTGAATGTATTTCTAGACATACATTCCTTATCATTTATGATAATACATGTCGTCTTTTTCATGTTCTGAAAAACGGGTACGCAACGTTATCGAACCTTGATTAGGGGTGCGCGGTTCGGAAAAGGTTGGGAACCACTGTATTAGAGGTTGGATGTATGGGGGGGGGGGGGTAAGGATACATGTTGAATTCGTTTTTATGGCACTTGCCTTCCGGCCAATTGCCATATACCGATCACTCTTCCGTCCGTCTGTCGGTCGGTCTGTTTGTCTGTCGGTCGGTCGGTCCGTCGGTTAGTCCGGTGTTTGCGAGTTAGGGTACTTCCAGATATGCTAGGACGATGAAACTTGGCAGGCGTATTAGGGACCCGATCAAACTAAGTTGGAAATAGTCACTTGCCCGATCCGTGGGGGGGGGGGAAGGGGAGCCGGAATTCGGAATTTAGTAGCATGCATAACTTTCAAACGGGTTATTGGATCTTAATGAAACTTGATATCTGGAAAGATGTCATGTCTCAGATGTCCCATTTCAAGTCCGGACCGAATCCGATGAATGTTGGGGGGAGGTGGAGGGGGAACCGGAAATCATGTGACACGCTTAGAGTGGAGGGATCGGGATGAAACTTGGTGAGAGGAACAAGCTAAAGCCCGAGGTACATTATTGACAGAACTGGTCGGGATTCGTGCACTGTGTGGGGAGATAGAGGGGGGGGGGGGGTCCGGACTTCCGGTGATAAGGAGTCAAGTTACTTCCAGGTGGGTTAGGACAGTGAAACTTGGCAAGCATACCAGGGACCCGACCAAACTAACTTGGAAATTGTCACTTCCCCGATCCGACCACCGTGGGGGGAGTGGAGGGAAGGGGAATCCGGAATCTAGAGGTACGTATGACTTTGGAACGGATGATCGGATCTTAACGAAACTTGATATTTGGAAAGACCTCGCGTCTTGGATGTCTCATGTGCAGTCCGAACCGGATCCGATTATTGTAGGGGGGGAGTCAGAGGGGGGAGCCGCAAATTTTTTGACACGCTTAGAGTGGAGCGATTGGGATGAAACTTGGTGGGAAGAACAAGAATAAGCCCTAGATATTCTTTGAGCCCAAGCTGACTTTGAAACATTTATTCAAACAATGTTTACACGGATACGTCAGCTCTGATTTTTCATCAGCGATATTTCGGCCCTTCTTGGCAAGGGTCCTCGTCAGGCTGTCAATCTTCTTGTTCAACTTCGGGGAACGCCACAATCATTTTCTGCGATGAGGGGCTTGTAACTTTTGTTAGTTAGTGTACCTATTAATCCTATTCTTTGTTTCTGGTGTATTTGAATTGAAAAAAAATTGATACTATGTCTATCACGGAGAGATGGACTTGTAAGTAGGAATCAGTTGCTAGAAGGCGTTCATAAGGGGCTAGAAACTAGTGCAAATTGGTGCACATTTTATTTGATCTCTTTCAATCTGAGGGTAAGAAAATGATTCTCCATGGTCGATCATTGTAACTTAGAATTAGGTCTTTGAGGGGTTGACAACTTTAGTGGTAGGGTAAACACTCAAACAAAGAGTAGCATTGCCATTTTCATGAGATGCTAGAGTGGCCTATGGTGATGGTCTTTCACTGTAACCTAGAATTAAGTGTTAACGGAACGCATACAAATGATAATGTAAAACAACGATATATGTTACGCAATAACTAGTAGAGGTATTTTGGTATTTGAACTAAAAAGCTATGGATGGCTTTATAATGCCAACTAGGTTATATAAGATCATGTTCCAGGTTTCCACAAGTCACGATGTCTATGATTGAAAAGGATAAAGTTCAACTGGCTGCAAAGTCAATTTAGTCCCTACTTCCGATATTCTGAATTTTTTGTTCATCGCTGATTACAGATTGTGCCATCAGTTCAGAAAAATATTCTTCATGGATTGGAACATACCATTTTGAAGACCTCGATGTGTTGACAAATGCAGCATTTAACCGTTAGCAAACCAAAGTGTTGCTCTCGCAACACTTTACGCTGCCCAGGCAACGTAGGTCTAGTTGTTTTTCATTTATCACTCCCATGCCACTCGTGCTTTGCCCTCTGCCGGGGTATTTGTTAATTTACGTGTGTACAATTATTGAAAATAATAAATGCACTTGAACCTGAACCAGTTGGTCCAAAGCTGTTGTAATTTGCTTTCTTAACAAGTACTGTAAACATCAAACTAAACATTCGCAAGAACTGATGAGATAGGAAGATCAAGTCCGGTTGTAGCTACGAGTCTACGACACGCCCCTCGTTCTTTTGAATGAAACGCAGCCCAGCTCAGTGGCTTATACCATCCCACAGTAGATGAGTTGACAGCCCCTCGAGTCATCACTTCCGTTTGCTCTAAGCTACAAGCCTGCCGAAACAAGTTTTCTCATTCCTTTCTAGCCAACAAATCCTTTCTAACCAGACGGAAAATCTATTCGTATAGGGAATTACTCCTACTGATATATAAGGACCTGGATCCCGGGGTGTCGCAAATTTCCTTTCCATCCATAGACTCCGTAATCCTTCCTAAATCCGGAACAAGACTCCTAATAAAAGCGACTTGGAATGCACAAACCTTGGACTACGACGTAAGGATCCAAGAAAATCGATGGGAAGTTAATAGAATTCCTGAAATTCATTCCTTCTGCCACTTGTATATTAGAAGGAGCGTCACCCAAAGGTCTTGAGAAAGTTCGCTAGTTTATCGAAGCAGCAACGTCGTGTTCTGTAGGGAAATTTTTAAGTCCATCGGCACAAACTGGAACCCTCCCCCCCCCCAAGGTAAAGGGCTAGTGACGCCCCTGCGGATAAAGCTTCTATGCCTTTCTCAAGTGAAAAAAATAAAACATACAAAAATAAATGGTAAAACAAGACCAAAGGTTTCGACGGGATCCCAAAAACTAATTTCTGATCCAGATAATTCGGTCTTGTAGATTTCCGGTCTTAACCAAACTCCTTTTACTATAATTTTGAAAAAGATTAAGGCCAATGGCAAATCACCTCAGAAAAGTTCAGATATGGATTCAGCATGTATGTTTACGCTTACACGGCATATCTACTGTGACGATTTTGATCAAAACATCTTGCCTTACTTTAACTGAATTTCCGGTTTCGGGCAAACTAATTGTCCGGCAAAAACTAAAGCTCAACAAGAGCTGGAAGCTCATATGGCACTTGCAAGGCTGGGTCAGAGGATGAAAGTAGGAATTCTTCAGTTCGTGGGTTTGTTGTGATTATTTGTAAGCAAAACCCTTGAGATAATGGGTCCTTGGAATTCACGAGAACGTATCGTTTGGTAATGCATTTGGCTGTAATGATGCGCACTTTAGGGGCGCCAGAAATTCATCTGTAATCAAAACTCTTGAAGCAAAAATGACGATGAGCTCATCAGGAGAATGAAATGAATATTTTACTCAAAAGTATCATTTGTACTTTAAGAAGTTCAGTTGTAAGCAAAACCCTTGAGGCAAAACGATCTAATCCTGTCAAGTCTCTAATATTCAAGCCAAGTTGTATGGTCCTAGCACATCTGGAAGTACCTTAACTCGTGATCACCGGAATTCCGGACCCCCCCCCCCCCCTATCTAACTCACCCCCACAGTGCTCGAATCCGATCCAGTTCTGTCACTGATGAACCTAGGGCTTATTTATTCAAACAATGTTTACACGGATACGTCAGCTCTGATTTTTCATCAGCGATATTTCGGCCCTTCTTGGCAAGGGTCCTCGTCAGGCTGTCAATCTTCTTGTTCAACTTCGGGGAAGGAAACAAACCTGTAACAAATAACTGAAGCTTCTACCGACTATAAATATCTTATTAAGGTAAATTATCTTCAAGTACCAGTATAATGAAAAAACTAGTCCTGAGGTTTAATTTTTGACAACGACGCTGTTTTTGCTGCATGATTGGGGCGATGACAGGAAAGGGTTTTCTCCTTAAAGACACGATTGCCGGTTTAAGATCAAAATGGGCGATGACATCACGCGAATTCGACCATCTCAAAGAAACCCTCATGGAAAATGTTGATGATCATGACAGGCCAAAAATCGAAAAAGTAATCTCTGCTAGATTTGAAAATTCCTGTTGGAAACACCGCGAAAAGCTGCGGAAAAAATATTCTCGACTTCAAAACAAAAACTACAGTAAAACCCAGATTTACAGTCCGAAAGTTCTCCCTGGACCTTCCGTACTAAATTTTAGCTCCAAAACTTTATCTCCAACACAAATTAATGCATTGTCCCATGGATGTAAATTCAACATTGCGCCCCGTGAACCACCAGTAGAAGAATTTGTAGCAAGTTTTGAGACAGGTCTTTTCCATGAAGATGCAAAAGTAGATGATTTTGAAAAAGCAAGAGTAGATGCAGCCCACTTGCTACAGTCCCGAATCAACATCCCTCCAGAACCGAACCTCCCGAAAGAAGAATTGCAAGCCTTGAAGAGCCTAAGGAAAGACGGATCTCTTATCACCACAAAAGCTGACAAAGGTAACGCCATTGTAGTCCTTGACCAGAACGAGTACGACACGAAAATTCGAAACCTCCTAGCAGACAAAGATGTCTACACCCCAATACCAAGTGATCCAACCCCATCCATTGACAAAAAAAGTAAGAAACCTCGTTGAAAGTCTCCCTATTTCAAAATCCCAGAAACAGTTCCTAAAAGTAACCGGGCCGGTAGCACCGCGTTTCTATGGAGTAGTTAAAGTGCACAAAACAGGTAGACCCCTTCGCCCAATAGTAGCAAACGTTCGAGCCCCAACTAAAAAATTAGACAGATTTCTAGCTTCGTTAATAAGGCCACTCCTAGATTCAGGGCCGCATTACATCAAAAATTCGATTGATTTTGTCCAAGAGTTAAGAAAATACCCTGTCACCAAAGAAACGCAAAAAGCAAGCATTGATGCTGTATCTTTGTTCACCAGTCTCAGGAAAGATTTCACCCTAGATGCCCTAAAAGAAGCACTAGAAAACTATCCCGAACTGTCAGACAAAACCCCCCTAACTGTAAGCCAAATACTAGATTGTTTTAAACTTGTTTGGGAATCAACATATTTCATCTACATGGGGCAATTCTACTGGCAGCATGAAGGAGCAGCGATGGGGAGCTCTATTTCGCAGGGACTCGCCGAATTAACGCTAAGGAAAATTGAAGAAATCGCTTTCAGTATCGCGCCGATGGTTCCAAGTTTCTACAAACGTTATGTTGATGATGGTTTCACAGCATGGGAAGGCCAAAAAACAGACATTGTGAGTTTCGTTGACACTTTAAACTCAATTCAACCGACTATCCAGTTCACGATTGAATTTGAAAATGATGCACAGAAGCTGCCGTACCTAGATGTTTTGATTGCTAACAGTGAAGGAAGTTTTGTCTGCTCAGTCTACAGAAAACCCACCCACAACGATCGATACCTTCCATATGATTCTTACCAGCCAGAATATGTGAAACGCGGAGTAGTTATCTCACTAGTCGACCGAGCCATCAAAATTTGCGACAAAAATCTCCTAGATGACGAACTTTGCCACATTCGGGACGTCCTGTTTGGAAACAAATACCCCATTCAACTGGTTGAACAGATCATCAGAAGACGACTGAAGCTGCATTCATCCCCCAAAGATCCTGTAAGTTTTACTAGTAATGGTGAGGTAGAAGAAAAAAATGCCCGCGTTTACCTTCCGTACGTCCGCGGAGTAACCGAAAAATTGTCCAAAAGTTTGAAAAAATACAACATCCAAGTCTTTCACAGAACCCAAAATACTTTGCTGTCTTACCTAAACTCCGGAAAAGATAAAGTCCCAAATCAGTACCAAAGAGGCATTTATTCAATACCTTGTGATTGCGGAAAGCGTTACGTAGGAAGGACAGAGAGAACTTTCGGAAAACGACTTGCAGAGCATGAGCAAGAAATTGACCACGCCCTCTCCAACGGACACCGTCATAACTATACTTTCAAATCTGCACTTGCAGAACATATTTTCGAAAACCCATCCCATTCAGTACATTTTGAAAAAGCCCAAATTCTTGCAACGTGTACCGGACTCCATCAAACCATTCGAGAAGCCGTTGAGATAAAGAAAAACCGAACAGGCATTAACCGAGATACAGGCGAGTACTCTTTACCGGAAACGTGGAACGGGGTTATTAAGGGAAGAAAATTTAAGCCTCAGTCCCTTATTAACAACAAAACCGAAGTCGATCAAAATGCAGAAAAAAATATTTCCTGCCGTCGCCCCAATCGTGCAGCAAAAACAGCAGCCGTGTCAAAAATTAAATCTCAGCACTAGTTTTTCCGTGCAGTGATTATTCAAAGTAATAGATTCAGGCAAGTACTCATAATAGAAACGTAGAACGAGGTCATTAATACAATAATATTTAAGTTTTCAGCCCCTTATTAATGAAAAAACCGAAGTTGATCAAAATGCAGAAAAAACCCTTTCCTGTCATCGCCCCAATCATGCAGCAAAAACAGCGTCGTTGTCAAAAATTAAACCTCAGGACTAGTTTTTTCATTATACTGGTACTTGAAGATAATTTACCTTAATAAGATATTTATAGTCGGTAGAAGCTTCAGTTATTTGTTACAGGTTTGTTTCCTTCCCCGAAGTTGAACAAGAAGATTGACAGCCTGACGAGGACCCTTGCCAAGAAGGGCCGAAATATCGCTGATGAAAAATCAGAGCTGACGTATCCGTGTAAACATTGTTTGAATAAATAAGCCCTAGGTTCATCAGTGACAGAACTGGATCGGATTCGAGCACTGTGGGGGTGAGTTAGATAGGGGGGGGGGGGGGTCCGGAATTCCGGTGATCACGAGTTAAGGTACTTCCAGATGTGCTAGGACCATACAACTTGGCTTGAATATTAGAGACTTGACAGGATTAGATCGTTTTGCCTCAAGGGTTTTGCTTACAACTGAACTTCTTAAAGTACAAATGATACTTTTGAGTAAAATATTCATTTCATTCTCCTGATGAGCTCATCGTCATTTTTGCTTCAAGAGTTTTGATTACAGATGAATTTCTGGTGCCCCTAAAGTGCGCATCATTACAGCCAAATGCATTACCAAACGATACGTTCTCGTGAATTCCAAGGACCCATTATCTCAAGGGTTTTGCTTACAAATAATCACAACAAACCCACGAACTGAAGAATTCCTACTTTCATCCTCTGACCCAGCCTTGCAAGTGCCATATGAGCTTCCAGCTCTTGTTGAGCTTTAGTTTTTGCCGGACAATTAGTTTGCCCGAAACCGGAAATTCAGTTAAAGTAAGGCAAGATGTTTTGATCAAAATCGTCACAGTAGATATGCCGTGTAAGCGTAAACATACATGCTGAATCCATATCTGAACTTTTCTGAGGTGATTTGCCATTGGCCTTAATCTTTTTCAAAATTATAGTAAAAGGAGTTTGGTTAAGACCGGAAATCTACAAGACCGAATTATCTGGATCAGAAATTAGTTTTTGGGATCCCGTCGAAACCTTTGGTCTTGTTTTACCATTTATTTTTGTATGTTTTATTTTTTTCACTTGAGAAAGGCATAGAAGCTTTATCCGCAGGGGCGTCACTAGCCCTTTACCTTGGGGGGGGGGAGGGTTCCAGTTTGTGCCGATGGACTTAAAAATTTCCCTACAGAACACGACGTTGCTGCTTCGATAAACTAGCGAACTTTCTCAAGACCTTTGGGTGACGCTCCTTCTAATATACAAGTGGCAGAAGGAATGAATTTCAGGAATTCTATTAACTTCCCATCGATTTTCTTGGATCCTTACGTCGTAGTCCAAGGTTTGTGCATTCCAAGTCGCTTTTATTAGGAGTCTTGTTCCGGATTTAGGAAGGATTACGGAGTCTATGGATGGAAAGGAAATTTGCGACACCCCGGGATCCAGGTCCTTATATATCAGTAGGAGTAATTCCCTATACGAATAGATTTTCCGTCTGGTTAGAAAGGATTTGTTGGCTAGAAAGGAATGAGAAAACTTGTTTCGGCAGGCTTGTAGCTTAGAGCAAACGGAAGTGATGACTCGAGGGGCTGTCAACTCATCTACTGTGGGATGGTATAAGCCACTGAGCTGGGCTGCGTTTCATTCAAAAGAACGAGGGGCGTGTCGTAGACTCGTAGCTACAACCGGACTTGATCTTCCTATCTCATCAGTTCTTGCGAATGTTTAGTTTGATGTTTACAGTACTTGTTAAGAAAGCAAATTACAACAGCTTTGGACCAACTGGTTCAGGTTCAAGTGCATTTATTATTTTCAATAATTGTACACACGTAAATTAACAAATACCCCGGCAGAGGGCAAAGCACGAGTGGCATGGGAGTGATAAATGAAAAACAACTAGACCTACGTTGCCTGGGCAGCGTAAAGTGTTGCGAGAGCAACACTTTGGTTTGCTAACGGTTAAATGCTGCATTTGTCAACACATCGAGGTCTTCAAAATGGTATGTTCCAATCCATGAAGAATATTTTTCTGAACTGATGGCACAATCTGTAATCAGCGATGAACAAAAAATTCAGAATATCGGAAGTAGGGACTAAATTGACTTTGCAGCCAGTTGAACTTTATCCTTTTCAATCATAGACATCGTGACTTGTGGAAACCTGGAACATGATCTTATATAACCTAGTTGGCATTATAAAGCCATCCATAGCTTTTTAGTTCAAATACCAAAATACCTCTACTAGTTATTGCGTAACATATATCGTTGTTTTACATTATCATTTGTATGCGTTCCGTTAACACTTAATTCTAGGTTACAGTGAAAGACCATCACCATAGGCCACTCTAGCATCTCATGAAAATGGCAATGCTACTCTTTGTTTGAGTGTTTACCCTACCACTAAAGTTGTCAACCCCTCAAAGACCTAATTCTAAGTTACAATGATCGACCATGGAGAATCATTTTCTTACCCTCAGATTGAAAGAGATCAAATAAAATGTGCACCAATTTGCACTAGTTTCTAGCCCCTTATGAACGCCTTCTAGCAACTGATTCCTACTTACAAGTCCATCTCTCCGTGATAGACATAGTATCAATTTTTTTTCAATTCAAATACACCAGAAACAAAGAATAGGATTAATAGGTACACTAACTAACAAAAGTTACAAGCCCCTCATCGCAGAAAATGATTGTGGCGTAACAGTCGATTTTTGCTTGTAAATAAAAAAAACAACAACATAATATCGGAAGTAGGGAATAAATTGATCTTGCAGCCAGTTGAACTTTATCCTTTTCAATCGCCGACATCGTGACTGGCGAAAACTTGGAAAATTATCTTACACAATCTAGTTGGTATATTAAAGCTATCCGTAACTTTTCAGGATCAAAATACAGTAGATGCCACTCTGCTAATTATTTCGAAACTATGTCGTTGTTTTACATTATCATGGAAATTTTCTTCATTCGAGACTTTATGATTAGATTAGTGTTTTCTTTTTGATGTCACGTAGTTTTAGTTTAGTATATAGATTGAAATACCTTGTTTGGTTTACTCACGAATAAATACTTACTTACTTACTACTTACCCTACCACTAAAGTTGTCAACCCCTCAAAGACTTAACTCCATGTTACTGTGATAGACCAAGGAGACCCTTACCCTTAGACCCTTACCCTCTGATTTATAAATATAAAAACATGTGCACCGACAATTGGTTTCCGCCTATTCTTTGTTTGAGTTTGTACCCTGCCACTAAAGTTGTCAAACCATCGAAGACTTAACTCCTTGTTACAGTGATAGACCAAGGAGACCCCTACCCTTAGACCCTTACCCTCTAATTTATAGAGATAAAAAACATGTGCACCAATTTTCACAAGTTTCTAGCCCCTCATGAACCCCTTCTAGCAACCGATTCATACTTACAAGTCCATCTCCCCTTCATAGACATGATACCAAATTGTTCTCACGATCAAATACACAGGAAGAAATAATAGGATTAATAGGTACACCAACTACCGACATTGCTAACCCCTCATCGCCGAAGATGATTATGGTCTAAAAGTCGACTGCTGCTTACAAGTACCCTACATGTCTCACGATCGGGATCGGCCTATTTTTGGTTTCACTGTGTACCTCACTACTGAAGTTGTCAACCCCTCCAAACTTTCAAACTGTTGTATCTGATAAAGGAATTTTTGTACCAAAAAACAAATGGCATATATTTTGATCAGCTCATCGAGGTCTACCGATTGCCGTTGAAAAAAAAAATTATATCTGTATTATTTCAAAAGTTGACGTTTTTGCCGTAGGCCAACTTTCTAATTTCACCACTTAGAAAGGAGCAAAGTATAAGCTCTAATTTCTTCAGCAGTGAGAGAACTTTTAAAGTTTAAGAGGCCCATCTTATTTCATTTAGCTTCCTCACTCCCAAGTGTAAGAAACGGAATGATAAACTCAGCTGAAATCACAAACATAAACGGGTAGAAACAATAGATGGCAGCACTTTCGGACCCGTGGGAAAATGACACTTTTTTTATTCTGTAAATTTTTCTATTTATCACTCAAAGAATATGTATTGGCTGTGGGGCCAGGGAACTGTCGCACATATTTCGCAATTATAGATTTTAGTCCATCTTCAGTTTAAAACTGGTGCTTGTCTCCTTGCCTGCTAGAATGGAGCTTTCCACTCGAAAGCAGAAACATGGTTTGATGAAACGAAAGCTTGACTGCATAACTTCAGATAGTCCTCTCTGACATAGGCTATACAGCTCCACTTTAGTTCGCACACTGTAGGCTGTGGCTCAATTACAAGCAAAAACCATCGTTTTTGGCCCCAGGCAAGAGTTCTACGGAGCTTTCCAAAATGTGATGTCATATTCATCAATCCGGCCTAAGGTCCACACTTTCCGTAGAAACCGCAGAGGTTAGACCCTTGCCACTTTCTGAGGATAAGGGCAAATCGGGGTACTAGGAAAAAAAAACAAAAAAGAAAAAAAAATGACAAAACCAAAGTGTTGCTCTCGCAACACAATTACATTCTTCGAAATACAAGAAAAACAGTAGTACTCACCTGTTCAAACTCATAAAGTTCAACTGCACAAACGTTTAGCCTCGTTTACGAATAAAAAAAAATAAAAAAATAAAGCCAGTCTTCGTTTCTAGTTGCCTGCTTAACTTTATATCTCGATATTTCACATACTGAAAACCGACGTCTTTCTGTCGCTACTTCAGTGCACAGCTAGTGCTCAGACAGCAGGAAAAGAGGATCTTTGTCTTTCATCCAACTGTTTCCGCAGAATCCTAAACATCACCTGGAGCGTCAAGGGTCGCCATTTCCAAGTGCCATAGTATCGGCATTTTCAGGATAATAGGGTGGTTATAAATAAGCCACGTCCTTTGCACGGACGAATCAGGTTTCCGAACACCATCTTCAATCGGAATCCGGGCGGAAAACTCGAGGACGTCGTACTTGACCAAACGGACCTTTCTGGATCTTGAGTAAAAGTGCGAACACACGATCAGGATTTCCGGCCGGACTTCGTGCACTTTCATCACCAAGTTGAAAAAGGTTCAACTTTTCAATATGGAAGTGATGATGGGGCCGAAAATCCGGGCCGGAATTCTAGTCCGGGAGCTCACGATCCGATAGTGTGTTCTCACTATAAATGGGAGGATGTCCTATAAGTAGCCCGTCAGAGAGACGACTGGATGCCTGTGGCGCCATAGTAGTATGAAAGATATGAGTTACTAATGTAGAAGAACAAAAAACTTTCAATGGTTTAGTCAGGCCGTGGAAATTAAACAATTGGGTAAAAGGATTTTTGCTCTTTCCGCAAGAGGAATAGTCTGAGGTCGTCCACCAGTGTGCTCAAGTTTCGGTTTCTACACTAGTGGACGTTTTGAAGAAGTTATAATTGCTTCTCAAGGTTATGTCTAATGACAAACTCCCACGTAGAAACAATGTGGCGATCGATCTCGTCGAATCAGGAAATAAAAACATCTCTTCTAGAAACTATAGGCCTTTCTGTGTTAGAGATATTCTGAGTCTTAGTCGTGGAAACAGCATGTTTGCCGCACAGTCGAACAGAAGTTGAAACTCGCGAAACGCCTTTTTTTTTTTTTTTTTTTTTTTTTTAACGTCTGAAAAGATAAGAGAATCGAGATAAGACATCAATAAATGTAACTTCAGGCTTACGTCCCTACCATTGTGCACAAGAATGAATCAATTTATGTATATATGCTTGATAAATTAGCTCATTTTATTATTTACACTTGGTGCTAACTTTGAATTTCCCGCCTTAAAGGAACAGAAAACTCAAACTTGACTCGGGGAGCTAGCTGACATATCAAGAATGTACCCCGAGTCGATATTGAGGGTAAGAAAAATTCTCGTTACGACCATTGCAGTTTCCGGGCAGTTTCCGAGAATTCGACTTTTGAGTTAGTAGAAAAAAAGCAAAAGGTTTGTGTGCCGGGAGTAGGAATCGAACGCACAACCTCTTGACTACTATCCCGATACTATGGCCGAAACACGCCAAAGGCGAACTTTTACAGTGCATAACTGGAAAATTACAGTGCATAGGGGGCAAGGGCGTGCCAGCTAGCTTTCGGAACACTAAGGAGGGGGTTCGAGATAACAAAGGGGGGTCCTGTCGACAGTAAGTCCCTGTATCTTTATCTAAGCCCCCCAGGTCGGTTTGATGGACGACAGTTGCGTAGTCAAGTTTTCTGTGCCTTTAAGTATAACACTTGAAATATATACCAACATTTACTCACTTGTCCGTCTAATACTGCTAGTTCTTTTCCTTCCTTTTGATAGGTATGTAGCGTGTTATAGATTCCAGCCCTTCGTGATACATTTACTTTGTACATGCCTACTGCTAGTTCTGAACTAAAAGTATGATGATCATGATATGATTATTATTTATTGAAAAAAAGGCCGAGAGCCATGTCAACACAAACACGCAACGAAAAAACAATTTAACTTAACTATCCCTACATGAAATTCTCAAAATGCCTCATTGCAAACATGAGGAATCTTCTCAAACTCTTAATCATCGCAAAACAATGACTCTTCATCCTTCTCACCATCCATTCCTCATCATACACTCTCATGCCAGAACTCTCATTCCTCAACTCATTCAACTCGCAACACGTACACATCAGATGGACCACAGCTTCAGTCGCATATCCACACATAGGGCAGAAGTAACGACCAGTTCTCCCATTTAAACCACCCATACACCTCCTCCCGTTCCCCAAAGGTAGACTATTGGCCCGTAAACTAAGCAATAATTGCAATTCTTCCTTACCTATTCCCACTTTAAAATAGATACTTTCCCTCCATGTCTCTCTAATATAGAGAAACATGGTATTGTCTATCTAATATGGCTAATATCTCTCTAATATATGATATAATACATGGCAACGCAAATTAGCTGTGATATATGATGTTCTCTAAATAAACCTATCTCTCTCTCTCTCTCTCTCTCAACCTCTTTTCTGCTTATTTGTCTCAGTCGTAGAATCCAAGCCAAATGCCGTAGGTATAGATAGTCGGATCTCCGTCACCATATGATTGCTTGAATAAAATATATCTAGCCGTTCATTTCATAGCTACATGTTCAAGAACTGTTACGAACGGCCTGTCTAGAAACCGAGACATCGCAGACGAATATGTGCTTCTCCTGCTGATTTCATGGAAGAATGGACGCTGATCAATATTCTATAGAGGTTCCACCGGAAACGCTCTCGATATCGCCGGAGAGGAAGACACTTGGCTTTCAGATTGAGAGGAGGGAAGGAAACGGGGCCTTTCCGTCACTTGTTCTCTCTAGATCAGCCGAAGATCAGGCGAATGGTTCATAGTGTATGTAAAATTGCGCCAGCTGCTTTTCTGACCGCTTCGGTAGTTATACCATATCCTACATCAGACCTTTCTTTCTTTTCAGAGGCAGTTATGGCATCTAAATATTTAAAGTCGTCTCTGATGTTGCCCGCTGCCTCAGCGACTTCCCCTTTCAGGTTGAATCGAACTCGACCAGATCGAACTGGCAGGTGTGGGAAAGACTGTTCTTCAGTCATCCTTCATCTCTGAATCCATACACTAGAAAAGTCTCTTCTTTTGAGCCCAGATTTAACTTGCCTAATAGCAAACCTTGACGACTTCGGTATCAACTTCAACTCCAGCTAATATTTTATTCACAGCTAAATGTTGTTCATCTTTCTTGTTTAGTGAGGAGACAGACGATCTTTGATAGTGTCGTATTTGAGATCTCGAACAGCAGAGGAGGATTATCAGCGACAGCACACGCTCTTCTGTCTGTACCATGTCAGTATGTTTGTAAAACTGTGAACGGCGAACATTTGATAGATTATTTTGATACTTGTCAAGGGGGTGGGAGAGGAGCTCAGAAAGTTATGGGCAGAAAACTGTATTGGCCAAGTTCAGTTGGAAGGTAAACGGGTGAAACAGGAAAAGTTTGTAATTAGTTCGGGTAGGCACTGAAGCAAGGAGTGGTTTCAGGTTTCCCCTTAGATAGATGATTAGTTTAGCCAGAATCCGAAAAAAGGGAAGAAAAATTGAGTAACAAACCGATTAGAGAAAAAGTGCGATAATAAAACAATCTATTCCTGTGGGATTTGGCAATTTTTTGGTTGTGTTCGTATTTTCCCCTTCGTTCTGTTCATATTTCCCACTTTTGTCATTACAGAAGTAAATCATCCTGTACGGGATCCCCCTAAATCCCTTATTTTATAACGAAAACAGTTTGCTTGTCGCTTTTCCGTTTCAATTTTATTATTTCCAGGTGCCAATCCCTGTAACATGTCTCGGCGGACATGAAACGAGAGAGTGGCCATGCCATAGGTCAACCCCATCGTCATGTCAGAGACCTTGTGACCGGCTACTTACATGCACAAATCACACGTGCTCTATGACCTGCCATCGCGTTGAAATCCCGGTGTCAGAAGAAAAGGTAAGAACTGATTCTGAAAGGGTGTTTGTAGGGTTGCGTAATAGCAGAATATTTTTTGAAAAGTGTATTTTAATTCAGCATTGGTGCCAACTGAACAAAACGAAAGAAACAAGAGCTACGAGCTGATATGGCACTTGTACGAGTAGGCTGTACAAGAAAGTAGATGAGAACGTCACAAAATACACCCGCCATCCAAAAATGCGGTTCGGAAATAGAAATAGGATATTTAGTTTCACTCGTTTCTGAGCAGTTCCGGCATCCTCTCGATTGTCTGTAGCAAATGCACATGACTGTTCAAACTTTCATCCCAATAAATCCATTTGTTTGATCCCTAGACGTGCTACACGATTTCCGGTACCCACTCTATCTCAACCTACCGTGGCCGAATCTGGTTCGGAATATAAAAAATCGACCAACTAAAGCATCTTCTTTTATACCATCTATCAAGTTTCACTCGAATCTGAGCATTTTTGGAAAGTTCCGGTAACCCCCCCCCCCCCCCCCCCTCCCACCAACGTTGTCGGAGCCGGTTCGGGCCCAATCTCTTAATTCCCTGTTCCTGTCCATCAAGTTTTACTGAAATTGGAGCTTAGCCTATCTGCAAGTTTCCAGTACCCCCCCCCCCCTACCTTGGCGGAATTCGGCCCGGACGCCAAATAACAAATCTAGGCCGCATAAACTCGGCACTGTCGAATTTGCATCTCATTCGGTCCATCCGTTTGGTTTTTGTGCATGTCAAAAGTCCCCCAACCCCAATTCCCCTAATCGTGGTCGTATATGGTTCGAACGCATGTTTTACATGTCGAGGCCATCGATTCGTATCACCCATAAAGTTTCACTCGAATCAGACCACTCGTTTGCAATTTATAGAAGTCAATTTCCATATTTCTCTTCTCGTGCTCCCCAAAAAATGCTCGGGTCTAGGAGCGGAAGTTTCCGGGGGTATGTTGTGTCAGGTTCTTAAGTCAAGATAATTCGGGTCGCTAATATGCCTGCAAAGTTTCTTGTCGTTTTACTTATGGAACTATTCTAACTCACGACTACCGGAATTCCAGGAAACCCCTCCAACTCCCCCCACAGAGCCCCGAAACCATCTGGCTCCTTCAATTTCATCTAGGCCTAATGCTTGTTCCATCCATTAAGTTTCGTCCCAATCCCTCTGCTTTTAGAGTTTCTCGAGTTCCCCCCCCCCCCTCCATCCCCACAGGTATCGGACCCGACCCGGAAGTGACACTGAACGTCCGAGGCGATAGCTCACCATACAAGTTTCATTCAAATCCGATCACCCGTTCAAAAGTTATGCACGCCACTAGATTCCGGACTCCCCATCCACCCACTCCCCCCACGATGGTCGGGTTGGGGAAACGGCTGTTCTCAAGTCAATATGTTCGGATCCCTGACATACCTGCCAAGTTTCATCGCCCTAGGACATCAGGAAGTATGCCGAACTCGCGGGATCGCTAGAAATCCGGACCCCGACCCCAACTCCCCCACAGTGCCCTGATCCGGTCCGCTTATGTCAATGACGTGTCTAGGACTTGTGCTTGTTTTTCCCACCAAGTTTCATCCCGATCCCTCCACTCTAAGCGTTTCTCAAATTTCCGGTTCCCTCCTCCAACTCCCCCCAGTGTCATCGGATCCGGCCCAGATTTAAAGTGAGATGTCTGAGACACGAGGTCACCCTAAATATAAAATTTCATCAAGATCCGATCACCCGTTCAAAAGTTATACACGCCACAAGATTCCGGACTCCCCATCCATCCACTCCCCCCAGTATGGTCGGATTGGGGAAACGGCTGTTCTCAAGTGAACCTGTTCGGGTTCCTGACATACCTGCCAAGTTTCATCGCCCTAGCACATCAGGAAGTATGCCGAACTTGCGGGATCGCTAGAAATCCGGACCCCCCCCCCCCAACTCCCCCAGAGTGCCTGGATCTGGTCCGCTTGTATCAATGACGTATCTAGGACTTGTGCTTGTTCTTCCCACCAGGTTCCATCCCGATCCCTCCACTCTAAGCGTTTCTCAAGATTTCCGGTTCCCTCCTCCAACTCCCCCCAGTGTCATCGGATCCGGTCCGGATTTATAGTGGGACGTCTGAGACACGAGGTCATCCTAAATATAAAATTTCATCAAGATCCGATGACTTGTTCGCAAGATAAAAATACCTTAAATTTTGGCTTCCCCCTCCCACCACTCCCCCCCCAGATGGTCGAATCGGGGAATTGACGATTCCCTATTTAATCTGGTCGGGTCCCAGAGATGCCTGTCAATTTCCTTCGTCGCAGCACATCAGGAAGCACGGAACTCGCGGGATCACTACAAATTCGAACTTCTCCCCCCCTCCCAACTCCCCCAAAGTGAGCGGATCCGTTCCGGTTATATCAGCCATGTATCTAGGACTTGTGCTTGTACTTTCCACCAAGTTTCATCCGGATCCCTCCACTCTAAGTGTTTTTCAAGATTTCCGGTTTCCCCCTCCAACTCCCCCCAATGTCACCGGATCCGGTTTGGATTTAAAATGGAGGGTCTGAGACACGAGTTCCTTCCATATATCAAGTTTCATTAAGATCCGATAACCCGTTCGTTGGCTAAAAATATCTCATTTTTCCTCATTTTTCCGTATTCCCCCTCCCTCCACTCCCCTCCAGATGGTCGGATCGGGGAAGCGAGTATTTCTAATTTAATCTGGTCCAGTTCGTGATATGCCTGCCAATTTTCATCGTCCTAGCTTATCTGGAAGTGCCCGAACTAGCAAAACCGGGACCGACAGACCGACAGACCGACAGACCGACTGACGGACAGAAATTACAATCACTATATGGCACTTGAGTAAGCTCAAGTGCCATAAAAATACACGAAGAATAATAACACAAAATTGCAAACTATTCCTGTGGCTTTGCTATGGAAACGTCCCGGTGGCAGAACGTTCCCATCCAAAATTTCCTCTTGCCAAAACGTCCCCTGAAAAAAATATCTCGGCTTCGTCTCTTCAGTAATAGGCTGAGTATGCCTATTCCTGAAGAAAGTGCCGAGATTGTTTAATGTTTGTTTTTGTTCATATTTAATAAGTTTGGTTTTATTTATTTATTTAAACTAGGATACGACCAACTAGGGTCAAATATGTGACAAAATAATATACACTGCATAAATATTAACTACAAATAAAATAAAACATTTTCAGAACATCAACCTGGAGAGAACCCACAATAAAGTAGGGTACCCCACGACAGCCAAATTGGCAAACTCAGCCGCATATGGGAACTCGCCATCACTAGAAGGAGAGGATTCTCAGCGCGTGCAGAATTCGTGTCTGAAGTGATAGGGCAGATTCCCGCCTCACTTCACCAGTGCTATATCTAATTGCTTTGCAGAGCAATAGTATTTGTCCCGTTTTATTTGTTCCTAGTCTGCCGATTTCTGTTTAGTGCTAGAAGGTGGCAAGGGTCCATCTAACCTCTGTAACAAACAGTGGACATTTGCTTTAGCAGACAGCGTTCTATGTCCGTATGGGGTTTTCTTTATGGAGGTAAAAAAAAGAAATAGAAAGGTTAAGACGAGAATTGTTTGTAATGTTTGTCGTAATTGAGTGAGATTTGTGCACTTCCTCCCGTTCTTGGGAGCGTTATGTATGTTTTTTTTTTTAAATTAACGAATTTAAAATTAAAAATTCTAACACGTGGCTACCGGTGCTGGCACCTGCCGGGCTCTGAGCATTTGCCTTACGCTAAAATCGAGAGTAGACAACCCTTGGCATCACTGTGCAACGAAAGATCATGATCGTTCATTGCCGGCCTAAAGTAAGGACAAGATTTAAGCGTGACAGTAGTTTGAAGTATCGCGAATACTGTAGAGTTTCCTTCCTTTAGCCTTGTATTTGCAGTGACCCTAGTAGCTGCCGTAGACTTTGATCTCTCCATTCCAAACACGCTACAACCATTTGTCTCCCTTAACGCTAAAGATCTCGTTCGGTTTTTCCAGTTTGATCGTCAAGGACCTCTTCCTGGCCCCTAATGCCTCTGTAGCATTGCCATTCTCTCCCTTGAAAAAAACACACGCCCAAGTTTCATTTACGAGCGTAGTGGGGGCGTGGAACGGAACGAAATTGCTAAATAGAAAGTGGAATCTCGACTCTGCTTCTTCGCCCGTTGCCATGCCAAGGGTTTGTTTACAAAAGTGTTACAAGGATAGAACAGGCTTTCACCTCGTTAAAACGTGTATTGTTTTGTCCGCTGACTTTCCTACAAAATTCATAAGCAGATTTATTCAACCGTTGTTTTGGGGTATACCACGTGGTTGTAGGCAGGGTTGCCACATGTCGTACGATAGTGTGAATTGTCACTCTGTTTTGATTTTGTCACTCTTGTCCTACGTAGGACACAAAGTTCAGTCCATTTCAGAAAACGTCCAGATAGGTCATTCTCCATTAGTGATTCCGAACAAATGTGACTGATCCTCGATTTTTCATGAAAATAAAATTGCAGGAGTTATTGGGAACAAAAGTCACCATTTCACATTCTTTTCATGATTCACTATCTAAATTTGTTCGATGTGGCAACACTGGTTGTAGGGATGCAAAAGGCAGGTAAAAAGCTTCGACGAACTTAAGAATGAAAACGAAGCAGGGTCAAAAGTTCTTTCGTAAAACATTTCTTTTGTCAAATTTTGTCCTCCGGGATCGATTATTAAGGTCTCTGATTACCCTATTATTCACTTATTAAAGCGAATTGTTTGAAGTTTTCGAAGTTAGAAAATGATCAATCGTCCTCTCCCACGCGTCCTCGAAGGTTAAACACGAAAACGGTGGAATCCACCAACGAAGTGGAAGATTCAGTGTGTGCTGCCCGAATTTGCGGTAGCTCACGAGCTCTAGACCCTTTAGCTGAACTTTCGCTTTTGAAATTTCTGAACGACATAACGACCTATTTCTTGCTATACTACTCTACTACATGCTCTAATACAGTACTACTTTTTTCTTATGCCGTTAAGATATCGTGGATATCAAGTTTCAGTCCATAGGAAGTCCATGCGCTGGCTGTGGACATTTTTTGCACAGTCGTATCCGTTAGCTACGGTGGGGGCCAGATTGATGAGGTATCGTTAGTTGTGATGTTCAAAAAAATAGAGAAATCGTAAACACAATCTCATTTAGTTCGTTTACTCTTCAGCGGATTATTTCTGTTCAGACACTGTTAAAACTTTAAAAGAGAAGCAGCCCATGTGCCACGAATAATCATGAACTCCGGACCCTCCTGGTTTTGTATGTTCGATTTTTGCTCGTGATTCCCGTACTTTTGGTATAGACAAAATAGCTCATACCTTGCAGAATACCTTGCAGAATGGCTTCGTCGAATGGCTCCATGAGCGAGTGATCGACTCATGTCACACTGATTAATAACAATGGCCAGATGGTGGGAACTTCGACCAAGTGCCATATAGCAATCGCAATTTCTGTCCGTCTGCCGGTCGGTCGGTCTGTCCAGGCTTTGCTAGTTCGGGCTCTTCCACGTCAGCTGATGAAATGAAATCAGGGACCAAACGATTAAGTCGGAAATAGTTACTTCTCCGGCCCGAGCATCTGGGGGGAGTGGAGGGAGGGGCAATGCGAAAAAAATAGGTATTTTTTACTTACGACCGGGTGATCAGATCCAAATGAAACTTGATATATAGGAAGTTCTCGGGTTCCAGACGTCCCATTTAAAGCCGGACCGGGTCCGGTGACATTGGGGGAGTTGGAGGGGGGAACCAGAAATCTTGGGAAACGCTTAAAGTGGAAGGATTGTGATGAAACTTGGTGGAAACAACAAGCACAAGTCCTAGATGAGGGATTGACATAACCGGACCAGATCCAATCACTGTGGGGGAGTTAGGGGGGGGGGAGATCCGAATTTATGCAGTGATCCCGCGAGTTTGGTACTTCCGGATGTGCTAGGACGATGAAACTTAGCAGGCCTGTCAGGGACCCGAACTGATTGACTTGAGAATAGTTATTTCCCCGGTCCAGCCATCTTGGGGGGTGGGGTGGGGTGGAGGGAGGGAGAATCCAGAAAAGTGAGGTATTTTTAACTTACGAACGGGTGATCGGATCTTAATGAAACTTGATATACAGAAAACTTTGGGAAACGCTTAGAGGGGAGGGTTCGGGATGAAACTTGGTGGGACGAATTTTCCGAATTTCGAGTGATCCCGCGAGTTCGGTGCTTCCTGATATGCTAGGATGAAACTCGGCAGGCTTATCGGTCACTGTGGGGGAGTTGGGGGGGGGGGGGGGGCGTCCGAATTTCTAGTGATCCCGTGAGTTCAGTACTTCCTCATGTGCTAGGATGAAACTTGGCAGGTAGTTTTCTGATCCGACCATCGTGGGGGAGTGGAGGGATGGGGAATCTGGAATCTAGTGGCACGCTCAGCTATTGAACGGGTGATGGGATTTTAATCAAACTTGATATTTAGAGACACCTCGTGCATCAGATGTCCCATTTTAACTCCGGACTGGATTCGGTGACATGGTAGTAGTACGAAAACGTTGCATGTAGTACTATGTAATAGCAAAGAATACTATCATTCAATGTGCCTCAGACCGGTCCAATCTTATGTAGTAGTATCCAGTAGCATCCTGTCGTGCCATAGTAGCATCCGGTCTCGCTAATAGTAGCATATAGTAATATGCAGTAAAACAGTAGCCTTGAAGTAGAAGCATTTATTAGCATCGTTAGTACTGCATGCTACTTTTTCGTACTACTTCATAGTACTATTTTGAGATAAGTTTTTCATCGGGGGGGGGGGGGACCGGAAATCTTTCGAAACGCTTAGAGTGGATGGATCGGGATGAAATTTGGTGGGAATAACACGCAGTTGTCCTAGATACGTAATTTGACAGAATCAGGTCTTATCGGGGCTCTGTGGGGGGAGTTGGAGGGGGTTTCCCGGAATTCCGTTGATCGCGAGTTAGGATACTTCCAGATGCGCTAAGGACGATAAAATTTGGCAGCCATATTAGTGATCCTACCAAATAGACTAAAGAACTCGACACAATGCCCTAGGAAGACTTCCGTTCCTTGGTGAGACCATTTTCGGGGAGTTGAGGGAGAGGGAATCCGGAAATTACTGACTTCTGTAGGTCGCGAACAAATGGTCCGATTCAAGTGAAACTTTATCGATGATAAGAACTGGTGACCTGGATATGCAAAGCGTGTGTCCGAACCCCATGCCGCCATGGTTGGGGGAGTTGGGGGGAGGGGTAGTCAGAAAGCATTTAACATGCACAAAAACCAAACAGATGGGCCGAATGGGTTGCAAGCTGTACAGTACTAACTGCATGCGGCCTACATTTGTTATTTGGCGTCCAAACCGGATCCGATCAAAGTAGGAGGAGGATGAACCATGAACCGGAAATTTGAAGATATGGTCCGATCCGAATTAAACCTGATTGAAGGGAAGAGAGGAAAGGTTAGGGATGCGAAGTTCCGAGTTCCGAGTCGTATTCGGCCACAGTGGGGGAGTCCCGGAAACGTTTTGGCTCGCATAGGGGTTAAACGAGTGGAGTGATTTGCATGAAACTTGGAAAGTCGAGAGATTGTATGCCGTAGATGGCATATTTTAGGGACTGGACCGGATCGGAGCACGGTTGGAAGGGGTACCGGAATTTCCGGAAATATGCTCAGATTTATTTTCTCGTTTCTCGCACCTCCTACTCGTAACAAGTGCCATATGAGCTCGTAGCTCTTGTTAAGATAGAAAAGAAATACGACGTCATTTCTTCCTTCTCTTCAAACACTCCCCCAGATTCTACAAAGTACTGACAACCCATTTCACATTGTTACATGGGGCCATTGTTGAAAGTCTTTGTGAATGCAGGATGGCATACAGTGGCATTCTCAGGATGGCATAAAGGTTCACTCCTCGGGGGTAATCAATTCCCTGGGATCCCCAGGAACTGATGCCCCCTATGTTCGCTGTTCTCCCTTGACTTCACAAGGAGTCTCCTGATTTGATCGGACAATAGAGAAGTGACATTGATGCATGATACAGTGGGCATTATTGAAGACAAGCGTCAAGATTCTCGGAAGAAATGTGTGGGGGAATCGCATTTTCGAAATGGTTTTCTTGCTGGACAAATGGTTCATCACGAATTCGGCTGAAACTGGAAATTTGGTTGAATCTGAAAGTTGTTTCTTAAATCGATTAGAGATTCGGTATCAGGGCAAGGAGACATGCTGAATCCATTTTTGAACTTTATTTTAATAGAAAAAATATTTCAAGGAATCTGATGAAGACTGAATGGCGAAGACATGAACCAATTGTTTGAATCAAATGTTAGATTTTTGGATCCCATCGAAACCTTCCGTCTTGTTACTATTTCAGATGTAACAGAATTTTTCCCATCCTATCCTCCTACTATATTTTGCGTGGGTAACTTACAATTAGAGGTGGCGGCCACAATCATCCGTTTTCGAGACGTTCTTTCAACATTATTTCTTTTAGGCTGGTCTTAACTGCCAAGTCTGCGAGGAGCCCTGTCTAAAAGCACGACCTGATAGCTGCACTCATTTGTGCGCGCGGCCTTGCCATCCCGGCAACTGTGTTTTGTGCTCCCAAACCGTGAAAGTCCGATGCCATTGTGGAATTAATTGGGCTTACTATCGTTGCGGGGAGTGGACATCCGGAAATGAAACTATGAAAGAGGATATGAAATGTTGCAAGGACCAATGTCCCAAAGTGGTGAGTAGGATTGACGTTTTTAAAGCCACGAAGGAAGTAATGATGTGGAAACAGTGTGGAAAGTAACTGTTTAACGACCCGTCATACCTATAACGTCAATGCAGCCTAGTTCCGTAACCTCTCCATCGTTACCTAGACCCAGAGACCCGAATTTGGTATGGTTTATCCCCCCCCCCCCCCTCAACAACAACACAGTGATTTTCACACTTTCAGAACTTTGAACTCGAGCCCTGGAGAACTTTTTAAAAGCAGAGCTTGGTTTAAAAGTGTAATAGTATTAAAATAAGTGGAACGGAAACAGTAAATAAAACGCTGATGAAGGCTTTCACGCCTCCTTTTTTCAAGAAAAACAAAGTCGCAACCCGCATAAATTCAAAAATAGTTCCAAAGAGGTCTGAGTGTTTTGTTTTCTCTAAAGACTTCTGTTGCCTCGTAAAGAGTGCGAGGGTCGCTTTATGACAGAACAGAGAGAACTCCCGACTGGATGAATCGAGATCGCCTGAAACTCGGAAGGTTTGATGCAGTGGCAAGTATGCAATGGTTCAAAAGTAAAGAGTGCGAGATGGACTTTAAGACAGAGTGCCGGCGAATACCCGAGTGGATGATTAGAGATCTTCTAAAAGTGGGAAGGATTGGTGCAGCGGTACCTAAGAAGCTGCGCGTGAGGGAAGGTCGTGGCAGAAAATGCTCTAAAAGAAGAACACGGCTAGGCCGTGCACTAGACCAGCGCTGACGATTTGGTTGTCTTGACGGACGAATCTTTACTGCAATTGCACTACGACTGAGTCGCCTTTTGGTTGTTGTTTGTAATTGTTTAATTGGCGCCTTGTTGGACTTTGGTAAGATAAATAATAAAGATTTCAAATAATGAGGGTGTCAGAAGTGGACATGCTGCACCAGTGGAGGAACAGGTCGCCCATTCTTCCATTTCTCCTTTCCTTTTTGTGATCCCAAAACGTAATACCTATGACATCGCAAAAGTTGTCCTTCTGTCCGTCTGTGCGCACTATAACTCTTGAAGGGAATGAGATATTTTGATGAAACGTGGTGTGAGGATTCTTTGGTTCAAAAGTAAGGTTGAGTTCGTAGATGGGGTGTGTAGCCCTACATTGGAGGGGGTTTAAATTAAGGGGCAAATGAAATATTTTAAACAGATAATATGATAGTCAGTTATGAGGTAAGAACACATGCTGAACACGATGGTGAAAACCATTTTGTCACCGGACAATTAGTTCACCTGGAATCAGGCCAAACCGGAAAGTCTGTTAAAATAAAAGTTTATTTGAAGTTGATTGGATGTTCGATTTAGGGGTAAAAAGACATGCTGAACACGATGGTGAAAACAATGTTTTCGCAGGACAAGTGATTAGCCCGGAATCCGGCCAAACCCGGAAAGTCTGTTAAAAGTAAAAGTTTTATTTGAAGTTGATTAGATGTTCGATTTAGGGGTAGGAAGACATGCTGAACACGATAGTGAAAACCATTTTCTCGCCAGGCAAGTAGTTAGCCCGGAGTTCGGCGAAAACCGGAAAGTTTGTTAAACCGGCGAAAAATGGAAAGTTTGTTGAACCGGCCAAAACCGGAAAGTCTGTTAAAAATAAAAGTTTTATTTGAACATAATGTTCGATTTAGCGGTAATGGCATGGTACAAGTACGTTTCCCGGAATCCAGCCAGAAAATCCCGATGAAAAATTTATCTCAAAATAGTAGTATGAAGTTGTACGAAAAAGTAGCATGCAGTACTAACGTGCTACTACATGCTTATACTTCAAGGCTACCGTGTTACTGCATTCTACTGCTTGCTACTATTAGCAAGACTGGATGCTACTATGGCAAGACAGGATGCTACTGGATACTACTGCTTAAGATCGGACCAGTCTGAGGCACATTAAATGATAGTATTCTTTACTATTACATAGTATTAAATATAACTTTTTCGTACAACGATCATACAACTACGCAGGCTACACATTTTTCATCGGGATTCGCAGAAGTAAGACAGAATCGTTTCGATCAGCTTATACGAGCGAACACACATGCTGAATCCACATCTGAACTTCGTTTTCTTAGATGATCAGTAATTTGGCCTTACTCTGTTTCTAAATTTTAAAAGTAAAAATGTCCGAAGAGTCCGGCTAACACTGGATCCGGCGAAAACAAAACCTAATTGTCTGCATCGAATATTTAATTGTGGGATCACCATTGGAACCTTTGGTTTTGTTTTATTGGCTTCCGTCTGTACCAGCGGTTTCATTAACCACCTGGCCCGAGTTTAGTCATCTTTCCTCCTTGTACCATGCCTTTCCTGCTTTTAGTTCCTCTCGGGTGAATTGATTTTTTGCCTCCCTGCTTCATTCATAAGAAACGCTTGGCAAACCACCAGTTCCAGTTATGTTCAGGAATGCGAAATGAGAATTTTTTGTTTTCAAGTTGTGAAGATATTTTCCAGAGAAGGCTGAAGATATTAAGTTTTCTCTTGTCACCATCAGGTAGGCTACTAGGAACAAATCAGCCAAACATAATTTTTTTGTATCTAATTTGGATGAGGATGGGACATTAGAACAGAATTTTTTTATTTTTTTTTAAGTAGCCAAATTGTACACAATGTCAGTCTTTGTAGGAAAGAAAGGGGGGGGGGGTGGAACCAGACGTGTCGATAATTTTTTTTTTTTCAGGGTGACCGTTGTCGAGTTTTATCTGAGTCTTCTTCGAGCATACCTCCTCGTCCGTACGGAAATTTTCCGACTGAAATTGACCTAGACTAAATGAAACAGATTTTGACCCGATGCCAGTCTTCTTCGTGCGAACCTCCTCGCATGTACGGAAATCTCCCACCTGAAATCCCACCCGACCTTTTCCGGTCGATCCGAGGAAGAAACTAAACTGAAATTGAGTCGAAATTTCATTTTATCTGGTCGATTTCGGGCTTGAAAGTTCGGTACGGACGTCTGTGGCTAAAACCATATTCTGTTGCAACATTCTAAAGGGGTACATTCCGCTTCCCCGGTCAAAAGTATGTCTTTCAGAAGGGTGTTATTTTCCAATTCCAGATGAGTTGTGGTCACCGTTGCCTGAAACTGTGTCATTCTGGACCGTGTGCTGAGCCGAGGGAATGCAATAAGCGAACCAAAGTCTGGTGCCAGTGTAAACGACTTAAGAAAGACTTGGCCTGCAACCAGATTCAAGACAATGGGAAGCTGGACTGCGATGCAGCCTGCTATGAAAAAATGTCAGCCTCTGAAAAGGTGAGTCTAAATCACTTCTGCGCAGGGCTGGGATTGGATTACTTACAGCACTACGTTCTACTTCAACAGGCAGGATTGTGACATCATTTGAGCAATGTCATGACAACTCACATGTTTTTCATTTCCTTCGTCGGCTAAAATATGTTATGGGATCGACATTTAGAGCGTGTTCCACCCTACTGACCGTAGTTACTACGCATGACGTCACAAATTCTTGTTTTTTGTCGTCAAGGCTGGAACGATCTTTCTATTTTCCAGCGGGATATCATGCCACGGGCGAATCCGTCCAATCACGTTACAGAGACGCGTAGTTACTACGCTTACCATGCTCACGAGCATGGTAAGCAAATAGTAACTATTAGTTACTATTCCGACAAGGTTGGAACGGTCAGCGTAGTAACTTTTCGTGAGGATGGAACGGAAATAGTAACTAATAGTTACTATTGGTACGAGGGTGGAACACGCTCATAGTGTACCGACATTTCTTGTTGGCACATTTTTTGTACAAAAATCTACTCTAATATCAAACCGACAGGAACACTTCTGAGGAAATCCGTCTGCATAAGTTTGCCCAAAATAGCTACCGTCGAGCAAGAAGCCCCGCCCCGACAAAAGCATGCCGAAATTTTTGTCGGCATATTTGTATTACTTACAGCACTACGTTCTACTTCAACAGGCAGGATTGTCACATGATTTGGGCACTGTGATTACAACTCACATATTTCTCATTTCCTTCGTCGGCTAAAATATGTTATGCGATCGACATATAGTGTACCGACATTTGTTGTTGTCACATTTTTAGTACAAAAATCTGCTTTGATGTCAAACCGACAGGAATCTTCTGAGGAAATCGTCGGCACAAGTTCGCCCAACATAGCTACTGTCGGGCAAGAAGCCCCGACGAAAGCATATCGAACTTTTTTGTCGGCATATTTTAGTACAAGAATTTGCTCCTGACAAAAACCTTTTGTGACAACTCTATACTAACAAGGTTCAACTTCTTTTTCACGAACGTTCTCTGCCAAAAGACCGTTCGCATTTTAGGTCATCTCTTGGATTAAACTAAAGTTCGTGTATGTTCCACTTGGGTTCGTTTTTCGCGAATGTAATTTTAGAATCTCTAAATAAGGTCGTTTTCCGAAGACGAAGAAATTGCTGAAGTTGAAACAATGGTGCTTATAGCAGCTGGTTGACTTCTCGTGAGAGCGCTCCGCCGAATTGCCGTGTCAAAAATGTTTGTTTATTGGCTTAAATTGCAAGATGTAACAGGTCTCGCTGGAACCAAATCCTGCCACTATATTGGGGATAGGCGGTGCGATTTCGGAAAATCTTGTGGCACGCGAAACTGCCCAACTGCTATTCCTATGAAATGTGGAAGGGACAATGGTTATCTTCCCCAGATGTGCCATTTCTGGATTCTGCTTGGATGCAACTCCTCTAAAGCCGGTTGCTGAGCAACCCGGCTTAATTCCAGGAAACGTACTTTTACACAGGCTAGGGATACGAAACACCTGCCGTGTTTCGTATGCACAAACGCATTCAGTGAAAATTCTAATTTTTCGATTAGAGGGTGAGGGAGAAGGAGGTAGAATCCGGAAGTCATGATCCCGAACGAGTGATCTAACTCACGTGAAGCTTAATTTCGTGATAAGAACATTGATGTGATCTGTTGTTAGCTGCCAAACTGGACGAAGTTAGTTTTCGCTGTTTCGTGCCGCTGGGGTGGCATGAGGATCGGCTGTCAGACAGCCAACTAACCACCCAGTTTGCCGGTTTAACGACTGAAGAGGCCTCCGCCAGTCGTCAGTTGACTTCCAGCTGCATCAGGACGCCTTTAGCCCCCGTGGCTGAATTTCCTTTGCCGCCATTGTGAGCGTGTCCAACGTAATTACTACGCATGACGTCACGGATTCTGGCTTCTTGGCGTCAAGGCTGGAACGAATTTTTCTGTATTCGCCAAAATATCTTGCCACGGGCTAATTGGGCCAATCGCATCAAGTTAACAAGCTTACTACGGTCCTGAGCATGGTAAGCAAATTAATATTATTAGTTACTACTTCGAGAAGCCCAGTAACTTTTCACGAGGTTGAAAACGAAAATAGTAACTAATAATAGTTACTATTGTTAGAGTTGTGGAACACGCTCTGTGGCGCACCAAGTTAGTACTAAATGTATGCTTAATTCAATTCAGTTCATTTTTCTTCAAAAACGTAGACATCACGGTCACGTTAAGGCACTACCATGTCCTGTGTGGGAGACTGGGAGTGTTTAATTTGTATTCGGTTATAATGAACGATTACACGTCTTTTTGGGATCCCAAAACGTAAGTGGCGGGATACCTATGACATCGCAAAAGTTGTCCGCCTGTCCCTCTGTGCGCACTATAACTCCCGAAGGGAATGAGATATTTTGATGAAACTTTATGTGAGGATTCTTTGGGTCAAGAGTAAGGTCAAGTTCGTAGATGGGCTCTGTAGCCCTACATTTGGGGGTGGGGGAGGTGGTTTAAATTAAGGGGCAAATGAAATATTTTTAAACAGATACTGTGATAGCCGATTATGCGGTAAGAAGTCATGCTGAATGCGATGGTGAAAACCATTTTGTCATCGGACAAGTAGTTCGCCCGGAATCCGGCCAAAACCGGAAAGTTTGTTAAAAGTAAATGTTGTATTTGAAGTTGATTAGATGTTCGATTTAGAGGTAAGAAGACATGCTGATCACGATGGTGAAAACCATTTTCTCGCCGTACAAGTAGTTGGCCCGGAATCCGGCCATAACCGGAAAGTTTGTTAAAAGTAAATTTTTATTTGGAGCTGATTAGATTTTCGATTTAGGGGTAAGAAGACGTGCTGAACACTTTTGTGAAAACAGTTTTCTACCCAGTACTTCGCCCAGAATCCGGCCGAAACCGGAAAAAGTTAAAGTTTTATTTGTAGTTGATTAGATATCCGATTTAAGGGTAAGAAGAGATGCTGAATCCGTGTATGAAAATCATTTTTTACCCGTGATATATAGTTCGATCGGAACCCTGCTGGAGCCGGAAATTTTTTTATATGAGTCAAAGTTTTATTTGAAGTTGATTAGATGTTCAATATAGGGGAAAGAAGAAAGGCTGAGTTCCTTTTTTAGGTTTCTTTTTTCGCCGGACAAGTAGTTCCGGAATTGGGCTGAAACCTGGAAATTGGCAGAAGTGGCAGGAAGTTTTCGTCAAAACAGATATGACTTATAGTGGGAAACACACATGCTGAATCCATATCTGCACTTGGTTTTCTCAGATGATTAGCTATTTGGCCTTAATCTGTTTCTGAATTTTAATAGTAAAAATGTTCAAGGAGTCTGGTGAAGACAAGACCCAATTGTCTGGATCAAATATTGACTTTTTGGGATCCCATCGAAACCTTTGGTCTTGTTCATCTTAGCACTAGTTTCTCTGACGGAGTAGAAACCATTTCGGATAAGTTATCCGTCTTACGTTGGTTCCACTGTCGCCATCATAATCTTTCTATTCCCTCGACTCCGCGCTGTTGCTTGATTCTAGTGGCCTGTCCTGTTAAGTCCTATCTACGTTCTCTCAAAGACTCGGGAATTCTTAGAAAAGGAATCGATTAGGGATCTCATCTGGAAAACATGAGAGACCAGCTTCGGAACGATAAGGTAAAGAGTCATTGACACGGAGGGATTCCCTTGATTGGGAGTTGAGCCATTGACCTGATAGAGACCGGAACGAGGGCATTGTTTAATATTAATGGGAAGGAGTCAAGGCAAATTCCCACACGGAGGAACGGAAAATGTATGGAAATTTTGAGAGGTGAGTTTTTCGCCACCCTTCTCCAAATAGTTTGCTGATTCAAAACACGTGCCCAGACTTCTGGCTTTCTCAAACATACAAAACTTTTTGTATTAAAGCTTAGGAAGGAGTAAACAGATTGCAACATTTGTCATCTTGCTGAACTTTGAAAACGTTGTTTTATACATAATAAATCATATAGAAGCTGAACGTGATCCCCATTAATTTCTAGTATCTGTGTGAGGGGGGAGGGGGGCTTTTTGAGACTGAGGCTGTGGAGGAATTGGAAGATAAGATTTCACTTAGATCTTTCCACTGAAGTTATAACCATAAAGTAAGGATCTTGATGTGAACGTAGCGTCTCTTGGGGACGCTACAGAGGGAAACAGGATGACTATTCGATACGGAGTGAAACAAAATTTCCACAGCGAAAGTAAATTCTCGGTGGAATCAACGAGATCATTCGGATTCCTGTGTAGTTTCTTCAAGTCTCTGCCTGGCTCGTGTCGCGGTAGACGCTGGCCTCATGAAATTTGCTTTTGTGAGTTGGTTAGGGTGAGGGATCGAGCTAGTCTTGGTGCTTGATCTGATAGTTTGGGAAAGTTAAGACTGATTTATGAATGATCGGCTCATTTTAAATGCTGTACACTACTTCTACTTCTACTGAAGTATGCAAGAAGAAACAACAACAACAACGACAACAAAACCAGAACTAGAACAGACCCCCCCCACCCCCCCACCCCCCCCTATGTAAGGGGTAAGACTGAAGGAATACATTTTTAGTGGAGTGTTCACTTATAAACAGTCCACTCTTGCGCGGTTGACACATTGCTTCACAAGGCCTTCAGTGTTTTGGAAATAAGAGGATAAACAAATAAAGTGACAGTTGGTACATTGGGTGATTGAATTTCCTAGGCACATCTTCTATACCAGAAGTGGATTTGTATTCCACTCGACGATTGAGCGCTTGCACACCTGTTGTATCTTGTTATTTCTCGCTAGGCATTTTGTCACGGAGCAATGGTTTGGTTTTGTCCGTTTTCGTTTTCCTAGTTGACCAAATTCTGCTCAGTGCTAAAAGATGGCAAGGGTAATGAGAAGGTCTGTGGTATCTATGGAAAGTTTATACCTGGGTTCGGATTAATGAATATGATATTGCATGTTGTAAAACTTCATAGAAATCCTGCCTATGTCAAAAATATAGTTTTACTCAGATACTACGGCGTGTGAAGTTCTGTAGAATGTGTCAGAAAGAACCGCCCCAAGTTATTCAGCCAAGGTTTCTCTATGCTATATTGATTTGAGTGGAAAGCTACGTTGTAGCAGGCAACCAAGCAGGTTCTAGTTTCAAGTGGAAGACGACTAAAATCTAAAATCTGAATGTCCTGGAGATGAGCGACGGTCATTCGTCCCTGTATTCGAAACATATCTTTCGAACCGTGAACCTTCACTTACAGAAAGAAAGTAGTATTTTCCCACGCGTCCGAAATAAACGTTACACGTGTACTAGACCTTTCTTTCAGTAAATCCTGTTAAATTTATCGCTCAGTTTCTGTGCTAGGGATTGATACTGAGAAATGGTACCATGTGTGCCTGCTAAACCTTAAAAGTTCTCTCGCTACCAAGTAAATTGGACATTAACCTGTGCTCCTTCCCAAGTGGTGATTATAAGAAAGTTGGCCCACGGCAAGGAAATAAACTTTTGGAATATTAGGGATAAAGTTTTGTTTTGTAACTCTGAGTAATAGCTTTTCATGAGGTAAATAACAAGCGTGTCATATTTTTTTCTTGCTTCGTTATTCTACTTGTGTGTATCAGCTTATCGCCGTGAAACACGGTTCCCAGTCAGTTTTTTTTTGGTAAATTAAACTTTGTTTCTGCGTGCACTGTACGCCAAATGTGGTTTAATTTCCGGTCGGATCTCTTGATTCCACGTTGGGCTACAGTGGCTGACAACCTCAAAACACGTTACTTGCAATTCAACAAAAATGGATGATTAGCCTACGAAAGTTTGAATTTTCGTGAAAAATCTTTTTATGATGAACTTTAACCAGCTTTTAAGTAAAACAGACGATTAGGAAAATTACGGTTTTTGCAAAGGAAATAAAAACTTATTTAACTTTTTATGGCACTCGAGTGGCACTCAAGTGCCATATAGCGATCGTAATGTCTGTCAGTCTGTCCCGGTTCTGCTAGTTTGGGTACCTCCACATCAGCAACGACGATGAAACTCGGCAGGCCTATCAGGGACCGGCCAGATTAACTTGGAAATAATAACTTCCCCGATCCGGCCATCGTGGGGGGAGTGAAGGGATTCGGAATCTGGGAACTAGTAACATGCATAACTTTGGAACAGGTAATCGGACGTGCATGAAACTTGACGGGTGTCAAGAAAAAGTGCGGGCCAGATGGTCAGTTTCAAATCCGGACTGGATCCGATAACTGGGGGGGGGGGCTGGAGGGAGGCACTGGCAATCTCGTGAAACGCTTAGAGCCGAGGGATTAGGCTGGAACTGGGAGGGAAAGACAAGCATAAACCCTACATATATTATTGACAAAACAGGTCTGGTTCCTGTCACAACAGGGGGATGGAGGGGCCCGGGTTTCCCGGAATTCCGGTCATTCCGAGTTAAGATACTTCAAGATGTGCTAGGACTATGAAACTTGGCAGGCGTATTAGGTATTCTACCAGGTGACTTGAAAATAGTCCCTTCCGAGTTAAGGGATGGGGAATCCGGAATCTAGTGACATGCATAACTTTGGAACGGGTGATCGGACAACCATGAAACTTGACAAGCGTCAAGAACAAGTGTCTCAGATGATCAGTTTAAAATCCGGACTGGATCCGATAACTGGGGGGGGGGAGGCTAGAGGACGGCACCGGATTTGACGATGCAGAACGGATACGTCCGCTACATTTTATTAGAGCTATATTTCGGCCCTTCTTGGCAAGTTCCTCTTCGGGCTCAAGCCGCTCAAGCTGGAAAATAAATTTGTGGAAAAATAATTAATGATTCTTTATGAAATTTCTGATTTTGTGAATTAAAAATTGCATGGAGTTAAAGCTGGTGCAGTGATTTCATTTTGGACACGGCTGCTTTTTGGGATCCCAAAACGTAAGTGGAGGGATACCTATGACATCGCAAAAGTTGTCCGTCCGTCCGTCTGTAAGCACGATAACTCTCGAAGGGAATGAGATATTTTGATGAAACTTGGTGTGAGGATTCTTTGGGTCAAGGGTAAGGTCGAGCTCGTAGATGGGCTCTGTAGCTGTAGATTTAGGGGTGGGGGAGGGGTGTTCAAATTAAGGGGCAAAACAAATATTTTTTTAAAGCTACTGAGATAGTTGATTTAGGTGTAAGGAGACATGCTGAATCCGAATATGAAAGTTATATTGTTGCCGGGCAAGTAGTTCATCCGCAATCCGGTGAAAACCGGACACAAAACTTGTCGACCAGTTCTCGGCTATAGCGGTCCTACCTCTTTATTCTCAAACGATTATAGCTCTGCGTATGTGGCCGACAGTCATATGCTGATTCAGTGACGTAATCGAAGGTCGAAAGGGGTCTGGTCTCAAAGGGTGTATACAGAAGCGAAAGAGACATTGGGTGAATGTGTTTATTTTATATCGGGTTTCGTTAGAGAGGAATTGAAATTATTAATTAGTATGCGTGCTGATATTTTACCGCTGGGAGATAGGAGGAGGTACACGGGTAGGCCGATCGGGAGAATTGGTCCTTACTTCTGTCCGATGTGTGGAGAGCGAGAGTGTGTGCGACATCTAATGTGTGATTGTAGGAATTGTTGGAATAAGTGAGGGGTTGTTCACATAAAAAGGTGTACATTTTAAGGGAGGGGTTGCTCACTGGAAAAAGATGTACTGGATAAGTGAGGGGTTACTCAGTGGGTGTACTAAAGCGGTTCGGGGAGGGGGTGGGATGAGCCGGTCCAAGGTACTGGTGAACCAATCCCAGGTGCACGCGAGGGGTTAGACACTTGGGTGAGCCAAGCGAGGGGGTTGATTCATGGTGTACCGAAGAGGGAACTGCTAGGGTACAGGAGGAGCTACTCACTCAAAGAAGGGTGAACTGGGTAAGTGAGGGGTTTCTAACTGAAAAAGGTGTACTTGGTAAGGGAGGGGTTACTCACTGGAAAAAAGATGTACTGGATAAGTGAGGGGTTACTCAGTGGGTGTACTAAAGTTGCCCGTAAGCAAAAATCTTCAAAATGGTAACATTTTTGTTGTAGACTACATATTCAAGCGGTTGATTATGGATAAATAGCAAAAATGTTTAAGGGGTCTAGCGAAGACTCAGAAATGTACAAGGTTCGATTGTTTGGATCAAGAAGTCCAATAAACATTAACAGTTTTGGGATCCCATCGAAACATTTGCTCTTGTTACTGCTCGATCGGGTCGTTGAAAGGGTAGAGGTTTTTCTGCATTTTGGTTTTGGAATCACCTGTCTCTTCTTCTACTTCTTTCCAGCTAACTGGATACTTGGAAATCTGGTGGGCACCGGAAATCTCGTGAAACACTTAAGAGTCAAAAGATCGGGATGGAACTTGGAGGGAAGAACAAGCATAAGCCCTACATACTTTATTGACAAAATAGAACCTGATCGTGTCACGGCTGGTGGAATTGGAGGGGGTTTCCGGTGATCGTAATTTAGGTTACTTTCAGATGTGCTGTGAGCATGAAACTTGGCATGCATGTTAGGGATTTACTTTAAAATAGTCCTTTCTCCGATCCGATCATCGTGGAGGGAGTGGAGGGATGGGTAATCCGAAATCTATTAACATGTATAACTTTTGAACGTGATTGGACGTGCATGAAACGTCAAGGACAAGTGTCTCAGTTGTTCAGTTTCATATCCCGGATCTAATAACTGGGGAAGAGAGCTGGAGGGGGCACCGGAAATCTGGTGAAACACGAAAAATCGAGGGACTGGAATGGGACTTGGTTAGAAGAACATGCCCTGGATAAAACATTGTCAAAACAGGACCGGATCGTGTCACAGTGGGGGGAATTGAAGGACATTTTCCAGATTCTGGTGATCGCGATTTAAGGTCTTCCGGATGTGCCATAAGATGACGGGCACATCCAGAATCTTGTGACATTCATAATTTTGGAACGTGTGATCGTATGTGAATGAAACTTGACAAGACTCAAGAAGAAGTGTCTCAGATGTTCAATTTCATGTGTGGGCCGGTACGATAACTGGTGTGGGGAGGATTTAGAGGGGGGCACCGGAAATCTCACGAAAGATTTAGATTCCGATGGATAGGGATGGATCTTGGTGGGGAGAGTGTAAGCATAAACCCTAGAAACATTACTGGCAGAGCAGGACCGGACCGGGGGCACATTGTGGGTGGAGCTGGAGGGTGTTTCCCAGCATACCGGTGATCACGACTTAGGGTACTTCCAGATTATCTATGACGATGAACTTTTTCCGTCGTATCAGGGACCGGACCACATTGACTAGGAAATAGTCACTTCCCCGATTCGACCATCGTGGGGGATGGAGGGATATCGAACCCGAAATCTAGTGGCATGAATGACTTTCGAATGTGTTATCGGATGTGAATAGAACTTGACAAGTGGCACGAGCTAATGTCTCAGTTGTTCCGTTTTAAGTCTGGACCAATTCCGATAACGACGTGGGGAGCTTGAAGGGGGCCAGCGAAAATCCCGTGAAAACCCTTCCAACTACTTTGTGGGTCAGATCCAGTTCGGGACAGAATTATGACAGCTAGAATATGCTTCTACCATCGATTGAGTTATACGTGAATCGGAACAAGAGCACGACAAAACTTCTATTCTGAAATAGTTGTCAATCAGTGGAATACCATTTCAGATTTACTGTATCAGCCCCGTCTTTTGATGAAAAGAATATGGGGGGAGAGATCCAGCGGTGACAACTGCAAACCGTATCTGATAAACACCCTCTTCTTACAAGTGCCATGTGAGCTTTCAGCTCTTAATCTAGTCAATTGCCAAATTTTGGTTTGAGCTTGTCTTTGCCGTACTTGAGTTAAAGAAAGACAGACGATTACGAGAATTATGATTTTTTGTGAAAAACTAAAAGAGAAAACGCACTATTTTTCACGACCAAGGGTATTTAACTCTAGATAATATGTTGTTCAGCATGATGGTGGTGTAAAATCATTTCTTTCGCAATTTGCTTGGGTCAACCCTTTGCTAAGCTCGTTTTCAAGCTCATGCAATCCAGGGTCTCGCAGGGATTCAGAGAAGCTTGTAAGATTTTCTCAGAATTTAATGTGAGCTTTTTGTTTCCACCGCTGAATAAATACGCATTTCTTCGTGGATACCACCTCGTCTCGGTTTGTCTTTCCGTAGACAGTCACAGCCGGTTCCGGCGGGGCCCTGGGAAAGCTCTGTATTTATCCCCTCGCGCTGGCAGGCTGCTTTTAAGTTGTTGCCTGTAATTGATTCCAAGTTCTGAGGGCGCCCGAGGTCATCATTTTGTTACCTAATTAATCATAAAGTTTAGATTAGGGCTTGTTACACCCCATCAAAGTTTCGAGGCCCCGCAGTTGCGCCTCGAAAATTGCTGGGACGAAGTGTTAGGAAAGTACAGAAATCATGAGAGCTGGCGTGGGTTAGAGTCGCGATAAAATAAGTTCTGTACCGGAATACAGTTTAAACAATGTTAGCACAGCTTCCTCAGCTCAGTTAAAATTGTGCTGTAAAACTGAGCTTCCTCAGCTCAGTCAGAAGGCGAAAATGAGATCCTCGAACTTTGTAGCGTACATGTCTCGTCCCAAACCCTCTATTCGCTTGGTCCGTAAGCATGTTGACCTCCCCCCCCCCCCACCATCGTCGGATGTGGTTTGGATACATTTACGGAACACCTGGAGCATCTGATCCTACCACCAATTAAGTTTCACTCGAATCGTAAAGCGATTAAGCCATATACAGAAAAACAAAACAAACAACAATCTCAACTAACAACTTCACATTCTTAACTTAATATCCTACAGACTTTCTGCTAAACTAATAACTTTATCTACCATATTGCCAAAACACACTATAGACTTAGCATTTGTAGACTTAAGGATACCTAGAAGTAGCTCATCCCCCCCATTCTGAAAAAGAGTACCCCTTATATTAGAAAGCTCCTCACACCTCAAGAGAACATGGCCCAGCCCCTCATCACTCGAATTACAAAAAGGACAAGGATACTGCGCTTCCGGACCACCACTTTTCCTTTTCCAAAAACTTTTTCCAAGTACTGGTAGACAGTTTGCTCTTGCCTGGATCCACAAACGAATAAATTTTACTGGGATTTTCAACTTTAAATAGAACTCAGTACCAAAACACTCTTTAATTTCCTGATACAGTTTCAGACTAGATGACTTGTGAAGATCATTCCACCACAACTGAATCTGTTGGTCTTCAATTCTTGATTTTAATGTACCTAGAAATTCACTGGTATTTACATTGCGGCCTTTCCCTTCATTCCATATATAGGAGAACCCGGTTTCGTCTAGGATCCGTTTTATTCTATGCGGCCAGGATGACTTCCTCTTGGATGCTGACATATCCGCGTAAGCTTCTTTCTCCAGGCGCTCGGGTGGCAGATCCAGTATCTTTAGCCAGTATCGAATCATCTGTACTTTTCTGTTCCGATCCAGAGAAAAGAGTCCTAGGTCACCTTTTAGGACTAGCAAGGGGGTTGTAAGGTGCAAACCATACCCGGTCGCATCAATGCGGGTCACGTATCACGAATTCTACTGATGATCTGAGCAGTATTCGACAGAGTATTGCCAATCGAACGCTTTCTGGCAAAAAACTGAAGACACATTCTTTATATACTCCATAGAGAGAGATTGCATCCTCCCCGATGAAAGAGCTTGGTCACACTGGGCACACTGGGCTCAAAAAGGTGCCTATTCGACAAACAACTGAAAATCCGTAGGGGACGTGAGAATTGATCAGCTTTGTGGCAGCTTGAGGATAATGAGCAGACTGCTGTTAGGGGTCAATTAGGGTTCCTGTAACATAATTATACACGCTGTTTTGCTCTAATTGGTCTCCTGAATTTAAAAGGAAAACATTCAGAATTAGTTGTATCTTTTTCTTTTTTCTACTTTTGCAACCCAAAAAGCCAGGAAATGAGCCCAGTGTGACCAAGCTCAAAACGGATATTGCTACACCATCATCAGGGGATCATAAGAAAAAAAAAAATTATCGTTGGGAGACTTTCAACTTTGAAATTAAATTATCGGCGGTTGATCGTCATTCTGAGCCATGACTTCATGGAAATGTTAATTGGGCTATCCTTAATCGTAAAATTCTGTTTTTGCCAAAGAGTTCCCATGGAAGTAAGACCTTGAATACCGGAAAGTTAGAACACAAAAACGGAGTCTCGAATCCTATTGGTCGGTTATGACGTGTCGTTCAAAAACCTACCATTAGGAAGCAGTATTCGTTTTTGTAGTGAAAGTTTCAAGCCTTCAAACTCTCATTTCTAATCACACTTTTCTATAAATACATGATTATACAATTAAGAAAAACTAGGAATCGTTTTCTAGCTCTTTACAGGCTTATAATGGTAATAAAACATGGATACATTGGTCTCAAAGCCGAAAGCCCTATACTTCACACTACTCTTTTTCTACTCCTATCCGTTTTCGTTGGGTAGGCTGCAATCTCTCTATGATTAACAATATTTGAAACTTCTGGCTTCTTCCTAGTTAACGTGAGACAACTGACAATTTCTCCCCGTCGTTGAAAGTCAACTTTTCGTCAAGCTTCAGATTAAGCATGTGCACTGTTCTGTTCTGTTCTGTTTTGGGGGTACCTGTTTTCTGTTCTGTTTTTTTTCGGATGCCTGTTTCACCTGTTTCTGTTTTTATAGCACTTAGCATGTTAGGGACCAAACTAACTTAGAAATAGTCACTTGCCGGATCCGACCTGGGGGGGGGGAGGGGGGAAGCCGGAATATAGTGGCATGCATAACTTTCGAACGGGGGATCGGATCTTAATGAAACTTGATGTTTGGAAAGACTTCATGTCTCAGATGTACCATTTCAAGTCCGGACCAAATCCGATGAATGGGTGGGGGGGGGGGGTCAGAGGGCGGAACCGGAAATCTTGTGAGACACTTAGAGCGGATGGATCGTGATGAAACTTAGTAGGATGAACTAGCACAAGCCCCAGGTACATCAATGACAGAACCGAACCGGATTCGTGCACTGTGGGGGGAGTTGGAGGGGGTTTCCGGAATTCCGGTGATACGGAGTTAAGTTACTTCCAGATGGGCTAGGACAATGACACTTGGCAGGCAAGTCAGAGATCCGACCAGATCAATCTGGAAATAGTCAACATCCCGATCCGACCACCGCAGGGGTAGTGGAGGGAAGGAGAATCTGGAATCTTGAGGAACGTACAACTTTGGAACGGGTGATCGGCTCTTAACAAAACTTGATTTTGGAAAGACCTCGTGGCTCGGGTGACCCATTTAAAGTCCTGAACGGACCCGATGAATGTGGGGGAGAGCCGGAGGGATGGGGGATGAATATTGTGACAGGCAAAGAGTCCAGCGATTGGGATGAAACTTGGTGGGAAGGACAAGCACAAGAGCTAGATACACCAGTGATAGAACCGGATCAGATTTGGACACTGTAGGGGAGCTAGAGGGAGGATATCCGGATATCACGAGTTAAGGGATTTCCAGATGTGCTAGGATGATGAAACTTTGCTTGAACATTAGAGACTTGACACGACTGGCTTAGAAATAGTCAGTTCCCCGACCCAACCATCGTGGGGGAATGGAGGGAGGGGGAATCTGGACTCTTTAGGTATGTTTAACTTTTGAACGAGTGGTCGGATCTTAACGAAACTTGGTATTTGGAAAGATCTTGTCTCGGATGTCCCATTTTAAGTCCGGACTGGATCCGATGAATGTTGGGGGGGGGGTGGAACTCTTGTGACACGCTTAGAGTGGAGCGATTGGGATGAACCTTGGTGGGAAGAACAAGGACAAAAACTAGATACATCCGATCCACGAATTGACCAATTCGTACTTTCATTCTCTGACCCAGTCTTGGAAGTGCCATATAAGCTTCCAGCTCTTGTTTTTGTATCTGTTTTCTGTCTGTTTCTCGTTTTCTTTTTTTGAGGGGGAACTCCACTAACAATCGTAAGCTAGTCGCTGCGGCCATCTAGGAGTGGTTTACGACATGTTACGACGGGCTGCGATTCCTTGTCGTATTCCCTTATTCTCGGTCGTATCGTATTTGTTTGATAGCACGCGGCATATGCATGGCAAAATTAGACTCTGGGGACTGGGGGCAATCAGCAGACTGTATTTTGGGTTTGATCGAACTAAGTGAGTGTTCAGGTCATTCAGTTCGAAATTTGTCAGACCAATGTGAACTTGTATGACTTTTTTTACATCAAGCCTCACAAGATTACTATACAAATTTTTAGAGAAAGGTAGGTCGAAGGTGCCTCTTCTATCTACGTCTAATTTTTTCTCTTCTAAATAATAATTAACGCAATTTTTCAGTCATCGCACACCGAAAAGAACACTGCATTTTTATTTTGGCATGACTGCAGTCTGTTTCTTGAGTTTGAAATAAAAATATAAAAATACCAAATTACACAGTTATCCCGGAATCTGTAATTAATATATTAATAGTTTATACCATTTTCAGGTAACCGAGTTTCGATTAGTCTTCCCTGCCTTTGAATCAAGCCATCATTTATGGGGTTTTATCCACGTCCAGGGGGCACTAAGGCAAAAAGACCGGTAACTACAACGCAGCACACACATTTTCACAAAATTCACACATTTTCGGCCATAGGAATCGTAGCCTAGTAAAAAACAAAATTAGAATGTCGTATTTGTCAATAGCATATATCAGTAGGCTTTTTTTTAAGTGACAATAAAATCAAATACAGTCCTTCCCATGTAGAACCCCCCCCCCTCGATTGGAACCACTGCCTACAGTTACAGTGATAGAGATGTCTCGAATTTGGGTGTAAAATAATTTTCTTCAGTGCTTTATTACAATTTTGTTTCTGGGAAAAGTTTAACATACCGGGAGGAGGTCAACCAGTTTTCTAAATTATTATCAGGAACGAAATATTTCTTCAGCCAAAGATGACTGCAAAGTATGTATGACACTGCAAAAAGGATACATCAGCTGCATTATATTAGAGCTATATTTTGGCCCTTCTTGGCAAGGCTCTTCTTCAGGCTCAAGCCGATCAAGATGGAAAATTAACTTAAATTGAACCTAAAATGAATACAGGGGCTGAGATATAGCTCTAATAAGATTAACCTGAGGAATCTGTTTTGTACCATCAGGAACCCAGGGCATATTTGGCCAAGGAAAGTAGTGGGGATATTTAGTATTTTGTCTTTTCCTTAATATATGTTAGTAGCTTGCGTAGGTAAGCCAACCAAGATTTCTGAAAACTGAGCAAGAAAGCTGGCACAAACTCCCTAAAACGTGTAATCTCACACACTTTTCTTTAAATACTCTTTGAGCCCAAGCTGACTTTGAAACATTTATTCAAACAATGTTTACAACGGATATACATCAGCTGTAATGATTACAGGACAAACAAACCTGTAATGATTACAGGTTTGTTTCCTTCCCCAACGTTGACCCAGAGGATTGACAGCCTGACGAGAACCCTTGCCAAGAAGGGCCGAAATATCGCTGATGAAGAATCTTAGCTAACGTATATCCGTTGTAAACATTGTTTGAACAAACACTTTTCTTTAATAAGTCAGGCTACAAAGATTGTTTTTCCTTTTTTTTTTTCTTTAGACCTGTCATTCCTCCCAAACTTAGGGGATAAGGGGTGGAGGGGAGAGTTAAGATCAATTTAATTTCTTGGCTAGAAGGCAGAACAAACTTGAGCTTATGTTGATTATGTTATGATTGTTTGCTCAAGTCTGGCATTCCATTGTTAGGATGAGGAAGGGAGTTCCCGTAAATCAAGTGACTTGCATAGCTCTGGAACGAGTGATTTGATTCTGCTGAAACTTTAAACCCCTTAAAGTGTGTATCGTAACCACAAAGTGCAAACAATATTTTTGACCAGATGGTGCTTTTTTGTGACCCCCATGATCATTTTCTCTTCAAAATGAGGCCGCGTTATATAGCCCCCCTCCCCACTGCAACGGTCCTGTCCAGTTAATCGGCCTTTTCTGATAGTTCGCATATGCAATCCCTGAATCGAGAAATTAAAATAATAACAACGAAAAGACGTTTCTAAATATTCGACAGTGCAAAACAGATACGTCAGCCGAAATTTATTAGAGCTATTGTCCTTCTTGGCGAGGGTCTTCTTCAGGTCCATGTTACATGATGTACGTAACCCCCCTCCCGACTGCAACCGTCCTGCCGAGTGAATCGGCCTTTTCGGTCTGTTTGTATTTGGTCGAAAGCAACGCACTCGCATAGCGTAGAAGACGCTCGAGAAAAGAACATTGTAAATCTAGTATCAGTATCATTTTTATCTCTCATGTAATTGTCTGACTAGTAACAACCTTGCTTAGAACTGAGACGGAACTTTATTCGCATGAAAAAAACACGCGACTCGGTTTGTTATTAGGTAGTGTGGGAAAAACAGAACAGAAACAGAACAGGTTAACTGTTTTCTACGACACCTGTTTCTGTTCTGTTCTCAAAATGCCCTGTTTTCTGTTCTTCTGTTTTTCGAAAAAACAGAACAGTGCTCATGCTTACTTCAGATCGACTTTGATAAATCGAACGCTCCCAGTTAACCGAGAATCGCAAATAAAACGTCTGACTGACGATCTCAGTTAACTTGAAAAGTGAATCGAACGCGGCTCCGACCCGGGAAAGAAGGTTTCTTTTATCATCGGGTCGGGTTCTTATATGCCTGCCAAATTCCGTCATCCTAGCATATATGGAAGTGCTCGAGAAGTGAGAAAGAGGGACAGACTGACCAAAGGCCAACAGAAATTACAATCGCTATATGACACTTGACCCGAATGGTCCAAGTGAGAAAAAATCTATTACAGAACAAAAAGTCATGTTCGACTACTGGCGATTTAATCCACGAAGTATACTGCGTACAGAACAACAATAAACATCCCCATTTTCGATTAAACCAAAAACTGTGGCGTATTTTCTTTTGTGTTCAGTATGTTTTACTTCCTACTTGTCCGCAGTAACCGAAAAGTAAAAGTAGAACCTGAGTGAACTCCCAAGTGTCACGTTTCGTTTCCATGTTATTGATAACGACAGGTGACTTGATGTCAGGCAGAAGAATGGAACCATCTGTTGCCACGAGTGTGGCCTTTGGCTAGCCGAGGTTAGATTCTCTTTTCGAGAAAAACAAGAAATCGGCCAGAAGAGATTGCTGCAAATGAGTCAGACCAGGGTCGTATAACTTTAACGGTAGTAATAAGGGGTGCAGCAAAGGCTTTGTGACTAGGAAGGGGCTAGAGGTTTCGGTTTGGGCGAAGTCATTTTTTACTATCTAGGCGTTGATTTTGAATCTGATATCAAAGAAATGGATTGTCCAGTAGATTTGGCTGATAACGAATATGCTAGAAAGGTGAATCACCCCCAGAGAAGTGGATATCTGTCAAATCTCTAATACACTGTTGTTCTTTTCTTAACACTGACGGTCTTTGAAAAACTGGCGTATTTTAGTCTCAGTACTACTACTACGCTTGGATAAACAATCAGAGATTGACTTGTTCAGGACACTTCAGTTCTCCCTGGTGCTAATTAGGTATTCAACTAGTTGTTTGCCATTTCGTCGAATCATAGGGAAATATTTAACCATAGAGTCCCATAGTCCTGTGGCACTCTACAGCGCTGTTAATAGTCGTGTGACTTCCGGCTGGAACACCCTTCCGCCACGGTTGTAGTATATATCTCTAGGAATAGTGACTGGGAGAGAGGTCCATGACCCAAGGCTCCACAGCCAGGCTCGTGAGAGGCAACATCCTTCGGCCTTAGTCCTACCTAGCCCGTAGAGAACATCGAGGAAGAGGGTAAATCAGAGATCAATCATCCAGATGACCTAAAGAAACGAAAAGTAATTATGAGCAAACCTCACTCTTGAGCGGGAAACCTTCACAGAATACTTTCCCAAATTCCGAGTCCGGATTTCCCACCCGGAATTCTCTGTGGCATCCGGAAGATTGGACATCGGTCCCTAAATAGCATCATTGAGCTCATCCGACTTATCTCACCCAAATTTTGCGCCACACTCGTTGGGAAACCAGCTTCGGACTCTCGCCGTCATTTCCATTTGCCGTAAATAGCTGACGACTGTCACGCAGCATACACATTAAAAACTTCTTACTATAATAAAGTCCCTAGCTGTTATTTATGGTTCCGGCTGCCGCTTTTCTTACTTGCAGTTTCTTTTCCGCAACTCCAACATCTTCATTTCCAGTGTCCAATGGAAAAGCTCTTGCTCCAAGGGGATTTCCTTTTTGGCTCAAGTAATAGTATGTGGATCAAAGATGCCCTATGGGAGTGATGTCGACAGTCTAAGCCTCTGGTGCTCTGGTCGGTTATAATGTTTCGTTTTCCGTGCATCTGGTCCGCGACTGACTTCAGTTATTTGGATAGTTTTAGCCAGAGCTTTTTCATCGGAACGATTAATTTTGTCCACAGTTCGCCTTTCACTGGCAGGTACGGTGTCATCTGTCGGAGTCAGCGAAGTATTTGGATATATTGGAGCTGCGTTGTTTCCTGCTGTGAGACTTATACAGCGTTTACAAGTACAGGAAAGCTTGAACAGAATCCGATCGTGGTGACAAGATTATGTTTACACGCAGAGGTAAAAAAACAAATTCTTCAAACAGAAAATCTCACAAAAATAAATTCACTAGCCAAGAAAAAAAAAGTTTTGAAAGCATTTATGACCTCAGTACTGATGACTGATGTTCTTGAAAGCTAGCTAAACTTTTTTTTGTCTTTTTACTAGCGCCGCCGACGAAATTCCTTTCAAGTAGACCGGAATTCCTTTCATCATGAAAGTATTCTAAGTAAGTAAGTAAGTAATTTATTTATAACCCGCCGTTTTCAGAAAGCGGAGTAAATGAAGAAAGTAAATAAAACACATAAACATACATACACAAAATTCTCGTCCCGCCAGACTTTTTTTCTAGTCGTCTTCACGAACAGAATCATTTCGAGTCGACCAGAATTCGTTTCTACTCGACGGGATTTCTTATCCGTGCAAACGCTACACTAGGATTAACTGTCGTTTTCAGATCCTTGACTGGGCCAGGGTACTAGAGGTACATCTAAAGATTGCAGCATTTCACCTCGTTTAACCGAGTTGAGCAAGAGGTTAAGGTTCCTTGAGAAGTTTGAACCAGGGGTGGCCCGGAGGGGGGGGGTGATTCACCCCCTTTCGTTTTGCTCAGTCGTATTAGTCGTTTATTTTGGCCTCTCCGAGGTTATAGCACTCATTATAGAACGACAATCCCGAAATTATTTTTAATTTTGGCACTACCGACCTTTAGTCGTAAAAATCCTGCCCTGTCAAAGGAGCCGACTCGTTTAAACCAGGTTTCGCCCGTTAGGTCGGAGACATGGTTCGTCATGTCAGCATTGGTTTTTGTTTTAAAACCCGTTACATTCCCTTGTGATTTGTCTCTATGTCTAACTTGGGTCTTTGAGATTTTTGCCGGTCAAGTTAGAATAAGTTAGTGGTTAAAGTGAAGTCTGACTGGATGGGATGATAGGAATAAACCACCTTATAGATTAAAAGCGAGAGACAAGGTATGTGCATGGATTGTGGCTGTAACATGATGGAAAAGCCATCAGAATTCGAGAGCCAGGAGCGTAGCAAGTGTACCCAGGACAGTGAAAAATGTCGATTATAAAGCGAGGATGAGGTGGGTACCTGGAATAGCCAGAGGTGTTACTAGCCAAAATGTTTGGGGGGGGGGGGGGGGACGAGGCATTTACCGACTGGCTGGTAATTTTTAACGCCTTTTCGGCTGTTTTCAACAACAAAAATTACATTTTTGAAAAAAAACGACTGATTTTCCGAAAAACCGACTACGAAAAATCGACCAATTTTCAGTAAAACCGAATGTTTTCATGAAAAAAAACCCAACTGATTTTGACGAAAAATCGAGGCGCTTCGACTCGGTTGTTTTTTACCGATTGCCCGACAGCATTGGGGGGCGCGCTGGGGCGGCCCCCCTCCCCCAGTCGTGACGCCCCTGGGAATGGCTCACTCAAGTCGGGAGTTAAATTTGTGGCTTCTATGCTAGTTTTAAACCATATCTGAAAAGTCTTTGCAAAAGTCCACAGTCCATCACATGAAAATATCAGGACACTCCTACAACTCCAAAATGATATCTTTGTATGTTAAAGTGAACTTCTCGTTCTTCAATTGTTGTTTATAGCTCTTCCGTCGCGTAGTGAAACTCGGACGTGATTTGGGGTGAGGTCGCAGATGAAAACTGAGACAGATCAGAGGCAGATAAATCCTATCATGTGTTCTTTAATATGCTGCACTGGGAAAGATAGAGAATAGTGAAAGTTCGTTTCGTCAATGAGTTGGGTTTGGTTTTTTACATAAAAGGAATCAAATTCTGAAAACCAGGTTAAAATTGCAGTTTCTCGGTTGTAGTTTCACGGTGTAGTTCGACGTACATTTGTTTTAGTTATAAAAGTAGAGTATTTCAGATGTAAAAATAAAACTGTACGGTACACGGACATTTTATAACTAAATAAAACACGTAAAAGTACAGTTAAACTACCCCGAAAAAACGAAGTTCAAGTCTCATCCGTGAATCGGTGTCTTTCTCAGCATTAAAAGTCTTCATATCTGTACAGTCCTGTCGGGCGAAGACCGGAAATTCGTTGCTTTCATAAATATGGATTTCTTGTTTTTCTAAATTCACCTCCAAATCTTTTTGCCTCATTTTGTTACTGAGTAAGCGTGTTGCAAACGCTTTAAGTTCCCAACAAATCTGCTTTGTATCGAATTTTTATCACACTTGTCGTTCGACAAGTGCCATGTAGCGATTGCAATTTCTGTCCGTCCGTCGGTCGGTCGGCCCGGGTTTCGCTAGTTTGGGTACTTCCACATAAGCTGTGACGATGAAACTTGGCAGGCATATCAGGGACCCCAAAAGATTAAGTTGGAAGTAGTCACGGGTTGTCGGCGAAACGTCCCCTGGCGAGCCGATCACTTTTGGGTGAGTTAAGGGAAGTGGAATCCGGTAATTTCTGATTTCCATAGATTGCGAATGGGTGGTCCGATTGGTCACAGACAGCAATCACGCTAGGGGGAATTGGAGGTGGGGGGTCGGAAACTTTTTCACATGAATTAAAACCAAACGAATGGGTCAATGGGATGGGAGTTGGACAGAGCCGACTTAATGCGGCCTAGTTTGTCATTTGGCGTCCCGACCGTCTGGCCAAAGCAGGAGGAGGATGAAACGGAAACCGGAAGTTTGTAGATATGGTCCGACTTGACTTGAACTTGGACGAGAAGGGAAGATGTCAGAGATCATGGTTTATATTTCCTAGTCGTTTTATGCCACAGTGGGAGGGAGTTAGAGGGGGGGGGGAAGGGTCTCGGGAATTTTTTGGCTCGCTTTGGGGTCAAACGAGTGAATTGATGTGAATGGAACTCGGAAAGTAGAGAGACCATATGCCCTAGATGTCAAATTGTATGGTACGGACCTATCTGAGTACGGTGTGGCGGGGCAGAAGTTTCCAAAAATCCTCATTATCGATTGAAACTTGATAGCCGGTAAGAGAAAATGCATTATATGATCTGTTTTGTGTGTCAGAACCAGATTCGGCCGATGTAGGGGGAGTTTGAGGGGGAGGGGCATGGAAATAGCGTAGCACTCGAGGAATCAAACTAGTGGGATGCAACATCCACCTTGATGATCCAAGGCGATGCCGGAAACGCTCAGACTCGAGTGAAAACGAGTGAAACTAGATATCCTATTTCTAGGTCCGATCCTGGGGGGGGGCGGTGGTGATGGGGGTATTTTTTGTCGTTCTCATCTACTTTCTTACAGCATCTACTAGTACAAATTACATATCAGTTCGTAGCTCTTTTTTTTTTAGTGGCCACTATTTCGTCATTTTTTTGATGGACAGATTTGTGATTTCATAGCTATTCCTTACTTTTCATTTGGATCAAAAAGACGCTCTGCTCCTTGGAATTTAAAATCTTCTGCCGATGGCGCATTTTGTAGTTTTCTCTATGTGTCATTTATTTGGCGATTAGAATTAGAAATCTCGAGTAATCTTTAGATCTGAAGCACACTGAAGGCTAGAATCAGCATTTAGGTTACGACAGACAAACACAGATTTAAAAAATCGCCTGCGGCGCTTGCTTGAAATTGTCCCGGATTGGAAGCTTTCCTTTTATGCCAAATAGCTGAAAAGAAAAGCTATGGTTGTGAATGTATGTATATTAAATTGTTGATTTTAAGAGCTAGCTTTGCACCGATGATATTATTTGTTGGCGGGGAGCGGCAACGGCTGGCTTTTATCGGTACTTTCGAGTCGTATATTTTGACCCATGAGTCGTTGACTACGAGGGGTCTCACCCCCCCCTGGTCTGAGTGCTTCGGGCCACCCCTGGAGTTTGAACAGAGGACTTCCGTTTTGCAGCCGCCAGATGGGGGGGGGGGGGAGGAGCCCGTGAATAGAACGAACAGTTCGCTCACTGACATCTTGCCGCTTATTTGCTTTATACTAGGTTTCTCCTCGTAATTCGCACATTCTTCCTCCCAGCTCATCAATGAAAGATACACCACACTGTGCATGAGAGTTTTGCCGAAGATCTGACTTTTGCTGTGGATAGTCGCTGAGATAAATAATCGTACTGAGAGCCACTTCACATGTTCGTCCCTCTGTAAGTCCCTAGAATCCCAGACTAAAGTTAGGGTCCGCCCATTTCTCTGTGATCTCGATTATTCCCCAACAAGTTGAGATATGTTAACGAGAGTTGGTTATAAAGCCAACTTGTAGATGAGCTTTGATCACAGACCGGGAGGACTTTCAGGAACGAGATTTTCTTCCGATCAGATTGATGGAAAGATCGTTATAAAGGTAAAAGGAAATCCTGAATCGGAAAATGCTATCATGAATGAATGAATTTATTTCCAAAAAGCCCGTGGGGCCATGGCAGGAAAATCCTGCCTTGAATGGCTATTTCAACCGAGACGGGAAATTGACGGATTAACCAAGTAGTCCGATAAATTGGATTAATTGGCATATGTAAGGTTATAAACAAAATGCCGAGTGGAAAAGCTGTTAGTTCTTGGATGGAGAGTGTTCCTCGGTACTGATATAACGTGGATTCGAACCGAATGGACCGAAGAAACCGATGAAATGTAGACTTCCGGTGGGAAAAAAAAATACCTTAATAGGTAACTATCATAAATTAATCAAGTTTGTCGGGGTGTCGATTGGAATGTAGAGAAGACGTCTTTGAGTTCTTTTGACCGGAATCGGATGAAAACCGGAACTACAGTAGAACTGCATGTTCCGTAACTAGAATGTACTTGCAGATATATAGGAGAGAAAAATGGTAACTATTCTGTTCTTATCGTTTTTTCTCACCGGACTAGAGTCTCAAGTCTAGTCTGGCAAATCTGCTGTTGGCTTTAGCTTAAAGAGATCAGGACTGTCTGTAGTGGGTGCATGGCAATCGTGTTTACTTCTTTTCCTATTTCTGCAAAACCGAGAATGGCTGGATTATGGGGAAGTGTCCGTGATTCCGGTGAAGCATTTGGTCTTTTTAACTCCATTACTCCTTGGAGCATATGCTCTGAGTCTGAGATACTTGAGTTAGATTCAATTAAATGTGTATACGGTACAGGAGTATGGAAACTGGTCCGTAAAGTCATTCTGTAACAAGGATTTTAATCATACTCACGAGTTAAGACCAGTCCGATTCCTGGACAAAAATCGTTCGTAAACAAGGGCAAAGGTGTCGATGGGATCCCAAAAATCTAACATTTGATTCAGACAATCGGGTCTTGTCTTCGCCGGATCCAGTCTTTGCCAGGCTATTCATCAGAGAAAACCAAGTTCAGATATACCTCTGTAGGCCATATCTGTTTTGACGATACTGACCGAGACTTCCTGCTTTACTTCTGCCAAGTTTCCGGTTTCGCCCGAAAGTCCAGCAAAAAAGAAAATTCTGAAACAAATCCAGCGTACCTCCTTATCCCTATAAAGATCATCTAATCAACTTTGAATAAAAGTTTGACTAATTATATGTCCGGGTAAAAAGACTCAGCCTCTCTTCTTACCCCTCAATCTGTCATCTAACCGAACGTTTGCTTTTAACAAATTTTCCGGTTTTGGGCGAATTCCGGGTGAACTAGTTGTCCGGCGAGAGAATGATTTTCACCATCGTGTTCAGCATGTCTTTTTACCCCTGAATCGAACATTTAATCAACTTCAAATGAAACTTTTACTTTTAACCAACTTTCCGGTTTTCACCAGATTTCGGACGAACTAGTTTTTCGGCGAGAAAATGGTTTTTACCACCGTGTTGAATTCCTTCTTACCTCTAAATAGATCATTTAATCAACTTGAAATAAATCTTTTACTTTTAACCATTTTTGCGACGAACTAGTTGTTCGGCGAGGAAATAGTTTTCACTATCGTGTTCGGCATGCCTTCTTACCCCATAAGCGACTATCACATTAGCTGTTTAAAAATATTTTGTTTGTCCCTTAATTTGAACTCCCTCCCCCCCCCCCTAAATTTAGAGCTACATAGCCCATCTAAGAACTTGACCTTACCCTTAATCCAATGAATCCTCACACCAAGTTTCATCAAAATATCTCATTCCCTTCGAGAGTTATCGTGCTCACAGACAGACGGACATTTTGGCGATGTCATAGGTATCCCTCCACTTACGTTTTGGGATCCCAAAAAGTGTCTCTACAGGTCTCGAGAGCGAGAGTCACGCCACGAGTCCTAACAAAACAAGACCGAAGGTGTCGATGGGATCCCAAAAATCTAAGATTTGATCCAGACAATTTGGTCTTGTCTTCGCCAGGCTAATCATCAGAGAAAACCGATCTATACCTCTATAAGCCATATCTGTTTTGACGATATTGACCGAAACTTCCTGCTTTACTACTGCCAAATTTGCGGTTTCGCCCGAATTCCGAGCGAACTACTAGTCCAGCAAAAAAAGAAAATTCAGAAACGAATCCAGCGTATCTCCTTATCCCTATAAAGAACATATAATCAACTTTAAATAAATCTTTGACTTCAAAAAGAATCCGTTTACAACCGGATTTCGGACAAATTACATGTCCGGGTAAAAAATGATCGTCATATACAGACTCAGCCTCTCTCCTTACCCCTTAATCTGCCATCTAATCAAACTTTTGCTTTTAACAAATTTTCCGGTTTTGGCCGGATTCCGGGCCAACTAATTGTCCGGGAAGAAAATGGTTTTCACCATCGTGTTCAACATGGCTTTTATCCCTAAATCGAACATTTAATCAACTTCGAATAAAACTTTTACTTTGAACCAACTTTCCGGTTTTTGCCAGATTCCGGACGAACTACTTGTCGGACGAGAAAATGGTTTTCACTATCGTGCTCAGCATGCCTTCTTATCCCATAATCGACTATCAAATTAGCAGTTTAAAAATATTTTGTTTGTCCCTTAATTTGAACCCCCTCCCCCAACCCTAAATGTAGGACTACAGAGCCCATTTACGAACTTGACCTTACCCTTGACCCAACGAATCCGCACACCAAGTTTCATCAAAATATCTCATTCCCTTCGAGAGTCATAGCGCGCACAGACGGACAGACGGACGGACGGACATACGGACAGTTTTGCGATGTCATAGGTATCCCTCCGCTTACGTTTTGGGATCCCAAAAACCGGTGTGCTGTTTAAAAGAGATTTTCATTAAGGTTAAGGCGAACATATTTGAAAATAGAAGATCTTTTAAGTTCGGCGTCAGAGATACGAGGTTTAACAGAAGCCGAAACTGAACAGACCAGGAGAAGAGCTGCATGCGTCAACATCTTTCCGCATTTAACGCTAGATAATTCTATAAAAACTAGTCAGACTCAATTATAAGAGCTCAAGTAAGGACATTGAACAACTGAACCAAATCTGAATGCCAAGCAAAACCCCCAGTATTGCCGGCAAAACATTTAAATAAGTTAAAGTAAAGATTTTAAATAGTATTCATGTAAAAACGAAGTTTGCGAAATACACAACGGGAGCGGAGATAAAGAATGGAAGGACAGAGTGACCGGGGGCAGAGTAAAATGTGTCGGAGCCACTTGCAGCAGCGACTGGGGAGTTGGGAGAGGGCTTTCCAGAAATTCTGCAAGCGCACAACAAAGTTGGACAGTACCGATTTTATGCAGGCTAGATATGTTATGAGGAAACCAACTTCTGTCAATACGTCTTTCCCAGCCCATCAGTCAGCGGCGTAAAAAGTGCTTGACGACATGTTGGAAATGACAATCATCTCGAATAGGAATTTTAACTTGTAAATGCTATAAAAAAGGGTAGCAAATACTAAGGATCAATGCCCCCTTTGCTTTCAGAGTAAGAGGGTAATTTTTCTGGTAGACTGTGAGCAGCTCTGAGACCCAAAGCACATTTAATGGGTATAATATTCAGTTCCCTGATATACTTTACACCAGAAGTAAAGTTAAAATAATTAAGGTATTCCAGATTTCAAAGAGTGGTTTCGCTAAATAAAGGGACGTCGTGAGTGACGTAAAGTGTATTGTTTTCATTATGAACATGTATTTTGGACTGCCAATTACCTGTTTAAAGTATTATAAACTGTTGATTGTATTGATAGTTTCGTATAATTTACAGAAGCTTGTCCCTTTTTGGGATCCCAAAACGTAAGTGGCGGGATACCTATGACATCGCAAAAGTTGTCCGTCTGTCCGTCTATGCGTAGCCTACTGTAACTCTCGAAGAGATTTGATGAAACTTGGGGTGAGGATTATTTGGGTCACGAGTAAGGTCTAGTTCGTAGATGGGCTCTGTAGCCCTACATTTAGGGGTGGGGGGTTAAACCATGGTGGTGAAACCATTTTGTCATCGGACAAGTAGTTCGCCTGGAATTCGGCCAAAACCGGAAAGTTTGAGGAGGAGATACGCTGTATTCGTTTCTGATTTTTTTTTTTCCGGACAAGTATGGTAGTTCGCTCGCAATTTTCTGGATTAAATATTAGATTTTTGGGATCACATCGGAACCTTTGATCTTGTTTTTATGGCACTTGCCATTCGGCCAAGTGCCATATAGCGATCGCGATTTCTGTCCTTCGGTCGGGCGGTCGGTCCGGGTTTTGCTAGTTCGGGCACTTCCACATAAGCTAGGACGATGAAACTTGGCAGGCGTGTCTGGGACCCGAAATGATTAGGTTAGAAATAGTCACTTCCTCGATCCGAGTATCGTGGGGGAATGTAGAGAGGGAGAATTAGGAATCTTGAGGTATCTATAACTTTCGAACGGGTGATCCGATCTTAATGAAATTTGGTATGTGGAAAGGTCTCGTACCTCAGACGATCCACTTAAAATCCGGACCGGATCCGGTGACTTGGGGGGGGGATGGAGGGAGGAACCGAAAATCTTGGTAAACGCTTAGAGTGGAAGAATCGGGACGAAAGTTGGTGTGAAGTACAAGCTAAGACCTAGATACATCGTTGGCTAACTGGACCGGATTCGGACACTGTGGGAAAGTTGGGTGGGGTAGGAATTCGGTGATCCCGCGAGTTCGGTACTAGGAAGAGGATGAAACTTGGCAGGCGTACCAGGACCCGACCAAACTGACTTGGAAATAGTCACATACCTGATTTGACCATCGTGGAGGGAGGGGGATTCCGGAATATAGAGGCATGCGTAACTTTTGAAAGGGTGATCGGATCTAAATGAAACTTGGTATGTGGAAAGAACACATGCCTCACATCTCTCATTTTACGTCCGAACCGGATCTGAAAACTTTGGGGGGAGTTGGAGGGGGAGTGCACCGGGTGGGAAGAACAAGCACATATCTTTGATACATCGTTGCATAACCGGATCGGATCTGGGCACCGTGGGGGGGTGGGGTGGAGGTGCTGGATCCCGGAATTATGGTATTTCCAGATGTGCTAGGACGATGAAACTTGGTAAACTTATCAGGGACCCGACCAGATTGACTTAAGAAAAGTAGTTCCCCGATCCGGCCATCGGGCGGGGTGGGGGGGTCAGAGATCTTGAGGCAAGCATAACTTTCGAACGGGACATTGGACAGAAACGAAACTTGAAAACTGGAAAGAGCTCGTGTGATGGATGTACCATTTCGTGTCCGGACCGGATCCGATAACTCGGAGGGGGGGGGGGGGGGAGGTGGAGGGGGATCGGAAACCTCGGAACAGGCATAGATTGGAGGGGGATCGGAAACCTAGGAACAGGCATAGATTGGAGGGACCGGGATGAAGCTTGGTGAGAAGAACAAGGAGAAGTTGTAAATACATCTTGGAAGGGGTTTTCTGGAAATCCAATGATCGCGAGTTAAGGTACTTACAGATGCACTTGGACGATGAAATTCGGCTGGTGTGTTGGAGACTCAATCAGATTGACTTGGAAGCAGTTATTTCTCCGATCAGTTTTACCAGAATTGTGTGTCATGCATTACTTTTGAACGGTTGGTCGGATCCGAAGGAAGCTTGATAATTGTCAAGAGGACGTTTTTCTGATCTCACGAATACGTTCATAACCCCCCAAGGGCCCGTGATCATTTGTACACCAAGTGTATGAATTTTAGCCCCGTTAAAGTGCATGTCTTAACTGCAAAGTGAAAACATACTTTTGACCAAGAGATCCATTTTCCTGATTCCCAAGAGCCCGTGGTAACTTTTGCCTAAAGGCTTTTGCTTACAAATGATTTTCTAACATATTTTAAAGCACCATTGTTACCGCAAATAAAATAAAAAAAAATTAAGAAACTAAACATTTTTAGGATCCCCAAGGGCCCGTGATCATCTGTGCCCCAAGTATTTTGCTTCCAAATTAAGTTCGAACCTCTTTAAGTGCGCATCTTAGCCGTAGAATGCCAAAAAATAAATTGTACTTTCGAGCGAATGATAGGCTTTCGTGAGCCAAGGGCCCCTGATCACTTGGGTACCTGTGCATTTGCTTACAAAACGGATTCCTATCCCTCTTGAATTGCGCATTTTAACCGCAAATTCGATGGCATATTTTTACTAAACCATACATGTTCATGAATCCTAAAGGTCCATAATCGTCTGTTCCTCAACACAGCTTACAGCTTTTTTTTTATAATTACTATAATAACGCGCAGGCATATCCTGTGCTGGACAAAAGATGATGTACGAAACCTCCAGTGATTTCTAGTCAGGCGTCCGAACTTATGGCAGTTTCGGAGATAAATTAATGTCCCACTTCCCAAAGCCAGTGTTTAAAAGGAGTGCTCACCCCTCCCTATCTGTCTCCGTCTAGTTGGCTGGGTCGATTCCTTCCAAGATTTATCGTGCGTTCGCTTTTATCAAAATAGCAATATCGATTTTCTTCAAATTTTGATGAAGATGTATTGTTAAAACCAACGTTAAAGGAACTCTGGTTAGAGATTAATGGTTCGGAGCTTGGAGATGCTAACAGCCTTGAAAAACGGAGGGAGTTGAATTTTGGATAGGAAACGTGAAAACTTTTTGCGACTTTCGGGTTCTTCTCTTCTCCGCAGAAGACAATCAAAGAAAGTGCAGCCTTTGTAGTTCGGCTCCGGCTCTGCTCCTTCACATGATCTGTCATAATGGCAGCACACGGATTTAGGAAGATAAAATATCTGGAATGAATCTTTTGCACGCTAGTGAAAATCTGCTAGTACATCTTTCTCTTTTATACCAGTTTATTTTTAATGGTGGGCTAGTTCCAGATATTTTTTCTACCGGAATTGTCACTCCGATCCTAAAGAAAGGAAAAGAACCTGATCAATGTTACGTCTTACCGGCTGATCTTGGTTGCTCCGGTTTTATGTAAGCTTTTTGAGCTTCTAATAATTGATGACTTCAATCGTGCTTGTACTACCCCTCATAATCAGTTCGGGTTTAAAGCCGGGATAAGTCGTGAACATGTCCGTCGTCGTTTAGCTAACGTTCTTTATGATTGTGATAATCGTGGTGAAAAGCTAGTCCTAGCCGGTCATGATGTCTGCAGGGCATTCGACTCCAGTATACACGCCCATCTGCTGCTGTGTGTCTTCAAGCGAGGACTCGAGAAGTCCATTGTATTACCTCTCACAAATTTGTACAGTAAGCTCAAAGTTGAAGTTCCGCCAGCACTTGGGCCTGTTGTTTCTGATGCTGTTGTGCCAGTCCGTAAGGGAATCCGTCAAGGGGCAATCACTTCTCCGCCAGTTTACAATAACAGTATCATTGAGGCGCAAGAAGTAGTGTATATTTGTTTTATTTTTCGTGGTTTAAATATTTCTTTAGTAAATTATGCGGATGATATTTTGAATCTGAGCCGGCACGTTAAGCCTATTGAAGAAAATTTTGCTGCCCTTTCAGAGTCTTATTCTAATATAGGCCTAACTTTCAATGAGAGTAAAAGCGAGGTGCTTATTTTTAATGGGGAAGAAGCAGCTGATTTGTAGCCAGTATATTGTCCCTACAGGTTGCCTCACATATCTTGGTCTGCCTTTCTACTCGGACCTAAAATCGACAAGGCTTGGTCTAGTCACCGACTTTTCAGAAAAAGTACGGAAGTGTTCCGGTACCCTAGTTTCCTGTAAGTGCGTGTATAACCGACATATTCTTGCACGTCTCTACAATGCGTGGCTCTGCCACATGTTATAGCTTTGGCACCACTTTGGCATATAATGCTACAATCCCAACGTCAAAATATTAGATCATATTATTATCTGTATGCCAAGTATCTATTGAATCTCCCCCCATGGCAAAGAATACAAAAATCAGTACAAAATACCATCTTGCCGATCCTGTGACTGCGACTGAGGCAAAAGAAGTTTGAAAGCTCATTAAACAGATCCCACGGTTTATACGGCTCATTTACGTGCTAATGTTTGTATCCTCTTACCTTGTTGTTGTGTTAAAATGTTGTATTGCGTGCTGTTATTTTTCTCTTCTTTTCTATTTTGCTTACTCCGCCTAGGTCCGCTGGGCCAATTTTGATGGGAAATAATTTTTTTTCATTCATTTTCACTTGAACCACAGTAGACTAGTTTCGAGTGTCTTTTTGGGATCCCAAAACGTAAGTGGAGGGATACCTATGACTTCGCAAAAGTTGTCCGTCCGTCCGTCTGTAAGCACGATAACTCTCGAAGGGAATGAGATATTTTGAAGAAACTTGGTATGAGGATTGTTTGGGTCAAGGGGAGGGTCGAGTTCGTAGATGGGCTCTGTAGCCCTATGTTTGGGGGTGGGGAAGGGGTTCAATTTAAGGGGCAAACAAAATATTTTTGAACAGCTAATGTGATAGTCGATTATGGGGTAAGAAGACATGCTGACCACGATGGTCACAATTATTTTCTCGCCGGACAAGTAGTTCGTCCGGAATCCGGCAAAAACCGGAAAGTTTGTAAAAAGTAAAAGTTTCATTTGAAGTTGATTAAATGTTTGATTTAGACGTAAAAAGACATGCTGAGCATGATGGTGAAAATCATTTTGTCGCCGGACAAGCAGTTCGTCCGGAATCCGGCCAAAACCGGAAAGTTGGTTAAAAGTAACAGTTTCATTTGAAGTTGATTAAATGTTTGATTTATGGGTAAAAAGACATGCTGAACCCGATGGTGAAAACCATTTTCTCGCCGGACAACTAGTTTGCCTGTAATCCGGCCAAAACCGGAAAATATGTTAAAAAGTAAAAGCTTTATCTGAAGTTGATTAGATGATATATTTAGGGGTAAGAAGAGACGCTGAGGTTGTATATAACGATCATGTTTTACCCGGACATATAATTATTCCGGAAAGCCGGTTGTACCCGCATTTTTTTTAAGTCAAAATTTTATTTAAAGTTGATTAGATTTCTTTATAGAGATAAGGAGATACGCCGGCTTCGTTTCTGAATTTTTCTTTTTTTGCTGGACTAGTAGTTCGCTCGGAATTCGGGCTAACCGCAAATTTGGCAGTAGTAAAGCAGGAAGTTTCGGTCAATATCGTCAAAATAGATATGGCTTATAGAGGTATATATAGGTAGATAGAATATCTGAACTCGGTTGATGATTAGCCTGATGATTAGCCTGGCGAAGACAAGACCGAATTGTCAGGATCAAATCTTAGATTTTTGGGATCCCATCGACACCTTTGGTCTTGTTGTCTCCTGTGGCACACGTATCTTACTTGGAAATCGACACACGTATCTTGTTTGGAAATCGGCACAACTGTCGCATCGCTGCGAACCAATCGTGGATGCTAAAAGTATAGAGCAAGCTGCCCCCCCCCCCCCCCTTCTTAAGCAGTTAGACTGCAACCAACGCATTTTATTGTCTAGGCAAAGCGAGTTGCAGCCAAGTACGCAACACAGTTGATCGAGATCAACTGGGTTCAACGCGAAGTTCCGGTCTTACGGCTCGGTTTTCGAGAGAACCTGAACACTAAGTACTGGCAGAACTTTTCTTCTTGCTTTGATTCAACCAAGTACTGCGTTATCGTACCTCGCTATTTTTTCGAGAAAGAGATTATACCCAGTACTGGTAGAACCCATATTTTACCCAATTGTCACAATAGATTTCCAGTTCAGAATCCGGTTGTTGCGGCGGTGGTAGCTGCACCCCGGATTGTTTATTTCTGCTGCCGCTAGGCAGCGCTACTCCCATTCCGTTAACTGTTTTATATCTTTATAGTGTGACCTCTTGAAGTATTTATTAACATTGTGATCACCAAGACTAATTTCATTGTGGTGAGTCACAGCGCTTCTGTTCCGGGCTTTGATCTGTTAACAACTCCTTTAAATGTAAAGGTTGTCTTTTTTGCAAGTATCAGTTAGTACAAGACCGTTTGTTTATATACGGACCGTATGTCACTAGTATGAGTCTTGCTTAAAGCTGCTTAGAGTGGGCCAGCCTGTAAGGCCCAGTGTATGATGGCAATAATAAATAAGACCTCCGTCTTTGGTCCCATGCAGGACTACTACTGAACTTATCTTTCAGTTGATATCCGTTTACTTCCCTCTTTGCCGCTGCTCATATAGAGGAAATAGCACAGGAGGCGTGCTGACCCGCTCTGCAGCGCGTCAGATGTGACGTCACAATGATAGACAACCAATCGGCCTTTAATTTTGGAAATTTCTTCTCCGGGCTTTACTGCATATAGCTGTGTGTAGATGCAACGAATTGTGATGTTCCGCGTATCTCCTATCCTTCGCTCGTTTGCATCTGGCAGGTTATACTCTATATGACTAAGTCCAAAACACGCCAGCGATTCACAGGAAGAAGGAGTAAGCGTGTCCGTAGAACTCAAACTCAACGACTAATATCCTGTGTTAGTCAATCACCGCGATCTTTGGCAGCAGCTGTGACACCACTTCTGCCTTTCTTCCGCTAGATACCCGGAGAGGCCGGAGATCTTGGATCGGCAAGGAGAGATAGTCATCAAGAGTATAGGGATCTATTCTACAGCGCATGGTCGTGTTAGAGAGCTAGGGAGACTGAGGTTCTAGTGCTTATTTGTTCTCGATGATGGGTGGTTGATAGCCTATTGGAGCTCGGTCTTACCATACCCTACCTATGCATCAGCTTACCTCTCATTTGTTCACACTCGTCGTTCTTTGTGCTTTTAGTTCATCCAAGAACTGCGTTATTGTTCCTCCCTAGTTTCGGTAAATGCGAATTGTTCATGATACATGCGATCTCGCAGTCACTAGAAAATTAGTTGCCTTCTTAGCATGAGAGAGGTGAGAGAAGCAGATCGATATTATACGTGATGGAGTTATTTTCCGGCTTGCAGTTCTAAAATGTTATTCCGAAAATGGAAAAAAAGAATCGTTCCGCATGGTGGTAGCTGATACTGATGCCCACTAAATGGTTTCGTGTCACATTGTATTGTGCGATCAAGACTTGTATGACAAATGTTATATATTAATAGAAGATAAGAAAAGATCTGAAATAAATTTTTCAATTGCTTCGGCGGGATCTCTATTCTGGATAAAAAAAAAAAATTCCTTCTATGTCCTTTCAATGCGGTAGTCTGTTGGTGTTGACGTTTTCTGCCGTATGGTTTGGATCTTACGATTTGCTTCGTTCGTTTCCGAGTTCTGTTTCCGCCGGATTTCGATCTTACAAGTACAGGTCCTACTGTTCGGTCCTACAGTTGTAGCGGATTCCGACTCAACAGGTGTTTTACTTCCAGTGGCAAATCTTTAGACCACCAAATTTCACCGGATTTGCCGCTTAACTAGACGGTGGAGCCGCATCCTAAAAGAGAATTTAGCTTCAGTCCGCTCGGGCAATTTGAACCGTTCCAAGAAAATCCGGTTTTTACCATATTTCGTCGTAAAATGATCGGAAATTTTGTTTTAGCCATGTTCCAGCCCAGACCAGATTACTCGGCACTTCAGCATGCCTTTTCACCCCTGTTTCCACTGGACCCTGAAGCCTAAGTCTAACTGAAGTCTAACAGCGCGCAGACATGTGCCATTTCGATTACGGTGGGGGGGGGGGGAGGAAAAAGGAACGGCGGCGTTGCGCGGCGCAGCTTTGGGGTCCAGTATTCACCCTCTGATTAAATAAAGATATGGTTCCAACTCCGGGCGAAAAAGGTTTTTGAAAAGAATAGGTCGTTGCCGGTGGCCGAGTGTGCTTGCCGATTTTGTGGTGAGGTAGAAGAGAGTTTATGCCATCTGTTGACGGATTGTCGGGGGTGAAGGAAATAAGAGATAGATTGTTGGGGGGGTACCCATACTATTTCCTGGTATTTTGGAGTCAACGAATCGTCAGGTAATTCTGTCTGTATGTAAATAATTTAAGTGTATACTGGAAGTTTAGATTGGAGGCAATTTGGTTAATAGTAGAAGGGTTAAAGAAGTAATCTTGTTGTATGTAATAGTGTAGGTCAATTTTGTTGGTTAAGTGCGATAATGAATGCTGATGTATGGCCCTTTGTTGGCTTTAATAAATTATTATTATTATTATTTCCCATTTTCGATTCCCATTTCAATTCTTGTTGTGTGACATGTATTATACTATATAGGCCTATTCATTAGTATCATATACTGTATATATTGTACGTCGCTGCTTTGATATGTGTTACGTCATGAAGATCCTGTGCTAGCCATATTATGTTGTACTATTATGGAAATAAAGAATATATTTATTATTTTATCATCGGATATTCTTTTCGCATTTTGGCGAAACTATAATACGCACAATCCGGTACTAAAAAAATCCCATTTTCGATACTATGGACATAGGGTACGAACTGTTTTAACCAGCTTACAGCATAGTTTTGTCCTATACCAGCCATGTGAAATCAAAAGTATAAAACGCCATCCCTCTAATCAGACAATTTATTTCAAGGAGCGGCTGGAATTGGAACTTCGTCAGCAAAAGAAAATAGAGGAGTTGGAAAAGCAAGAGTTGGAAAAGTTCTCCAGGAAGATGAATCATACCAAGAAAAAGCGCCGAGACAAACCGTCCATCGAAGAGGACGAATTGGAAGGAGTTCGATTCTGGGACCGATGGACCAAGCTGGGGATAATCTCAGTTGCAGTTGGCGCGGCTTCGATTGCCGTTTCCTGCCTGCTATTCTTCCAGCTAAGTGCTTGGGGGGAGAAGGGTAGGGACTGAATGAGGGGATTAACGCCAGTTTTTTCCTTGCGTTTCAAAGGGGGCTCTCAGCTTTGCGCGGGATAGTGTGTTCACTCTAAAGGGATGGTGAATCTCTTTGTTATTTTGTGTGGGGTATGGAGAATAAAGGGTTATTGTGGCCGATGGAATTGGAGTCTATAGCGAGTTTTTCGGTAATGTCTCAGAGCAGTGTGTCGCGGGCGCCCTACTAAATGCAGTGTCTATGTCTTGTAGTTGAGTACTAAAACAAACCATCGATTTTGCTTTAGCTTATAATCAGTCAAGTTACCTTTCAGCTCATTACCCTTCTTACTGCTTCTTTCCTTAGGCTACTTATTTCGTTTTCTTGCTTGCCCCTGACTTGATTACGGACTGTCGTGACATGCAAGCTTTCTCGTTAGTCAGGCCGATGGACCAGCTATGAACTGTACTTTTTCACGTTTTACCTTAAGCTTGTGAGAACAGTCGGCCGCTTTCCTGCTTGGTGCTTCAGAATAGATTCTGCCTAGTTGCAAGAACAAATAAGCCAATATAACCTCCGTCACTGGTCCCATGCACCGACCACGGATACGCCGAAAAAAACTGAGCACAGCCAGAGCTAACTGCTGAACTTTGAGTTGACGCTCGTTTACTTCCCTCTTAGCCGCTGCGAAAAAGCGGGTCACAATTAAATAAATAAAAAATAAAATTGAGATGAAAAGACCGTAGTAGCAGGCGTGTATATATAATAAAATAATCTTGTTTACTCTGAGTTTTCTCCTCTGGGATTTACTGCAATTAGCTGTTTGTAGAGGTAACGAATTGTGATGTTCGGCTTAGCTCCTAACCACTGAGCCCCAAGCAGGCCCCAAGTTCAGGTCCTCGCCGAGGCCATAGCAGCGGAGTCGTTAAGGAATACCTATATTTAGGGATGGGCAGGGGGTTTTGAGTTAAGCGAGTTAGGAGTACTGTGACATGCTGAATCCATATCTGAAATTTGGTAAAAGATAAAAGTTGTTTCCGAAGTCGATTTGATATTCGGTGTTGAAGTAAAGAGACGTGCTGGATCCAGTTTTAACATTAATTTCTTGCCGTACAAGTAGTTCATCCGAAATCCGGCATAAACCGGAACTATGGTGGAAAAAAGGAATCTGGAATTTTGCAACCAAGAAGTTTCAAAAAAGTTTAAGTTAATTATGTAGTCGTCTACAGCTTTGATATGAGGGCATGCATGCATATCAAATTCATATTAAATTCTTTCTTTTCCAAGCTGATCAGTCGTCTAGCCCCAGTCCGAGGAAAACCAAGTCTTTACTCCTTTAAATTTCTAGTAAATCGCTATATGTCGGTATAAAGATACTAGGACTGAATCGACAACATGTTTACGAGATCTGACGAAGACAGGAAATCTATAGGACCGGATTGACTGGATCAAGAGGTCAAGTAAATTCGAAATCTTTGGTCTTGTTCTCCAGTACTTTTTGGTCGAGAGCAAGAATTGGTTTTCGTGGCGGTTCGAAAGGGTTTCTAGTTTTTTTTTGTTTTTTTTTAAGGTGAGAGTATGGAATTTTTGAAAATTATGATCTATATCCTACTCTATACCTCCGACTGTCCACTCGTCAAGATTTTGATGATGCTGAGAGGGTTCTCCATTACGCGAAAGGGTGAAGATTGCATTTTAGAATTTCTTTTGTGTTTTAATTTTCCCACTTGAGGTCTTTGGTGAGGTGAACTCTCCAGTAGTGCTATATCTTCGATGATCTGAGTATTCTGAACTTTTGGGTTGAATGTTACCTCAGATTTCAGAAAGGGGGATTGAATACGATAGCTAAGTGCCTTATCGTTGTGCAAGGGCCCATTGTGATTTTTGTAGCATCTACCATCTTAAAAGTTACCTCTGTTTCCGCGCTACATGACGCGCAGATTACAGAATAGGTAGATCGAGCTTTGCTTGCTCCACTTTGAGCATGTATAGATCTCACACTTCTGCTCTCTTTCTGGCAGTAGACAAAAGTCTAGAAAAACCCTCTGTTGTAGGATAGGCTATGGAAGGCTCCTTTGCATAATTCAAAAACGTTGTATAACGCTTAATTATAGAAGAGTGCCTTCTTCGATACCGTTGGCCTTAAACTTTTGTGACGTAAACAGGATTTCAGATGACATGTCACATCTTAAAATTATCAAATACTTCGTCATGCAACAAGCGGTAGAAAACAAAAAGCCAGTAATTCGAACAAATGTGGTGGAACACGTTTTTACTGGACTCGAACACGTGGCATTCCTGACACGAAACCATCCAGACTGAAAATTCACTTCGTCGCTTCTCCGGCACTTGTACTTTTGACGGGACCACCCGGTGCTTCTCCGGTGTCTTTAGATGCCAACCGACCGAAAAAAAGCCCGGCAAAGACTTAAATACCCCTGTAGTGAGAAAGATTGAAGGGGGGTAGGCCAACACCCTTTAGCAATTATCCTGAAAGGTTATCTGCCCTCTTGCGAGCGCTGTGGCTTTCAGTTAACTTCAGTTTTGAGTGTCATGAAACTTGGAAAACTTGTCGCTGAGTTGCGTTTTCCTTTTGATGTTCTCCTACTCTCCGTGCAGTCGTCTAGTTTATGGGCAATGCTCAGATGGCTTAGCGTAAAATTTCAGGGTTGAAGGGTTGAAGGATGACGCCTGGTGTCTAGCTTTTTGGAATCCCAAAATCTAAGTGGAGGGATCAAGGGCGTCGCAAGTTCATTTTCGGTGTGGGGGGGGGGGGGTGCAGAGCCAAAATTTTACGAAATCTTTCAAAAATCTTACCGAATCCTAGAACTAGGAATTCGAGCTTTAAATTACGGGACAGAAACGATTCCGTAGGAAGAGTAACAATAAAAGGCAGCATGAACGACGATAAGCCAGCTATTAGGCTGTGTTTTGGCGAAGCGCACATGGACAAGATATTGCCGGGTATGACTGCAGTAACAGCTACTACCTATTATAGTCAATAGAAAATCACATCGAGCGCCGCATGCGAAAATTTTCGAAATCCATTATTTTTTTTTTGAAGGCCAAAATTTAACTGCTTCTCTTACAAATTCTATCCTTTACCGCTGATTAAATACCGAGACTCTATGAAGTTCCACAAACCGGATGGAGTGACGTTCCGGCAGCAGCAGCAACTGTAGTCTAGTCAATATACTACCTATAATCACATAAAGTGAGCGCCGCAGGCGAAATTTTTGTCTATTTCCTGCCAAATTTAATTTCTATCCAAATTCTAGCCTTTTAATGTTTCGAAATATCAATCCTAAAACTGGCTGAAAACCCCCGTCAAATGACGCGCCCTTCCACAAAATAGAGAATATTACGAAACGTGCTGCAGGCGGATTTTTCGAAATATTTATGATTAGATATTCTTTTTGAGATCCAAAATAAAAGTAAGGACTATCGATGATATCACAGATCATCCCTTTTGTCTGCACCAGTGCTTCACTCGACCTCTTCTGAGTTTCGAGGTTTGTGGTAACTTCCGAATCTTGGCAATTATAACGAATAAAGTCACTGAATCCCTGTTATTGTACCGAATAAGTTTAGACCGAGAGCATGTTCGGGATTCTGTATAACTACCGTACCCTGGTTATTATACCGAATTGTTTTGGTATCGAACGACTACCGAACAATATTCATATTCGGTATACTTTCGTCGAAATTGGAACAAAGTCAGGATTCGTGGTTAACTTCCCAATCCTGGAAATTATACTGAATAAATTACCGAATCCCAATCGTGATACCGAATAATTTCGAACCAATAGCTTATTTGGGATTCTGTGTAATAACGGAATCTCCATAAGTATACCGAATAGTTCCGGCATCGAAAAATTACCAAGTAATTTCAGTAAATTCTCTCACCAAATTCGTGGTAATTATACCGAATCCGATCATTATACCGAAGAGATTCGGTTCTTCGGTGGTATAACTACCGAATCCCCATAAATATAACGAACAGTTCTGCTATCGAAAAAATACCGAACAACACTACAATACGAGCAATAACTACCGAATACTGGCAATTATACCGAATCCCAATCATTATACCGAAGAGATTTGTACAGATAGCCTATTTAGGGTTCTGTATAACTACCGAATCCCCGCAAATTTACGAACAGTTCTGCTATCGAACTCAGTCCTATGGCATGAGCAATCAGTCTTGGTCAACTTGTAGGCACAATGAGTAGAGTAACACTTTCTGATAAACTGCTTTCGTGTCCACGACTTAAGCGCCTCCACAGTCCTAAGTGTTGACACCCATCTAGATTTTTTTTTTTTAATACTCTTTATTATACACACCAACTTTTACATGCTAAACTACATGAACACACCTTTTGTAACCCTCTTACCATCGTTTAGACATGTAGCTGATACTTCTGACTACAGGAAAGCACGAATGGGCCTGTGGGGGCAGTAAAAAAAAAAACAAAAAAACTTCACTTACATTAATTTTCACATACTTTTTCAAAAAAGAGAAGAAAACTGGAGGAGGAAGAACAAAAAGAAATGGAAAGAAAACAAAGAAATAAAGCTAACAACTCGACCTCACTCGCCCCGGCAAGATTCCATGTACTGATTTCCGTCAAAACATCTCACTCGTCTGGGAGTTATCATGGTCAGAGAGAGATGGACAAATCTACGATATCATTTCATTTGGGATCCCGAAAAGACGAAAAGACGCATGTTTCCAAAAATGTTCGCCTGCGGCGCCTTCTCTAGGATTCGCTGTTCAGTGGAAGGGCTCGACATTTAGATGAGGCTTAGCTTTGGAATTTTGCGGTTTGAGCCACATGATTTCTAAAATTTATTCGGGAAGTAGTTGAATTTTCCGAGAAGAAAAGCTGAATCTTAAAAATGTAGTCTGTGGTGCTCAGGTTCATTCAGTAGTTAGTTAATAGTTAGGTTAGGAAACAGACAGGAAATTAAAAAAAATAGTTAGGTATAGTCGGTAAAAATTAGCCCTTCTAGGTATAGAACTGCACATATCTGTCCAGGACTGACCGGTCATCGTTCAGCATTTATTTTCAGAATTTGTTTTGTAATCAGCATGCTTTGGATTAGTAAACAAATCTTACCTTTCTCTCACCAAGTCAGTGAATTTTCATCCACTAAGTCCCATATTCCAGAAGTTTCAGTTCCAGAAGCTGCATAGCACAGGTCCTAAGTGGAGCTGAAATCTACTTGCAAAATTTGTCTTGAAGTCAGCCAAGTTACGTAGCTACGTTCCGTTTAAAAGGAACCCTCAAGTCCACTAAGGGACCTGTCCTACCTAGAATACAAATCCAATATACATGCGTAGCCTTTCAGCCTTTTCTTCTGAAAACAATCAAGCCAGTCCAGTTTATTCGCGCTTAAGCTTTGTTCAGAAGCCAGGTTAGAGCAAGAATAAATAAGGGAAGAATTGAGAAGACTTGAATCATCCGACGTGTCTTTCTGCCCGATTCTCAAGTATCGCGGGTGGAGCCTACGCGGCGCCTGTCCCGACCACAGAGTAATTATTGGCGCTGGTTCTTCTGATCGCCGTTCTCCGTGTCAAGAAAGTGCGCCGAATTCAAATTATACAGAAAAAGGCCGACATTTTGCCGTATGCTCTAAAATTAAATTTCAGCTACCACTAGTTTAAAAGACGAGATAAGGGGCTAAAATACAGTGTGATGATAGAAGTGATGTTCAATCAGGCAGAAAAAGAATGATTTGGACTGAATACTACAAGTTTAAAGAAGGAAGGGACATGCTTCCAAATGTTTTTACTCTAGGCTTAGAAAGTCAGGTAGAATATCCGTCTCTGGAGAAGTGGGAAGTAAGATTTACTTCTTCTTTTTTTCACACAAAAATATTCATGTAATCTCCATGGCTGGCAGGCTCATGGTGATGAAAGAAAAGAGTTTTGATAGGATAGATAATGAAACATTTAGCCAACTACCCGATATAATGATATACAGTTGGACCAACAATAATAAGTTGTATCTCAAATGTAGACGTTTTGAATGATATCGTATAGTTGTCAATTTCCATAATCAGTCAGTAATTTAAAATTAGGAAATACTTCAACCCAACTGTTTTACCAACTGTTACCTATCCGAGGAAGGCTATGAACTAAATTTTGTGTACAGTGTACAACTTAAAACAAAACATAACAACTCTTTGGGTATAGTTAGTCGGCTATGCCCAAAATTCGAATTTGAATCATGCAAAAACATGATAATGTAAAAACACGATGATGAAAAAGCGGTCTGTTATTAGCATAGACAACGACAAATTTAGTCAGATGTAAAGTGCAACTATCCGAGATAATGATACACATATTTGACCAAGAATAATAAGTCCTTTCCACAAACTGAGACGTCTTACAAGATATCTTACAATCAGCTATCGTTAATTAGTTTACAGCCTACTGTGTTTCGCAACTACAAGAGAAAGTGAAATGAACTAAATTTTGTGCAGATAGTACAACTTAAAAACAAAACATAATAACTCATTGAGTACATTTCGACAACTAAATACCTTAAATTCTCCAAGTTTAATACCTGTTCTAGATGCGATTCTTTATAGTCCTGAGAAGACCAAAATAAAATTACAATGATCACACCGATCACCGATCACCGAACACCGAACTAAATGCATGCCTGTTAGGTCTATGCTTCAGCGTTCAAGTTGCTTAATTGCTCCCCTGAGTCATCAAACGCCGCATTCCCTTGGGCTTCACCGTCTTTGTGAAGGGTCGTGACAACATAAGCTTCATATTGCATGTCTGACCTGAGATTGAAAAGTCGTTTCCATCTGTATTATCCTCAGAATCAGCACTGTTTGAATTTCCCGCATTTTCTGACTGCTTCATCACTTTTCCTTGGAGGTAACACTTAATACTGCAAGAGGCAACACGCGAAGCTCCACCCAGGCTCCACCCCCGGTAAATAATATCGGACCAAAAGATATTCAGGATGCTGACAACAAGGTTATGTGAGTTCTCAATTCTTCCCTTATTTATTCTTGGTTAGAGCCACGCATTTGATCCAGTTCTTAGAAGCTGAGCTTTTTGTCAAGAGATTGATTTTCTAACCGGTGGGAGATGCCGTCATCCCTATTTATCCCTTAGCCTTGAAAGGGTCATGCGTTATTGCTCCCGAGATCCTACATTTCTTACGGTGAAATTCAGTTCCCACTATACCTCCCTCACAAAATCCAATGACGAATTGCCGCCAGATGCGCTAGAGACACAATAACAGTCACACGTGAGATCTTGATATAAGATATCAGAAGGGGGAATAAGCGATTAGGCTTTCGGTAAGTAGCGCATTAGCCCCGTGGAAAAGTCAGCACTGAAGTCGGAAGCCAGAATTGACAAACTTGATGAAGTTTGACAGAACAGAGTTGGGTAGAGAACAAATAGTGGCAGAAGCCGTTTAATCAGTTTTAAGTATGGCTAACCCTAAGAGGAATTGAAAATATCGAACAATCATGGATAAATGTACACGAAGAAGTAAGGTGTCATTGTTTACTTTGTCCTGGGGCATCTAGTGGCCAAAAAAGAACTAATCTTGGAGGAGTTATTTGAAGGGCGTAATGGCTGAGACTCTAGTTGACAAGTGGAAATTACTGAAATGTCGCAGGCTTTCTACTTCCGTCGAGTTCCTATATAATAGAGTGACAATAAATACTCATCTGACGTCAAGCAGAAAGTCCTGCGTCCTCACTATTCCAATAGTCCGTCGGCACACACAAATGTTTGTTGGCACATTTCGGGCAGTTCCTCCTTCCTCATATGGTAGTTACGCCTCCTTTGGTAATGGAAAGGTTAGTATTCGAAAAAGTCTTAGATTACCAAATAGCTGAAATTCTTTCAAAAATGGAAGTAGTTTAGAAATATTCTCTGGAGAATTGCCAACAGGTTAAATCTCACTCAGACTCCTATGCGTGTTTCCCTTCCGAGCTTTATTACTCTTGTGTTTCTTCTTGGGCTTCTGCTGGTAAGTGGAAAAGTTAGTATACAAATTACCCAATAGCTGAAATTCTTTCAGAGACGGATGTGGGACAGGTAGATTCTTTAGAGAACTGCTAACAGGTTTAAGGTCAGACTCGGATCAAGAAGGTAGGTAGACAGCTAGGTAGAATTTTTAGTGTCGCCCTTCTGAGTTTTTTCACCTTTGCTTTGTCCTGCGTGGCTTGCGTTTTTTCTGTATGTTTTCTTTTCCGGGACTTTCTCTCATGTCGTATCTGTGGTATTCAGGCCAAGCGAAGGGTGCTTTGGTCTCGGTCGAAATGGTGTTAAGGTAGTACTTAGTTTTCTGGAGTTTTTGTGGTTTCCGCGGCTTTTCGGGCTACAGAATTGTAGGACAGAGCGGAAAAAATCCAAAATTCTTCCAGTGTCTTTTGTTTGATCGGCGTGTTTTGCTGCTTATCTGGATTTACTGTTTTGTGATGGCAGTGTTTTTTTTAAGTGTGTGAATGTGAGAAACTTGTAACATTGCACTTCAAAATAAAACATGTCACACGCGCCTTCCCGTAATGTACCCGTTTAATTTGCCTAGTTCTGCACAAGTAAGTACTTATTTCTCATGAATTCATAGTCCCAACAGCCAACACTCTGAACATGGAATTCGGATGCCTTTTATCGGCGGCATTGAAATGGCACGAATGGTGTCGGTGAAACCAAATATCGTGTTAGTAGGAGCCGGCGCCACTTTACGCGACTCATGAGCTGAGTGGCCTATCTTCCTTGGTCTTATTGTCTTTGGGTGAAACTACTGCGATGCTCTGGTTGGTCTTGAACTATCTTTCAAGGTGACCGCGCTTGGTTTGTGTTCCGGCCAGTGGATAAAAGGGGAAACCGGTAGTTATATTACTCTTCCACGGCTCTCCTAGGATTTTCCGGTTCTCTCGAAAAAACTGTGTTAGTCTTTGGTCAGTTTTACTCAGAGGTGAGAGGGTGACTCGCTATGCTCGTCTAATATTTTGAACCGTGAGTATAATATTTATTTATTTAGTAAAGTGAACCTGGAAAGTTTTCTGCTCTTTTTCCGAAGTCCGGGTTCTCGAGTCCCAATCTGGAATTTCCCGATTTCCCTCCGAATAGGAAGATCATTAGCTTCACTGTCAGAAGTCTGATAATATTTAATACAAGGATGCGCAATGTCAACTGTACAATATGAGTGCAAAACTACATCAATGCCAATGCGCAACATGGACGTTATCAGGTTATCTACAAGTGTTACAGATTGTTTTTTGAAATTGTCATTCCTCAGTAAGGTTTAAATGGCAAGGTAGCTTGTCAGAGATTATTCCTGTCCGAACTGGTGTTCGCCAAGGGGTAGTCTTATCTCCCTACATCTTCAAAGCGGCCATATCTTCTTGTTTCGATTCTCTAAGCCCTGCTTACTTTTATAAACCCAATGCCTTTAGCTACATAGCTTACGCGGACGACTCGGTCTTAGTAAGCCGTACCCGATCCACACTCACCCAAAAATGTCTGTAAGCTGTCGTCGGAACTTTTCAAAATTGGCCTTGAAGTTAACTCTCAAAATGTGAGTACCTGTGTTTCAACCCTTCGTCAAATCGTTTTGAATGCATCCAAAGTTTCTATCTCTCTTGGATCGTTCGTCGTCAAATCAACAGAATCTCTACGATGGCTTGGCATAACGTTTAAATCTTCGTTGTCAAAATTCTAGATCAATCCGTTCCGCCTATGGGCGCATCGTCCCCAACCGGGGGCGCTATAATCGTAAAGCTTTGGGAAAATTGTGCAGCACCTTCTGCGCTCCCTCTATAGTATTTCGTTCTGGTGTCAGCCATGTTCTGCGAAAAAAGGTCGCTATCAAAAATCATTGACAATAGAGCCCAACCAGCGCACGACCGAAAATTAGTGTCTTTTTCTGTGTTTTTATGTCTTTTATATATTTTTCTTTTATTTACTTTTCCGAAATGGCGGGTTACAAATAAATTACTTACTTACTCACTTACTTAGAATGTTTCTGTTCTGATATTTCCTCGTTAAAAGTAACTTTGCAAACATCTTTAATGTTTTGGAAAAATATGAAAATGCACCAAATAAATTTTATCTGTAACACGATCAGATTGTATGTTATTTGTCAACTGATGACATTGGGCATCCTTGTCTCAAATGTTACGACAGATGTTATTCACAGTTAGATACTTAAGCTATAATCTTTAGTTGTCTTACCACAAGTTAATTTTCCAGCTTGAGCCTGAAAAGGATCATTGCCAAGAAGAGTTGAAATATAGTTCTAATAAAATAGCTGACGTATCCGTTTTGCACTGTCAAACACTAGTAGGCTTGCATTATATCAAAACCAGATTTTCGTCTTCAGCAAGAGTTTCAAAGTGACATTTTGTTTATTTTCCCCTTCACGATCTGTTTTAGTTATTCATTATAATTATAGATATTAGTTATACCTTAGTTTTACCTTTTGTCTGATTTTTGCCTGCAACAGTTTGAAAGAGATATTTTGATTATTTGTCCCTTCATGATCTGTTTCAAGTATTGATTCTATATTCTAGTTAGATATTAATTATACTTTAATTTTACTTTGTGGCGGTTTGGACTGAGAATGTCCATGTCATAAATTCTAAAATGGATTGTGAATCAATGACAACCAATTGTACCGTGTTCTTCAAAACTGTGCTAACTACTTTTTCATAATATCTTGGCCCAGTTTTGTGTGTGCCATCTGCGTGAAGAAAGTAGGAACACAGAAATTTAAAACCAATCTACCTGTTAGATGGTGCGCATGTCGTCATCTAACACTTACCAGGGCAATTTAACAGAATACCAAATCAGCTATGTTCTTTCCAATGGTAGCCTATAGTTAACTCAGTTTTCAAAAAAATTTCAGTTGGCACAGTTTTGAAGAACACGGTAGCGCAAGCGCAATTTAACAGAATAACGAATCAGCTATGTTCTTTCCAATGGTAGCCTATAGTTAACTCAGTTTTCAAAAAAAATTCAGTTGGCACAGTTTTGAAGAACACGGTACAATTAAGTTCCAAGCTTCGAAAGATGATTCTATTGTATATGTAGTGACACCTTTTCGTTTTTGACGCTGTGACGTGTCTTCGTAGTGTCGGGCCTTTGTTTTTCTCCGTTCTGACGTGTCCATGTAGCGTCGTGTCCCTGTAGTGTCGGACATTTCTGTTATTTATTTTATGAATACAAAACATCCCCCTTCCCTAGGGCTGAGAAAGGTCCAAAGGATAATTTTTTTCGAAGGAACTTCTTGTTTGAGGCGAAAGTAGGCCGCATGGAAAGGTTTTCTCCTTCAGGCGTTGATTCCTCTCTCGGAATGGAATTGAATTCCCCCCTTTATCCCCGGATTACCGAAATCGTCTATGAAGGGAAGTAGCCTGATTTCCGCTATGCCAGAGGAGGGTTGTACTGCACGGGATTTGAAAGCAGTTTTGTTCGCCGACACCGTGTTCCCGAGCTCAGTTGTGCCGGGAATCTTCATGAGGAAAGCTGTGAGAAATGGCCAGGATTCGAAGACAGAAACAGTGGAAAGCTGCGCGGATGTTGGGAGCATTGATGGTGAGGATAGGATGAATTTGTGAAGGATGCTTGGAGCTGAAAAGCCGGATATAATTGGTGAGCTTCTTTTTGTTTACCATAACTCGACTGGTGTCAGCATTAAGCGGCTATCCCAATAGAGACGTGACATAAGGTTTAATGGAAAAATTGCCACAATAGCAAAAGCTAAATAATAGGCATGGTCAGAAGCGTCTCATCTGTATTGAACGAATGAATGAATTTTGGTTTTAATTCGTTCCTCTGCCACAAGAGAGAGAGACGGGCTTAATGAAAACAACCGGCAGTGAGACACTGAAAGGGTTGTACAAAAAAAAGGAACATGAATGAGAATTAGATTCTAGCAATGAACGGCAATGCCGAGCGCGGTAACGCTCCGTGTTACATTTCACTAGTTCGAAGCCTGCCCGCTGGCGAGTTTTGTACTGATGGATTTCTTCGGAGCGTTTTGGGAGCAGGGCGCGGAACGGGGCTGACCGTGCTAGGCTTTGACCAAATATCATACAGGCCAGAAGTCTTCTACCATCGAGTCTTTCCAGTTTTAGTTCCAGTAGTGCCTGCTCGTACCCACGATAACCACTTCTGATGATCAGTTTGCGGTTGACGCAGTGTGAATTGGGAGAAAACATACAAAATGCAAAGCACAAAACGAATAGAAAAACGCACATTTAGAAAAAATACGCACTTCCGAGGTTCCAACTATGAGTGCTAGGGCGTTACAGCAATTCTCCTAATTGCTTATAAGCTGCGCTGATGGGCTCTGCAATAGTAGAATGCCACATCGGTTTGCCACAAAACTGTTTCTTTTCCACCGCGGGGACCTGAAACAGTTATTTCGCGAACTTAAAATACATTTTTATCAGCCAAAATCAAATCGAAATATCCCAAAAAAGGGTTAGGTAGGCTATAGAATGTGTGGCAACGCAGTGCATAGTCTTAAAGTGGAGCTAAGAGTCGTTTGTTAAAGGTTATATGGAAACTTCACAGGCTTAGCGGGATATCGTAGCAGTCCGCAGCAGCAACAGTAATTAAGCTTCTGAGAAAGACGAATGAGACGATGCGACTGACTTAACTTGTGGACTCTGTTTTTTTTTTTTCTCGTTTTCACTAATATCACGAAGCGGACTTCCCAGCCTAAAGCGATGTAATCGGGAGTTAAAGTTTTTATCAACAAAAATGAAAAATTCGTGACCCTCGGCTATCACTGATACTTCCATCCTGAAATTAACAGACCCTAGAGGATTGAACAGATTCTGTGTTTACAGGATTGCATCCGCACTCCACTGGAATGTGTCAAGTTTTGATAGTAGAAAATTTTTCCGGTAAACTGCTTGCGTGCATCTTCTATCTGTGGATAGAGCATTAAACCACATATTAATAAGCTTCGTCGATCACATAATATTAGGTTTCTTTCCAACCTTTCTTAATTCTCCATATTCCAGTACAGAGCCATGATTCATTCCCTGTTCGTCTCCACATGATCATCACAATCATTCAAACGTCTAATTAAAATTCTCGTAGGATAATTCGTGTTTACTTGTATTTCTTCAACAGAAATAATGTGCGAGCCTCTTTTGTAATTAGAGTTTGCACTCGTCAGTATGTAAACACGATTTTCTCCTTTTTAGTACATTTAAAACGGAAAAAAAACGACCTCGCGATTTACACTTTTATTTATCGACTGTATGATACCAGTTATATTCCTTCGGCAGAATAGGTGCGAACGTCCTTGGCGATTAGAGTTTTGTGCTAACCTTTTACAGTTTACATATTTAACATATTCCCGAAACTACTTAATATTTACATTGACCCTTACTGAACTTGAAGTTACAACCCTCACTGTCTTGCAACACTTTGGTTTTGTCGTGTTTTTTTGTGGTTTTTTTTTTCCTAGTACCCCGATTTCAGCTTATTTCTAGAAAGTGGTAAGGGTCTAACCTCTTTTTACGGAAAGTGTGGACCTTAGACCGGATTGACGGAATATGACACTACATTTTGGAAAGCTCCGTAGAACTCTTGCCTGGGGCCAAAAAGGATGGCTTTTGCTTGTAATTGAGCCAAAGCCTCCAGTGTGTGAAGTGAAGTGGATCTGTATAGCATATGTCAGAGAGGACTATCTGAAGTTATGCGGCCAAGCTTTTGTTTCATCAAACCATGTTTCTGCTTTCGGTTGGAAAGCTCCGTTCTAGCAGGCAAGCAGACAGGCACCAGTTTTAAATTGAAGATAGACTAAAATCTATAAGTGCTAAATATGTGCGGCAGTTCCCTGGCCCCACAGCCAATCTATCTTCTTTGAGTGATAAAAATAAAAATTTGCAGAATAAAAAAAGTTTGATTTTCCCACAGGTCCGAAAGTGCTGCCATCTATTGTTTCTACCCATTTCTGTTTGGAATTTCAGCTAAGATTATCATTTCATTTCTTACTCTTGAGATTGGGGAAGAGAAATGATATAAGATGGGCCTCTTAAACTTTAAAAGCTCTGTCACTGCTAAAGAAATTACAGCTTACCCTTTGCTCCTTTCTAAGTGGTGATATTAGAAAGTTGGCGTACGGCAAAAAAAGTCAACTTTTGAACTAATACAGGTAGAATTTTTTGTTCAAAGGCAATCGATAGGTCTGGATGAGCTGATCGAATTATAGGTCATCCGTTTTTTGTACAAAAATTTCTTCAGGAGATACTACAGTTTGAAAGTTCAGAGGGGTTGACAACTTCAGTAGTAAGGTACACACTGAAACCAAAAATAGGCCGATCTCAATCGTGAGACATCTAGGGGACTTGTAAGCAATAATCGGCTGTTAGAGACCTTAATCATCTTCGGTGACGAGGGGTTAGCAACTTTGGTAGTTGGTGTACCTATTAATCCTATTATTTGTTTCTGGTGTATTTGATCGTGAGAACCATGTAAGCATCAATCGCCTGTTAGACCATAATCATCTTCGGTGACGAGGGGTTAGCAACTTTGGTAGTTGGTGTACCTATTAATCCTACTATTTGTTTCTGGTGTATTTGATCGCGAGAACAGTTTGGTACCATGTCTATCACGGGGAGATGGACTTGTAAGTAAGAATCAGTTGCTAGAAGGGGTTCATGAGGGGATAGAAACTTGTGCAAATTGGTGCATATTTTCTTTGAACTCTGTAAATCAAGGGTGAGAAAATTAGTCCCCATGATCTATCACCGTAACTTAGAATTAAGTCTTTGAGGGGTTGACAACTTTAGTGGTAGGGTACACACTTGAGACATGTCAGGGACTTGCAAGTAACAGTCGGCTGTTATACTATAATCATCTTCGGCGCTGAGGGGTTTCCAACTTTTCCGAGTTTGCTCACCTATTTTCTTTCCGCGTTTTTTATGATAAGACAAGTTTGGTTCATGTCTGTCAAGGGGAGAGGGACTTGCAAATAAAAATCGGTTGCTAAAGCATGAGTTGCGTTTTTGCAGATACCATGGTATCTGATACCACAGTCTAAAGTCGTTTTTGCAGTTATCGTGGTATCTGATACCACGGTCAAAAGGTGTTTTTGCAGTTATCGTGGTATCTGGCCAGTTATCGTGGTATCAGATATTCAGATACTACGGTCCGACCGTGGTAACTGGTTGTGGTATCTGAAAATTCATCTCACTTTCATCACATTTTGCCAGATTGGTGAGAGAGAAGTTTAGCACTTAGTGATGTAACTGGATATCTGTTTTTCTTTTGGGATGACTTCAAAAGTGCAATTTCGGCAATAGTCGTTTTTGCAGAGCACCGTGTATCAGATACCACTATAACTGCAAAAACGACTAATTGCAGATCCAGTTACCGTGGTAACAGATACCATGTTATCAGCAAAAACGCAACTATTATCGAGATAGTAGAATGGTCTGTGATGACGGTCTGATCACTGTAACCTAGAATTAAGTATTAACGCAACGGATGCAAATGATAATGTAAATAGTTACACCATAGTTAGTAGAGGTATTTTGGTATTAGAGGTATCTATGGTATTTTGAACCTGAAAAGTTACGGATAGCTTCATAATACCAACTAGGTCGTATAAGATAATAGTTGTGTTTTTGGTGGTACCATGGTATCTGTTACCACGGTAACTGGATCTGAATTAGTCGTTTTTGCAGTTATCGTGGTATCTGATAGACGGTGCTCTGCAAAAACGACTATTACCGAAATTGCGCTTTTCGCAGTCATCCCAAAAGAAAAACAGATATCCAGTTACATCACTAAGTGCTAAACTTCTTTCTCACCAATCAGACAAAATTTGATGAAAGTGAGATGACTTTTCAGATACCACGACCAGTTACCATGGTCGGACCGTAGTATCTGAATATCTGATACCACGATAACTGGCCAGATACCACGATAACTGCAAAAACGCCTTTGACCGTGGTATCAGATACCACGATAACTGCAAAAACGACTTTAGACCGTGGTAACAGCTACCATGGTATCAGCAAAAACGCAACTAATGTTTCAAGTTCACGATGTCTACGATTGAAAAGGATAAAGTTCAACAGGCTGCAAAGTCAATTTAGTCCCTACCCTGTCCCTACCGATGTTGTGGGGGTGTTTTTCAACGCTGAGGGATACAATAGTTTGAAAGTTTAGAGGGGTTGACAACTTCATTAGTAAGATACACACTGAAACCAAAAGTAGGCCGACCCCAATTGTGAGACATGTAGGGACTTCTAAGCAGTAAACGACTGTTGAACCATAATCATCTTCTGTGATGAGGGGTTCGCAGCTTTTGCCAGTTGGTGTACGTATTGTTTGCTTCCGGCGTATTTGATAGTAAGGATAATTTGGTGCCATGTCATCACGGGGAGATGGACTTGTAAGTAAGAATCGATTGCTAGGAGGTGCTCATAAGGGGCTAGAAACTTATGCAAGATAGTGCACATTTTATTTGATCCCTACAAATCTGAGGGTAAGGGCTCTTTGGTCTATCACTGTAACTTAGAATTAAGTCTTTACGTAACGGATAGAAATGATAATGTAAAAAAACAATAACGTAGTTTCACAATAATTAGTAATGTGGCATTTATGGTATTTTGATCCTGAAAAATTACGGACAGCTTTATAATACGAACTAGGTTATATAAGATAATATTCCAAGCTTTCACCAATCCCGATGTCTACGATTGAAAAGTATAAAGTTCAATTCGAATCCTGAAGACTTACGGACAGCTACATAAGACCAACTAGTTTATATAAAATGATGCTCCAAGTTTTCACCAGTCCCGATTTTTGGGATCCCAAAACGTAAGTGGAGGGATACCTATGACATCATAAAAGTTGTCCGTTCGTCTGTACGCATTATAACTCTCGAAGGGAATGAGATATTTTGATGAAACTTGGTGTGAGGATTGTTTGGGTCAAGAGTAAGGTCAAATTCGTAGATGGGCTGTGTAGCCCTACATTTTGGGGTGGGGGAGGGGGTTTAATTTATGGGGCAAATGAAATATTTTTAAACATATAATGTGATATTCGATTATGGGGTAAGAAGACATGCTGAACACGGTGGTGAAAACCATTTTCTCGCCGGGCAAGTAGTTCACCCGGAATTCGGCCAAGACCGGAAAGTTTGTTCAAAGTAAAAGTTTTATTTGAAGTCGATTAGATGTTCGATTAAGGGTTAAGAAGACATGCTGAACCCGTATGTGAACAGTATTTTCTACCAGGACAACTTATTCGGCCGGAATCAGGCCAAACCGGAAAATTTGTTAAAAGCAAAAGTTTTATTTGAAGTTGATTAGATGACAGACTTAGGGGTAAGAAGACACGCTGAATCTATATATGACAATCTTTTGCTTTTACCTGGACATATAGTTCGTTTGGAATCCGGTTGTAACCGGATTTTTTTTTTTATAAGTTAAAGTTGATTAGATGTTCTTTATACGGATAAGGAGATACGCTGAATTCGTTTCTGAACCTTTTTTTTCTGGACAAGTATGTAAGTTCGTTGTCAACGTCATGTCATCACGGGGAGATGGACTTGTAAGTAAGAATCGATTGCTAGGAGGTGCTCATAAGGGGCTAGAAACTTATGCAAGATAGTGCACATTTTATTTGATCCCTACAAATCTGAGGGTAAGGGCTCTTTGGTCTATCACTGTAACTTAGAATTAAGTCTTTACGTAACGGATAGAAATGATAATGTAAAAAAACAATAACGTAGTTTCACAATAATTAGTAATGTGGCATTTATGGTATTTTGATCCTGAAAAATTACGGACAGCTTTATAATACGAACTAGGTTATATAAGATAATATTCCAAGCTTTCACCAATCCCGATGTCTACGATTGAAAAGGATAAAGTTCAATTCGAATCCTGAAGACTTACGGACAGCTACATAAGACCAACTAGTTTATATAAAATGATGCTCCAAGTTTTCACCAGTCCCGATTTTTGGGATCCCAAAACGTAAGTGGAGGGATACCTATGACATCATAAAAGTTGTCCGTTCGTCTGTACGCATTATAACTCTCGAAGGGAATGAGATATTTTGATGAAACTTGGTGTGAGGATTGTTTGGGTCAAGAGTAAGGTCAAATTCGTAGATGGGCTGTGTAGCCCTACATTTTGGGGTGGGGGAGGGGGTTTAATTTATGGGGCAAATGAAATATTTTTAAACATATAATGTGATATTCGATTATGGGGTAAGAAGACATGCTGAACACGGTGGTGAAAACCATTTTCTCGCCGGGCAAGTAGTTCACCCGGAATTCGGCCAAGACCGGAAAGTTTGTTCAAAGTAAAAGTTTTATTTGAAGTCGATTAGATGTTCGATTAAGGGTTAAGAAGACATGCTGAACCCGTATGTGAACAGTATTTTCTACCAGGACAACTTATTCGGCCGGAATCAGGCCAAACCGGAAAATTTGTTAAAAGCAAAAGTTTTATTTGAAGTTGATTAGATGACAGACTTAGGGGTAAGAAGACACGCTGAATCTATATATGACAATCTTTTGCTTTTACCTGGACATATAGTTCGTTTGGAATCCGGTTGTAACCGGATTTTTTTTTTTATAAGTTAAAGTTGATTAGATGTTCTTTATACGGATAAGGAGATACGCTGAATTCGTTTCTGAACCTTTTTTTTCTGGACAAGTATGTAAGTTCGTTCGCAATTGTCTGGATCAAATATTAGATTTTTGGGATCCCATCGAAACCTTTGGTCTTGTTACCATTGAGAACGACGAAGTTGAACTGGCTGCAAATTCAATTTAGTCCCTACTTCCGATATTCTGTTGGGATTACGGATTCTGTCATCAGCTCAGGAAAAAAAAAATCTTCTTGGAATGTATCATTTTTAAACTTCGATGCGTTGACAACTTCAGCATTAACCGATAGCGGAGAAGCAAAACCAAAGTGTTGCTCTCGCAACACGCCGGCGTAGCCCAGGCGGCCCAGGCAACGTAGGTCTAGTTAAACTTGAATATAATGACAACCCTATTTACAAACTGAATATTTATAACTAATTATTTTAATACAAGACCTTCAGTTTGAAAATCCGCTTGGAGCGCTGAGCTGGTAGAAGGCCCTTTGTTTTCATCAGTAGGCTGTCTACCTAACGTTCGCAGCTCAACAAAAGAACCAAGTTTCGGATTTTTCATCAGACTAAGAAGGGCATGAAAGGCGCCAACAGATTAAAACCATAAAGAAAAAAGAAAAAAATCAATTCGGCTAGGCGAAGGATATAATTCTTTCACGTCCTGGGAATCTTCCCAAAAGTTTAGTAGTATCAAGAACGATTAATCACAATAATCTAGGTCTCCATCCAAGAACCTCCGTCTCTCTCTGTAATACGATCATGCTGAGTCGATACATTCCTTATACTCTGCCCGATGCAAACGAGCTGAAGGTAGGAGCTACGTGGAACATGAACATTCGTTACGTCTACAAACAGCTATATCGTAGTAGAGCCCCGAAGAAGAATTTCGAGACTAAAACCGATTGGTTGTCTACCACTGTGACGTAACGTGTGAGGCGCTGCAGAGCGGATCCTCCTCGCCTCCTACAGTTTTCTGATATGCACAGCGGCGAAGAGGGAAGTAGACGGCTATCAACTCAAAGCTGAGCAAGTACCTCTAGCTCCGCTCAGTTTTGTCGGGGTATCCATAGTCGCTGCATGGGACCAAAGACGGAGGTTCTATTGGATTATTTGTTCTTGGTATTACGTAGTCTATTATCTGAGGGATTGTTGCTGGGCAAATGAATGTGTTACAGATGACACTGATTTTTCTTTCACCACTTGCACGGTTTTGAAGTCGCGCTCCTTTGGGATAGCTTCTTGGCTGAGTTTGAGAGTGACAGAGGACTTGCTTGCAACGGTGTGGCAGGTGCTCCTGTATCACTTCTCCTGCTTGTCAAGATAAAACCAAGTCGACTGATAATTCTGTCATTTGTGTTACGAATTTCCGAATGGTCATATCGATTAGGAAGTACTCTTCAATCATACTTGATTGAAGAGTTGCTACTCGGGTACTTTTTTTATTCGTAAAAATAACGCGAGTTGAATTTACGATTGGGGTCCGCGAGTGGAAAGATAAGGCTTTGGCAGTATCGCCCCTGACGACCCTATCTGTCGGTAAGTTCATTGAAACCCCCATCTAAGATTACAGACTTTAATTCTGCTTGCCTGGCAAGAATAAATCCTAATGTGTAGATTTTTTGATAAGTGCACGTTTGGTATGATTTATAAATTTTAAATAAATTATTTACTCACAACATGAGTCGATTGAGCTTTGTGCGTGCGTATTGTCTTAGACTTGATTTGCATGCCGTGAGGACGCCTATACCAAAGACCGTAACAGTTGGGAAGACAGGAAACTCGGCTGAAGCTATGTCGCGGAAAATCGAGCTGGCCGCTACCTAGCGTTCGGACTTAGTCAAAATTTAGACGATGACGATAAGAGTAAACAAACAAAGAATGGACCAGGAGGGAGACAACGAGGATCTGTGAAACAACAATAGATGACGTGAAGTTTGACCATAATTTAACAGAAGTGATCGGTCGAAATATTATCAGAGAGACCTATTAACGACCATCCAACCGCTAATTATCGTGACTCATGATATCACTGTTACAGCGAAATAAAGCCAGGCAAAAAAATCAATTTCTCAGATTTTGACGAAAATTTCTCAGAATGATCTATTAGAGTCCAGGACCTTCCCCCAAAAAAATGTCTGCAAAGAAACAAATTTTCGGTCAAATATTCCATTGTTGATGGTTGAAGAAGTCAATATTTTTCAAAAATTCGACAAAAATCAGCTAAATTCAACACGACCTTGAAATTTTTGAGCTTTTTACCTATCTTTAGGACTTCAAATCTCGAGATGTTCAAGTATGTAGGTATTCTTCTTTCCTTTTTACCGAGCTTTTTACGGTAATTTTGGCAAGGTAGGGTAAAAAAAAGTGGGTCTTGGTAGATCGACTCCAGAAGAACCAGCCAGATTGCGAAAATTCTGAGATTCCCCATGGTAGTAGAGTGGAGAACGAGCTACGTTTCTGCATTAGCACTTTTGTGGCTATCGAGCCAGAAATGGTCTTAAATGATGTTAGAAAACTGAAATTCTTGGGGAAATGCATTATTTTTATGACAAAATAAATTAGTCTCACAACCTAAAAATAAAAATTGAGAAATGAATTTCAGTTTTCAGATCTTACTGTTAGACCACAACCTGCCTGACCAATTCTTAGCTGTCCAAGGGCCCGAAATCTTCTCTTTGGCCTACTTTCAGAAACTTACTACAATGCATGCTTTTGCTCTTTTCACGTGTAAGTTTGCGCGAGGGTGGTAAATTTCTCATATACTTGGCTATAGGCAATTCTGAAACGCTAACCGAGTTCCGTTGTCAGTACATTTTGTTATGTATAGGTTGCAACTATTTAAGAAATTGAAATTTTGTATTTGCAGCTATGTACAAAGAAATGTAGAACACGTTAATATTGTGGCGAAGTTACAGGTTTTTCTATCGTCAGTCTATCAGCATCTGTTATGTACACTACTCCGGCAGCATTCCGCCTAGCTGAAACTAAGAAACTAGAAATTGAGAAACCACGGTTAGAGCATCATTCATTTCTCAGTTTTAGCGGAGTGTTCCTTGGAACAATCCACTATTGCGAGCGCTGTGGCAGCTTTCGGCTTTCGGTTTTCGGTTTTCACCGTATTTTGTGGAGCTCATAACTCGTGAACCAGTGCAAGTATCAAAATCAAACTTGGTAGACTTGCGGGTGTTAGGGTCTTGTTGTGCCTTTTGGGGGTCCCACACCCCACCCAACCCGGTTCAGGGGCAAACGGGCCCAGATTGCCCAGTGAATAAGGTTCATAACTTGACCAGAACTAGACATAGGACGATCGAATTCCTTGTACATGTAGATCCTAGGGCTGGGAGATTGCTCATAAAGTTGTACCTCCCCCACCCACCCCGTTCATGGGCAACTGGGCCCAGATTGCCCAGGAGTAAAGTTCGTTACCCGTGACAGGAATCAGCAGGTATCAAGTTGAAACTTGGTTGGATTGTTTGCATTGGTGTCTCTTTTTACTTTTCTCGGGTCCCCAACCCCACCCCCACTTGGTTCAGGGCAATTGGGCCCAGATTACCCATTTTTTTTATGTTTTTAACTTGACATTAACTGGAGATAAGACGATGAAATTCCTTTGTGCTTTTGGATCATAGGGTTTGGGGAGATTTGAACCAGCCCCCACCCTCCCAGTTCATGGGCAAGTGGGCCCAAAGTGCCGATGAGTTAAGCTCGTCTATGACTGGTCTCAATTCCAACTCTTGTATATTTGGGGAGATATATCTATGGATGAGGATTTGGTGTAACAGCAACAAATAAGACGACGCGACGTATTTTATCTTTAATGAAAAGTTGGAAACTTGGCTGTTTTGTCACATGATCGATGACACGCCGTTCTTAACGAATTGTGACAAAGAGGGCATTAGACTGCTACGATTTGGTTTATTGCGCTCATTATTACCTTGCTAATGGAAAACAGGTTTAAAAAGTGGGAATATTACATTACATACATAAATAACATTACATCTATCTAACATTACAAGCATAAATAAACTACACATACAGAAAAGTATTAACGGCAAAAAAAGAAGAAAAACACACTGAAAGGAAAAAAAAGAAATGGAAGGAAATAATAGACGAAAACACGGAAGAATTATTTAATTTGATTATTTACTCTTTACCGAGGTTAACTATAGAGAAAAATACAGATGAGAGTAAAAATGAAAGAAAGAAAAGCACACGCAAATGACACAAAAACGATGGGTAAATACGGGTGCATTATCTACTGGTGAACTTAGTGAACTTGTTTGTACATAAAAAGTGATCAGCAATTTACTTTCACACTCCATATCTGAGCGCTTGCGCACTTGTTATTTTTAGGTTGTGAGACTAGTTCATTTTGTCATAAAAATAGTGCATTTTCCCAAGAATTTTAGTTTTCTAACATAGCTATTTAAGACCATTTTTGGCTCGATAGCCAAAAGTGCTATTGCAGAAATGTAGCTCGTTCTTCACTTTACTACCATGGGGAACCTCAGAATTTTCGCGATCTGGCCGGTTCTTCGTGATTGGATCTACCAAGACCCACATTTTTTACCTTACCTTGCCAAAATTAGCGCAAAAAGGAAAGAATAGTACCTAAATACTTGAACATCTCAATATTTGAAGTCCTAAAGGTAGGTAAGAAGCTAAAAAAAAATTCAACGTCGTGTTAAATTTCTCTGAATATTTAGCCGAAATTTGTCGAACAAGTTTTGTTTCGCCGAAATTTTTTTTGGGAAGGTCCTGGACCTTGGCAGATCATTCTGAGAAATGTTCGTCAAAATCTGAGAAATCGATTTTTTTGCCTGGCTTTTTTTCGCTGGAATGACCCAGTCTTAGGCCCATAAACGACCGGGTAACGTCGCCTATTTCAGGACGGTCTGGAAGAATTTTCCGTAGTTATTGCAGTTTACGCCTACTGCAACCTCACTGCCTTGATTCTGCGTTCAGTAAAAAACGCCATTGCTGATTCGTATCTAAAAGATTGCAAGATAACTATTCCAGAGTCGGGGTCGGAGCCGGGTTCGTAGACTGAAATTTGACCATGTCCAAAGTCTCCTCCTCGGGGAGGTATCAAGTCGTGATAAATGACAGCTGGCCCGTGGCACCGCCTTCGAGGAGGAGCCAAGTTGTCCATAAAGCTATTTTTTTTGCCATTAAGATAATTTTTCTTAGGAACTGTTGATTTTTTTCAGAAAAAAAAACGAAGTTTTGAAAACAGTCTTTTCCTTAAGTTTCTCAGTTTTCCTGAAAAAAACCCGGTAGTAATCGACAAACCCGAACAGGAACATGGTGCGAGCCAATGATGGATTGATGCCTGGAAAGTCTTGACCGACTTGGAAATTTGTTTAGCTTTGTCCAGGATTTGGTCCTCTGCTAGCTCCCCCTTCCCCCCCCCCCGAATGTTGTCTGTAAAAAATAGCCGGCGCCGCGATTTTCCGTAAAAACAGTCGATTATTTTTTCTTGGAAAAAATGATTGCTATTACGGAAGTTGGTTGCATTTGCGTTTTAGACACGACGGGTCCTTTCAGTCTTTGGAGACACCAGGATGACAATGTTTCTGACATATAAGTGTGCAGGATCATCATTAGCTGAACATTTCAACAAATCACACTCTGTTCACGTGTATTTCGGTCCGCTCGATTGACGTCCTCTTCTGACGGTTACCGCTGACCATTTAGCACCTTCAAAAATAAAACTAGTCTAATTTTAGCCAGTGAAAAGTAATTTCGAAACTTCATATGTTCATGAACTTCCTGCCAAGTTCAAAGGTATAAACAGCTATTGGCCAATTTCGTCATTAGTCCTGGAGAAGAGATTCGGGTCATTACTTTGACATATCGTTGCAAAAACTATGCGGGGAAAAGCTCTATGCTACTGACAGCCAGTGATAAGACCGTGCTGAATTACGACTTGGTCTAGAAGATTATTCCTGTGGACTTCAATTAAGTTAATCAGTCACTCGGTTCTTTTCATTTCCATTTCGCTCTTACTACTATGCTCCACCTATGCCATCTAGTATCCTTTATTTTCCTAGAAATTCCTCTCGTATCCCATTCTTGTTTCCAGGGGACGTTCAAGCCATCTACTGCAGTCAAGATGAATTTGATGTATTTCAAGACCATGCGCGGGGACAGGGACTCCGGATTTCCCACCAGTACAGCCAAGACGTACAGAAGCGGAGGACTAGGATCAGAATCTTGTGATATTGGGACCGGAGGATTCGGTTCAAGTTGGGCCGGAGGTGTTGCTCAAAAGTGGTTCAGCCAAGGTCCCACATTGGGTTCCACAGCGAGCCAGCCCGCACCGCGGGGGACCGCTGTCATTCCAATGGACGACCTCGTGCCGTCCCCCCAGCACCACCTGCGGACACATCTGCTGCTCGATCTAAGTGGTGCAGAAGACCAAGGGTCGGGCGGCTCGAGGTCGAATTCAAGTGGCTCGAAGCATAGTGGTGGAAAATGGATTCAGCCGCCAAGAAGTGATGGTAGACCGGATGTGCGGTACCAGAGGATTAGGGGAGACCCGACTGCCATGATTGCAGATCCTGGTATTCCGGGCTCGCGGTCTGTGAGGAGCGGTCTGTACGACACGGAGGTATGCCTAACTGTGGGGGGTCTGGGAAGCCTCAAAGGCGGTACAGTGATGCAAAATAATGGTGCTATGTGCCCTCGAACGGGAAAACAAGTGACCTTTGGGCAGCGGAGCCCCACGGGACTAGAGGATCCGCTCCGTGTGCGAAGTCAGGACCCCTCCCTCAGCCGTTCCAAGAGGGACAGTTCAGTTCGGTCGAGGGATTCAGAGCGGACGAAAACCAGCACACTGCCTCGAACTCGATCGAGTAGTCGGCAACCAGATTCCAAGTCCCGTGATGACAGTGATGCCACGTATGGTAGAAGGAGGAGGGACAAAGGAGATTCCGATTTGTCATCAATAGACGACGTGAATTTAAGCAATATGCAAGGAAGGGACTGCTTTATAATTCCAGTAAACAATGTCCGACGCTTCCTGCCTGCCGGAGTTGGGGTGAGTTTTATTTTTTTCGTTTTTGGATTTTAGGATTTCGCCCTATATACACTGCCTTAAGACCGTCATCGCTGGCTATTACCAAAATTATCTGGTAGGCCATACAGCCGCAGATAAAAGAATGCACATTTAAAACAAACGGATGGTCGAGGAAATTCGTTCCGCCTGTTTTCAGTCCCCTAGATCTCGGATTCTTCATAATAAAACAATCCCCTATTCACTTTCCACCGAAATGGGTGTGTTCGACGAAGAACTTGGCCCGACTAGCTGCTAACTACGACCTGGGTTAGGTCTGAAAACCGTACAGCATACGAAGGTGTTTCGGTCTTGGGCTATTATTGCCTGTAACTACATTTTCCACCGCTTGATTTTTTTTTTATAGAATGGATCCGAAATCAGCATCTACCAAGACCGTGGGTTCCTAGTTTCTAACCCACCTGATCTCGAAGATCAAAATGGGTGGATCCCTGAATCGATTGTAGTATCTCCACCGAAAAAAAATACCACGAGCCATGAAAACCCAGCCCCTAATCCCCAAAATGTGAGGATGATATTTACGGACTAGAAAAGGGAAATAGCGCAGTACAACAAAAAGAGAAAGAAAATTACACTGATCTTTCGTAACGGAGCAAATGCACACAATAAAAGAAACACAGAAAAAAGTGTACTAATAGAGTCTAAAAAATCATCTTCCCAGGTGGAAAAATGTGTTTCTTTAGCTTAAGACAAGTTACCCTGCACACAATGACCCACTGTCGTAGCAAGCAGTATTGTAACACTCGATATCTGTCTCCACGCGTATTTTCCTACTGTCCTCAAGGAGCTTACCAGGAGCAAAATCTGGCGTGAATTGAATGATGTATATTTGGATTTCGTCCAGTCTGGCCATCGACAAATTTTACTGTTGGAGTGTTGGGAATTGACCAATAGACAAAAACAACCGAATTCCGGGCGCTTTTTCTGCCGACAGTCAACAACGTAATAGCCTTGTTGTAACAGTGCGAATACTTCACCAAGAGTAATGCAGGTTTATGGAACTATTTGAAGATATAGGCTCGTCACTTATCGAATGCCAAATTATTTGGAGCTGCCAAGCGGTAGTTTGGATAACAGGTAGAACAGAGAGATTGCAGCCTACCCAACGAAAACGGAATGGGGTATAGAAAATGTAAGTTAAGATTGCGAGGTAAAGGACGTTCGACTTTGAGACTGAATTATCCACGTTTGATAACTATTCTTAGCCTGTAAATGATTAGGAACATTTGCTGGCACTTTTTTAATTGCATAATCACAGTTTTGTAGAAAAATTTCAACAGAAGTGAGAACTTGAAGGCTTCAGAATTTTACCACAAAAAGGAATCTTGCTTCCTATTGGTCTCTTTTTTATTGACGTGTCATAACTGACCAATAGAATATTCAAACTTTGAAGCCTTCAAGCTATCTTTTCCCAGGACCTGACCAAAATATGAAATAATCAAATTAACTTCTCCAACAGTTCACTAGCTAAGAATGATGACCAAAACGCCGATAACGCCGCTCAATATTAAATCATTTTGCGGACCATCACTCTGATGATGGTGTAGAAATATCCGTTTTCGTCGGATAGGGTGCAATATCTCTGTCTGAGATTCCTCGTCCGGTGCTAGCACTGCTGTTCATCCTCGGACGAGCATAGTGTAGCAAGGCTCAGAGTTTTCCCACGCGATGTTTGGGGACACATCCTCCATGGTCGCTAGACTTTGCTGTCTCTGACGGTGTTCCTGGCTGCTTTCCATGGATTTTCGATGTCAATCTCGTCATTGAGATCTTCTCTAGGACTCGAGTTGTATGACAAGAAACTTTTATGTCTTTAATAGTTAATCAATTATTTCTAACCCACTTATACCTTACAGTGGAGTAAGGTAAGGTACATTTTTATTGACAACTGTGAAACACAAATTACATAAAAGTGACAGATATGCCAGTGGCATAGGAAAATGACGCTTCATTAATTCTGACTGATTTAAAAAATCAGAAAAATAACTAATTAAAATCCTAGCCGAAGGTGTTACTAATAAAAATAAACTACAATATCAGCACGAGAATTTTAGGACAAGATAATTAACAACTAAACAAAAGTTTAACCCAACAAGGAGTAAGTAACACAAAAAGAAGAAAGAAGGCACAGTATGTTGTCTGACTTGAGTTGAGCTTACTAGGCGGCAAGCACATGGCCAAAACAAGCCATTTATAGGTCGGAAATATGGTCCGGCCAAGGCCGTATCCAGGGGGGCTTTTATAGGCTTTTACCTCTTATCTGTGTCTTTTTTGTACTTTTTTGTGCGACCTGCAGGCAACCCCCCCCCCCCCCCCCCCCCGAAATAAATTCCTGGATACGGGCCTGGGTCCGGCCATGAGGAAGTGCCTGGTGTTGTGAGATTGCAGTTCTTGATTGAAATAGTTGCGTTTTTGCAGATACCATGGTATCTGATACCACCGTCTAAAACCGTTTTTGCAGTTATCGTGGTATCTGGCCAGTTACCGTGGTATCTGGCCAGTTACCGTGGTAACTGATCGGGGTATATGAAAAATCATCTTACTTTCATCATCACCAACACAAGAGTCTAGGATTTTGTCAAATCGGTGGGAAAGAAGATTGGCACTTATAGTGATGTGATTGGATATCAGTTTTTGTTTCGGGATGACTTCGAAAAGCACCAAATCGCCAACTGTCGTTTGAGCAACCGTAGTATCAGGTACCACGTTAACTGCTAATTGCAGATCCAATTACCGTGGTAACAGATACAGTTGTATCTGCAAAAGCGCAACTAGTAGCTCTTGCTAGAGCCCGCGGTAGGCTAAGGAAGAATGTAGAAATTTGACCGTTAGGCCATATCCACTAAACCCAGCTGTGGTGAGCTGGGCTGTCCCTTTTCTCATCCTCTTGTTATTTGCACTTCTAGTTTGCGCTAACTCGGAGGCCCTGCCTTTCCAAGGGACCCTCAGCCTAGGAAAAAAAATATGATGTTCGACGCCATGCTATAAATCTGGCAACCTTTCTCTGAGACCCCGCCTGACCTAGATTGTTCAGATCTATTTCGATAACAGTCCTCGAACAATTATTTTTTTCTCGGCTTACAGCTGCTTAAACTGGCGTTCAGGTGACCTTCTGAAAATAGCATGTGATGATGATGATGAAATGTTTTGTATGTCCACAAATGCTACATGTATGTCACAATGCAGCTAAGAGACTGGGTTTCTTGTTTATTTCATGAATAATCCTGGGGCCCCCATGGAAATCAAGGGGAGCTTTTGCTCCCCTCCCCTCAAATAACGTCCGTGGTTATATTTGACCCTAATATACCAATCGTGCGGCCAGTTAACATTCTAATTCGTTGTTCCCCTTGGAGGTTACTAAGGTGCTTCGGAAGTAATTGTCTAATTAACATCCCTATGTTCAAACTCATTTCAGAACCTTTATGGCCACATTAAGGGGATGAAAAAGAACGTGACCCCATCTGTGACATGTCAGAGGCGCTCCCGCCTGAGAGGTTCCGACGTAACATGAACAAAAAGCGTGGCAAGTGACAGGAAAGTATTGAGTTTGTCCAAGAAAAGGGTCTCTTAGTTTCTTCACTGACTAATTTGATGCAGGCCAGCAGCCAGGTCCAGTGTCGTCTTACTTTACTTCAGCACAGTTAGGCCGGTGTTGGGGGGCCAGGGGAAAAGAGGGGGCAAGCGTCAGGTGTAAATTGCTGAGAAATGAGGCTATGGTTGCTAGCCGTATTGCCTTGTTCCTTACGATCCAGGTTACGCACCCTCGTCATTTACGTTACCGAAAATTTTCAGATGTGACCATAGCGTGGCTCGACCAAGAACAGTCTGTGCTAATGGGTTGACGTTTTTACGTTTTGACTCCCGAAAAGGGGCCACAAAGCCATGGATGGCCTAGGGTCCACCAAAAGTAAAAGACGGCCCAGGCCAGGTCTCCGGTGCCTTCTTCCCTGATTGGTTAAACTCCAGGGACACTAAGAAAGGCCCCTTCAGCTGGAAAAAGTGCCTACGCACTCCCTTCACACCCTGACCGCTTACGGCGACCTAAAATGTCTGCATGGAATGAAAAGTGGGAATTTGTTCGACTTAAAGCTTCACTAAAGAGCGTATCGTTCCGATTTTCCACCACAGGAATACAGAACTGGATGCAGTTCGAATTTCCAAGGAAAAAGTACAAATCAGCTCCAGTACATTAATTATCGCAATTTCTCTCTGCTCGGAAAGCACGCTGTCCACTACGCTCAATCTTGAGCCTCGTCAAGAAACGTTGTTTCTGCTTGGTTTGTAAACATTTTTTTCTTTTTAATCAGTTGGATAAACGCCTCTAATTAAGGGGTTATAATAGTTTAGCAACAAGTTGAATGTGCGTATGCTGTTAGTTTTAAGGTCATGTCAGATCAAATCAAAATAAAACCACAATTATTTCCAAATAACTTAAAGCTAGATTAGGAATACAAATATTCACGAAATACAAAATAATTGGGCTGAAGAATTAGCAGGATATGGAAAATACTGATTGCCAGTGTTCCTGTCGGACCGACGCAGGGACGACGGTCGATCTGGGGACAAAACACTATCTTTGCTTCAAATTTTTTTGTTAGAGTATTTCTGCGGTCGGTTAATGTAAGAACGTCCAATTTAATGAGAGCCTCTTCATATGAAATGTTATGATCATCCAGAATGATTCTTACTCTTTGCTCTCTTTTTGGACATTTTCCAGGCGATCAGAGAGCTCTGCAGAAAGAGAAGAGTTCCAAACCGGTGAAGCATATTCTAAATGAGGACGGACATAAGTTTTAAAATAACAGAGGAGACATTTAGCATCCAAACCGAAAGATTTAAGGGTAGAGAGGGATTTACTTAGAAAGTTTGTTTTACTGATGATATTTTCAACATGAGAATTCCATTTGAGACCGTCATCGATTATTACCCCAAGCAATTTAACGGATTTACACCGCCTGAATGACGATGGATATTAAGCGGTTTCTCTTCTACAGTCTGCTAAACCGCATAACCGAAGACTCACTATCATCAGTTTGCTTTCTTGCTTGTCAGTTGACAATCCGTCATTAACCCGTTCACAATCCGTGAACGCATTGCAATTTGTGGGTGAGGGTCAACCTCGGGGTTGACCTCGTCAACTTGACGAGGGAGACTGACCTTGTGGCTGAGATGCCCCGTGTAGTGGTCATTGCGCATTGAAATGAACAATTTTACAGTACTCTAGCCGTAACGCCGTAACAACCGTTGTGAAATCTAGGACCCAGTGTCGGAACCTCGCAGACGTTAAGGACACACATGCCGGGGCCTCATGGAGAAAATTAAAGGAAACCAAAATTTTGGACAAGTATATTCGAAGTCTATTTGGAGGACATTTGTGAGCCCAACCTGTCCCACAAAAAAGGCTGGAAATGATCGTTTTATAAATATCGTGAATAGCTTAATGCCGCGTATGCGTATGTCCCACAAAAAAAGGCTGGAAATGATCGTTTTATAAATATCGTGAATAGCTTAATGCCGGGTATGCGTATGTCCTAACCGGTATTTTTTCCCTCCTCCTCTCATTGACACAAGTGTGGCACCTACTCTTTTAGTTTTACTTAAATAATCTACTTAAAAAAAAAAAAAAAAAAAAAAATATTGGTTCCTATACTTACTATAAACTTGCTAGTTGCTACCAACATCGATGAAAATTATTCAAAATGTTATTGTGATTAAAAACCTTTTAAAAAAACACAAAAAAAATGAACAAAAAAGCTTAACCCACGTCGACCAACCCACGCCCACAGCCGAGATTTTTTCCTTGAGTATTCAGGAATCAAGTATTTCTGGTAGAGCCGATTCGAGGCCCTGAGAACTCGATTTTGCCCTGCACACCACATTAGACTGAAAATCCCTCGGAGTCATAGTTTGCATGTCCTCATGTGGAGCATGAAACAGAAGGCCATTTCTAAACAAGTATTCTCGTTTCAGCTACCGAGAGACCGAACAGGTGAGGTGCAAATCCTTGAGATGGCTGACCCACAGTTGGTGGTCCTACTCCATTTCATGTCACCTCTATTGGCCATTCAACCTGTCTTCGAGTCACCCCTTTCAAGACCACCACTCATTCAGAAGAACCTTGCTCAAGAACTGCTAGCGGAAGTGTTAAAGGATCGTCCCGGTGCTCATGGGATGCTTCTTTGCAGTATAGAACATAACGGTGAGTCTAATCTCGTATAGGGTAAGTACGTGCTAAGTCTGCGGTAGATGTAGAGTAGAGATATGTTTATTTTAACAGTTACTTAAATTTGAACACTGCAGTTTTGGTCTATTAGTAGAGTGAAGATCCAGAATACCTAGTCAGATGTTCTGAGGGGTCCTTAATTAGCTACTTTCGCTGACTGGTAGTTTGCTTTTGTCACAGCAAGTGTGGGGAAAAGGAATTGCTAAAAGTCAACAAAGGTTCAAATAAGGGAAGGGCTAACCCTTGCCGTTGTTCCGTTTTGCACCTAGGGCCATTTACCGAGTTGTCGGCCGAGTTGGCTATCCGAGCAGACCAAACCGCCGAAAGCTTCAAGGTCCGCATACAACACTTCCCAAAATAAGGGCCCCAGAAGCTTCAAAATTTTGTTTTCATTAGGGAAGAGTTGGTAGGCCAATAAGTCTTTCTTGCTTTTTCGATGCATTATTTGTGCTTGGCTTTTCCCACTTTTTAAGCTTTTCGTGTGCAGTTTGCAGATATTTTGCGCCGAACCTCCGCTTCCGACAACGTAAAGTCAAGACAGACTCGACATGCGCCAACAAGAAAATCGCTTATTTCACAGGGCAAGTATTGGCATCTACGAAAAACGAAGTATCAGTTAATCATGAAAAGATCATTTTTAGTAAGGTCATTAACTAAAAATAAAGGCAAACTAATGCCACACACTTATTTTTTTTTGTTCAGTCTTTTGCTCTGTTTGCTCAGTTGCTTTTGTAAACTCGAACGGCAAAGTTACTGCGTCCGAACTAGTTCATCTTTGCATTTCCATCATGACCGTCCGAAGTGTTCCAACAGAAGAAAAGTAACACTGAACAAAGAACAACACACGTAATTGTTTATGTCAAAGTTCATTCTTTATGTTGAAAGAAAGCCGAAATAATTGACTCTCAGCAGATGTTAAATTCTGAATTTATCATTCCCGTCTGACACTTTTGAAAGCAAAAAACAAAAGCAAGGTAGTCCAAAATGTGAAGAAGTATTCGGAGAAGCATACATGGGTTGCCACCCTACTAATAATCAATACGCCCGATTAATGTAGCCTATGGTTCACAAGCAACCAACGAGAAAATCCTGAGTAACGCATTTATTAAGCGTCGAACTTCTACCTAGTAAACTAGGCAGCTTCCTAGAGCTCCAACCTAGGAAAGGGCTCCGTCTAGGGGTCCCATCGTCGATAGTTCTCTATGTTTTGTTTTATTAATGTACGTTTGTTTTCTTTTCTTTTCCCTTCTTCTTCTTTTCTTTTTCCTTATATTTCTCAACAAATTGAAGTGAACTGAACTGAAAGGGGGTAACTCGGTGGTAACAAGTGGTATCTGTAGTGTGAACAAAATAAATGTGGTATTAGTCTATTTCATTTCTAAGTCTGCTTTTCTATTGAAATTACGTTAAATGAATAGAAAAAACAAGGATTTTGCAGCTAAATTATCAAAACTGAGGCCAAACTGCCTAGGGGCCCTTGATCTCTATGTCCGCGCCTATATCTAAAGGTGTATTCTCGCCGTTCCCCGAGGACTCCTCGGGGAATCGAAAAGAACGGCGAGAATAGAGGGAGTCACTCCACGAGGACTCCGCGTACAGAAATAGCGAGAACACGGGGAATGCTTCCAAAATGGATTTTGTTCGAAAAAGTAATATGCAGTTGACGAAATTAGTCGGGATCCACTTTATTTTTGGTTTCGTTTATTCTGATTGTTTGTCATTAATTTTACATTGCACCAACACCACCAAAATTGATTCCCCTCCGAATCAGAAAGGGAGTCCTTATTGATGATCGGGATGATAATCGGAGCATTCCCCGTCCGTGGGGACTCGCGAGAGTACGGGGAGTGAGTCCCCGGGACAAACAAAAACGCGGGGACTCCTCAAGTGGAGTCCTCGGGGAACGGCGAGAATACGCCTTAAGTTACCTTTGTAGAAGCAGAAGTTACTGGTTACGATGTTTTCGCATGCAAGTAATACGAACCTGATTTGCGTGGAAGAAGTAAAAGCCAGCGGAACACGGGTATTTTCATAATTCCAAATCTGTAAAAAAAATATGTACAACTAACAACTTTTTCAGCTTAGCTTCGAAAAGAGCTTCGAAATCAGGAAAATGCTGCAGCATCAATAGTTATCACGGTAACTTGATCTGCAATTAGTCGTTTTTGCAGTAACCGTGGTGTCTGATATACGGTTGCTCTGCAAAAACGGCAATATCCAAATAGTGCTTTTCGAATTCATCCGAAAAGAAAAACTGATATTCAGTCACATCACTAAGTGCCAAACTTCTTTCCCACCAATTTGACAAAAATGAAAGTGAGACGGTATCTGAAAGATACCACGATAACTGCAAAAACGCCGTTTGACCTTGGTACCACGATGACTGCAAAAACAAATTTTGACCGTGGTATCAGATACCATTGTATCTGCAAAAACGCAACTAATAAAATACACATTTTCAGCTGAATATCTCGAGGAATGCTTTGTATTGCTGCCCGTCTGGTAAACAAGACCATTAGAAGCCAATCTGTTTGTTTCCTTTTTGGGATCCCAAAACGTAAGTGGAGGGATACCTATGACATCGCAAAAGTTGTCCGTCTGTCCGTGTGTAAGCACGATAACTCTCGAAGAGAATGAGATATTTTGATGAAACTTGGTGTGAGGATTCGTTGTGTCGTCGGACCAGTCAATTTCGTAGATGGGTTTTGTAGCCCTACATTTAAGGGTGGGGGAGGGGGTTCAAATTAAGGGGCAAACAAAATATTTTGAAACAGCTAATTTGATAGTCGATTATGGGGTAAGAAGACATGCTGAACACGATGGTGGAAACCATTTTGTAATCGGACAAGTAGTTCGCCCGGAATCCGGCCAAAACCGGAAAGTTTGTTAAAAGTAAAAGTTTTATTTGAAGTTGATTAAATGTTCGATTTAGGGGTAGGAAGACATGCTGAGGACGATGGTGAAAACCATTTTCTCGACAGACAAGTAGTTCGCCCGGAATCCGGCCCAAACCGGAAAGTTTGTTAAAATTAAAAGTTTTATTTGGAGTTGATTAGATGTTCGATTTAGGACAAGAAGACATGCTCAACACTTATGTGAAAAAAATTTCTACCTGGACATGTAGTTCCCCCCGAATCCGGTCAAAACCGGAAAATTGTTAGAAGCTTAAGTTTTATTTCTAGTTGATTAGATAACCGATTTAAGGGTAAGAAGAGATGCTGAATCCGTGTTGACAATCATATTTTACCCGGAAATTTAGTTCGACCGGAATCCGGCTGGAGCCGGAAAATTTGTTATAAGTTAAATTTGTATTTGAAGTTGATTAGATGTTCATTATTGGGGAAAGAAGATACTCTGAGTTCGTTTTTGAGCTTTCTTTTTTCGCCGGACAAGTAGTTCTGGAGTTCGGCCGAAACCAGGAAATTGGCAGAAGTGGCAAGAAGTTTTTGTCAAAACAGATATGACTTATAGGGGTAAACACACATGCTGAATCCATACCTGAACTTGGTTTTCTCAGATGACTAGCTAGTTGGCCTTAATCTGTTACTGAATTTCAATTGTAAAAATGTTAAAGGAGTCTGGCGATGACTGGATCTGACTAAGACAAGACCCAGTTGTCTAGATCAGATATTGAATTTTTGGGATCCCACCGAAACCTCTGGTCTTGTTCTCGTGGTTGTTTTTGCCAGCACGGAATTGAAACTTCTTGCATTCGTCCTCCGAAGAATATTTCCTACTCAAATGGGAACGAAATTAACGGACCGAATCCTCACGCGATGCTTCAAAATTCCGCTGCGGAGAAGGAAATTCGCACCAGACTGCGAAATTCCGACTGTGTGTGCACGCTACTTTATAGCTTCTATGTTATTATCTGAAGTGTTGCCGCCTGTTGCCGGTAGGGAATATTTATCTTTTTCGGTTGAATCTTACACTGTTAGAGAAAATCTTGCAGTATTTGCTACTGGGATTAATCTTGTCTTTATTGAGATGAGATTATCCCTTATTCGGATTAATTTTATCCCAATAGAGATAAGGTTAATCCCAGTAGCAAATACTGTATCCTTATTCGGAGAAACTTCTTACAGTGTATACAACCTGGGATGCTGAAGGTTTATCCTAAAAAAGGGTTGTCGGAAACGTCCCCAGGTCCCCTAGTGAAACGTCCCCATGGCGAAACGTCCGCGGTTAAAATAGACCAATAACAAAAATATTAAAATTTTGTGTTGGGATTTCAAGATCTACATTAGACGCGACGTCCACGTCCCGATCTACAACACACCCGGTTGTTTTCTCTCAATCATGCGCCGCACGACCACGGCGAAGTACTAATCTATGCTCGGGGACGTCTACGGATACTCCGGATTCCTTTCTGAAGAAAGCTAAACATTTGTATAGTATTTAATTTCGCCGTTATCCATCACATTTAATTATCTTATTTTCGTCTCTTTTTGTTCGCTGTTATTTGTATAATATTAATGTTGTATATTTAATTAATTGTGTTTTTTTTTGCACACATCTCATTGGTGATTAAAAAATGTTACTGCCTCTCTCTACGTCTTAGCCTACGCCAATTTGATGCTATGCTTGTTTAATAAATAATATCTTTATTTCCATAATTGCTGTAATCCATAACAGAGTATGGCTAGCAGAGGAAAAAAAAAAGAAGATCCTAAATCTTCTTTAAATGATTAGTTTCGAGCCAGGCCAGGCTCCCGCTTGTTGGTTTCTAAGAGCTCATTATTTATAACCTTATTTATTCTTTTTTGTCTATGAGAAGTACTGGTTATTCAAGTTTTACATTATTTCTCACCAATACCCAGGCGGGGCCGTGGGTCGCTTTTTGGGATCCCAAAACGTAAGTGGAGGGATACCTATGACATCGCAAAAGTTGTCCGTCTTTCCGTCCGTCCGTCTGTCCGTCCGTCTGTAAGCACGATAACTCTCGAAGGGAATGAGATATTTTGATGAAACTTGGTGTGAGGGTTCGTTGGGTCGTCGGACCAGTCAAGTTCGTAGATGGGCTTTGTAGCTCTACATTTAGGGGTGGGGGAGGGGATTCAAATTAAGGGACAAACAAAATATTTTGAAACAGCTAATGTGATAGTCGAGTATGGGGTAAGTAGACATGCTGAACACGATGGTGAAAACCATTTTGTCATCGGACAAGTAGTAGGCCAAAACCGGAAAGTTTGTTGAAAGTAAAAGTTTTATTTGAAGTTGATTAGATGTTCGATTTAGGGGTAGGAAGACATGCTGAAGAAGATGATGAAAATTATTTTCTCGACGGACAAGTATTTCGCCCGGAATCCGGCCCAAACCGGAAAGTTTGTTGAAAGTAAAAGTTTTATTTGAAATTAATTAGATGTTCGGTTTAGGGGTAGGAAGACATGCTGAAGACGATGGTGAAAACTATTTTCTCGACGGACAAGTATTTGCCCGGAATCTGGCCCAAACCGGAAAGTTTGTTAACAGTAAAAGTTTTATTTGAAGTTGATTAAATGTTCGATTTAGAGGTAGGAAGACATGCTGAAGACGATGGGGAAAACTATTTTCTCGACGGACAAGTATTTCGACTGGAATCCGGCCCAAACCGGAAAGTTTGTCAAAATTAAAAGTTTTATTTGGAGTTGATTAGATGTTCGATTTAGGGCAAGAAGACATGCTGAACACTTATATGAAAACAAGTTTCTACCCGGACATGTAGTTCGTCCGGAATCCGGCCAAAACCGGAAAACTGTTGGAAGTCAAAGTTTTATTTCTAGTTGATTAGGTAAGCGATTTAGGGGTAAGAAGAGATGCTGAGTCCCTGTATGACAATCGTATTTTACCCGGACATATAGTTCGACCGGAATCCGGCTGGAATCGGAAAATTTGTTATAAGCTAAATTTCTATTTGAAGTTGATTAGATGTTCATTACTGGGGAAAGAAGATACCCTGATTTCGTCTTTGAGCTTTCTTTTTTCGCCGGACAAGTAGTTCTGGAGTTCGGCCGGAACCGGGAAATTGGCAGAAGTGGCAGGAAGTTTTCGTCAAAACAGTTATGACTTATAGGGGTAAACACACATGCTGAATCCAAATCTGAACTTAGTTTTCTCAGGTGATTAGCTATTTGGCCTTAATCTGTTTCTGAATTTTAGTTGTAAAAATGTTCAAGGAATCTGGCGAAGACTGGATCTGGCTAAGACAAGACCCAGTTGTTTGGATCAGATATTGAATTTTTGGGATCCCATCGAAACCTTTGGTCTTGTTAATTCTTGAGAAGACCTGAAAAGTTAAAGTCTTTGATTCATGTGGGCCGAGAACACCATCATTTTCCGATGGGTCGGATTTCTACGAAAACATTGTTACCTTCGTTTTCCTAAAAATTCTCACAGTAGCCAACGTTATCCACAAATTACTTGAGCACAATTCACTCCCGAAAGCAAGTCCGCTATTGCCAATTAACTATACATTGATCTCCCGGCGGTGGTCAAAACAGTTACTAAAACCTTCGAGAAGATCGAGTGGCGTGTAAGAGGATTTAAACAACTAAGTATATCACAATGTGGACGTTATAGATGTGTCGGAAGAAGAAATCATCAGCCAGTTTTACATTTTTTGGTCTCGGAAGCTGAATATTATTTAGCTCAGTTTCAGAATCTTAAAGAAATCGCTATAATGAATTTAGTATAATTTACGGTTTTTGTTTATTGTGATCTAGTTTAATTCATCGGACTTCTTGGAATTAACAAGAAAAACAGAAAACAAAATACTTGAATCGATAATCGATAATGTAAATAACTATTTGATTTTTCTACACATTTTCATATGCCTGCATCAATAAAAACATTTTGTTAGATCCATAGTCAAACTATGATCCCAGCCTCCCCATGTCGGGCACTTCCGACCCACGCCACTAGATGACCCAGCGGTCGGATCTAGTCGGGGCTTCATCTTGGGTCTTGGATGGGGAGGGGGGTCTAGACGTTAACGCAAGGGCTAGAATGCTTATAATACACCTCCTTTAAGTAGGGTTTCAAATTGCCAATAACAACCAACGACAAGACAGGTGGCATTATAATTTGAGGAAAAGATACACATCTTGAGAAACTTTTCCAAAATCATCTCTTTTCTGCGCAATGAACTACTTCGAAGTTGTATTATCTCATATCATGTGCCTGAAGACCAAGGCGAACGTCAAAATCTATGCTTGGGGACGTTCCGCCATGGAGACGTTTTTCCATTGGGACGTTTCGTCATGGGGTCTCCATGGGGACGTTTCGCCGGGGAGGTTTTGACGTTTTTCCATGGGGATGTTCCGCCATGGGGATGTTTCGCCATGGGGATGTTTTGCCATGGGGTCTCGGTCATGTTAGGAGCGTGACTTCGACCCATTTCTGTTTAGTCTTCGCGCTAGCTTTCAAAGGCTGGCAGGAAGAAGTTATTGCAGCGCAAACCCCCGAAATAATTTGCTAATTCTGCCCCCTAATTGCAACAGACTTTCCATTTTCTTCTCGATGCAAGTCGGGCATATTAATGAAATGAAATAACGTGTTCCACTCCCATACATTTTCAAGCCGTCGCTGGCCTTTTCCGAGCTCCCTTTTCCTCACAAACTGCCGCAGGATATTCTTATTGATCTCCCGGTTTCCGCGGGCGAGCTAGGGTCTGAATCTCTCAAATTCTGCAGCCTTAACTAGAGAGCCTATACTTATTTCAGAAATAAGAACGTTAGAGATCATAAAGTGTGCCAACACCTTGCCTCTATGGGTTTTCGAAAAACAAAGACTCGGTAACTTAGAAAAATGGAAAATAGTCACAGTGATGTTTAGTGATATGTCATAGTGATGTCATAGGGATGTATACACAATGAAAATCTAAGCATATACGAACATCTGCTGAAACTTCCACGATAAGGTTGGCGTAATCAGTCGATGATAGAAAGGACTGAGGACACAAGGTATTCAAGATGGACCATCCCAACCAGCCACCAGGGGCGTCACTATGGGGGGGGGATGGGGGGACTCCCCCCCCAAAAGGTCCTGAGAAAGTACTTTCGTCGGGCGAAGCCCGGCGAAAGTTCATTTTTTTGTCGACGCGAAGCGCCGGCAAACACAGAAGAAATAAAATTGTGTATGCTTTATTTTAGGCATCGGTCGACTCGTCGGCACATTGGGTTCTTTTTATATGCAAGAAATGAAATCCTGCAAACATTTGTCAGGCAAAGCACTGGAGAAATCGAATTCTGCATGCTTTTGTCGTGCCTCGGTTCGTCGACACATCGGGTTCTTTTTATACATAAGAAGTCCAGAAGAAATAGTTTTTTTATGCTTTTGTCGGGCGTCGATCGACTCGTCGGCACATCGGGTTCTACTTATACGTAAGAAATCAAATTTTGCAAACTTTGTCGGGCGCACCCGGTAAGTTTAAGTTTCAGCGGCACAAGGGGTTATTTTTACACGTACGAAATCATGTTCTGTACAGTCTAGTCGAGCAAAAAACAGAACAAATCAAATTCTCGATGGTTTTGTCGGGCGTCGGTATTCTCGTCGGCACATCGGGTTCTTTTTACACACAAAACCAGCTTGTATAGCTCAGATTTGAATAGGTTATTTGTTTTTGACTGATTTTTGTAGCTATGTTATTTTTTATAAGCTTATTGCATATTCTGGTACATTTTATAAAGTAAGCTAATCAAGCTTCACAACCCTATTCCACAAAGAAAAACTTTGAATAGGCACTTTAAGCCATGGAACTTCTGATGAAACACTAGAACAATCAGGTAAACTGCATCTGCGGCTTGACTTTGGTGACATTTCAAATATATCCATTTATATCAAGCATTGCTGGGAGCTCCTAAGATTTGGATTTCCGAAATGCCAGAGAGGTAAAGACAAGGGATAACAAGAAAACGTCCGATTTTCGTAGCGCATTCTAAAGGAAGTCGGAAATGACTATTTGTGAAGCATTTAATACAAAGTAAAGCATTAGAAGTGTCCATTGTGCTTTAAGAAGATGAGGGAGATGATTGTTGATGAAGGTGGCTGCCCAAACGTTATGCTGCCGATTCTGATCGTCTGTCCAGAGTATTAGGGGGACGACGGTGGGGGCTAGAACTACACGCCTATTGTGGGTAACTGTTAGTAGTCGTGTGCTCGACGTGTCCAAGTCGTCTGAACTGTGGTAGATGCCCGACAACTTTAGTAGTGTTAAACTCATTCAACATATAATTTTAGTAAAACATTAGGCGCCAGAAAACGCCACGACTAGCAGCTCAACTGACTGATTGAAAAGCTTTGACTTTCATCACGTTATTTATGTCGGTAAATTATGGATTTAAAAAATAAAATGATGATATCTGGTTGAAATTGACCATTTTCGCTCTTTCAGCTGAATACCCTTTCATCAACTATGGCGTAGCAAACCGACAGCTCACAGTTGCAGACGAGTTCCAGCAGGCTGCCCGCTTTGCAGCTCTTGATAAATTCAACCCGTCTGTACTGCAATACTTCAGGTAAGTCATATTTGCTTCTATTAGATCACCACTCAACGACTGGGCGCAGCGTATTACCAGTAGGCTATAGAAAAGGTTTTAATTTTTTACTTACGCAAATCTGGAAAAAGGTATATATAAAAAAAAAACATTTCAGTCACAGTACTTGGATTCGACCGAGACATTTTACTTATATGGCTATATAACGAGTGGACATATGGCCCATGGCCCAGGAAATTCCAAGAGTCTCCGATCTAGAGATTGTGATTGCGGCTGAATTGGACTAGCAAATCCCCGCCAAATTTCGACCTCGGAATGTAGCAAAAAAGAAGAATTGAAGCGTCAGTGATCACTGTAGGGTTTTCTGCTAGTATAGTTAGAAGAGGAGCGGGATCGAATTTGTCAAGCTTCCGAACGGTTGAACAGCGTTTAAAGCAAAAAAAAAGGTATTGCAAAATAAGTAAAGATTTCTGAGCCGTTGTGCTTTAGGATTTTCAAAATTTGCTTTTAAGATATTTTGGTATTAATTTTCTCGAGATCATTATTTTTTAATTCTTATTTCATTCGAAGATACAAATGATTAAAGCACGAATCAAATTGAAACAACGCAAAGTTTGCAAGTTAAAGCAGTGTTAAATCCTTAAATTTGTTCGTCAAAATCAAAGTGAAAAATTAAATCCTGGACCTGACCAGAAACAAAACTTGACGTTCACACAAGAAAGTTGGTTCTTGGTGCCATCACCTTCATTCAAATCTACCACTTTGACTTCGCTTCTAACTTTGAACTCGCTCTTCTGCCAATTGCTGATTAGAACCTCAGATATTCTGCAAAGAGAGAGAATAAAAAAGTGAATAAAAAACTTTGTCTTATTTCAACTGGAATGTCGTCATGAATCTTGGCATTCCAGGCTTGCGTATCGAATCTGGAATTTAAGAGGTAGTTCAACAACCACACTCCTGAACATAAATTAGTATTTTATTTATTGCGGTAACTTGTGGTTATCGAGATCAGAAACGGAAACGACGTTTGTTTGCGATCGATAACTCTCGAACGGACTGTAATGTGTTGATGAAAACCGATGTATGGACTTTTCCGGCCAAGAGTGAGGCCGGAAAATAAAATAAAATACTAAAATAAAATACTAAAAGATATCGATAATGCAAATAACTAGCTTAATTTTTCTACGCATTTTCCATATGGCTGCTAAAAACAAGAGCTACGAGCTCAAATGGCACTTGTCACGAGTAGGTGGTGTGAGAAACGAGAAAGTAAATCTGAGCATTTCTTCGGAAATTCCAGTACTGCTCCCCACCGTGCTCGGTTCCGGTCCCCCAACTCCCCCAACCATGGCCGAATAGGTTCGGACACATGCTTTATATATCTAGATCATCAGTTCTTACCTCCCATAAAGTTTCATTTGAATCGAACCATTTGTTCGAAACCTACGGAAGTCAGTAATTTCCGGATTCCCCCTCCCTCTACTCCCCGAAAAATTGCGGGCTCCAGGTACGAAAGTCTTCCTAGGGCATTGTGTCGGGTCCCTAAGCCTATTTGGTCGGGTCACTAATATGCCTGTCAAGTTTTATCCTCCTTTCCACATCTGGAAGTATGCTAACTCGCGATCACCGGAAATCCGGGAAAAATCTTCCAACTCCCCCCCCCCCCCCCAAAGAGCCCCGATATGATCTAGTTGTGTCAAGAAAGTATCTAATACTTATGCTTATTCTGCTTATGCTTATCTACACCAAATTCCATCCAGATCCCTCGACGCTAAGCGTTTCACAAAAATTCTGGTCCCCCTTCCAACTCCCCCCTAGTATCGGATCCGGTCCGGACTTGGCATGGTACATCTGAGACAATAGCTCTTTCCACTTGCCAAGTTTCATTCAAATCCGATCGCCCGTTCAAAAGTTGTACATGCCACTAGATTCCGGATTCCCCATCCCTCCACTCCCCCCACGCTGTTCGGATCGTTCAAACGACTATTTTCAATTCGGTCTATTCGGAACCATCATCCGAGTTCCATCATCCTAGTGCCTCGTAAAGTACTGAACTCGCTGAATCACCAGAATCCCTCTCCCAACTCCCCCCACAGTGCCCGAATCCGGCCCGTTATGTCAACAATGTATCTAGGACTTGTAACTGTTCTTCCCACCAAGTTTCATCCCGATCCCTCCACTCTAAGCGTTTCCCAATATTTTCGCCCCCCCCCCCCCTTCAGCTCCCCCCAAAGTCATAGGATCCGGTCCGGATTTTAATCGGGTCGTCTGGTGCACGGGGTCTTTCCTAATATCAAGTTTCATTAAGACCCGATCACCCTTTTAAAAGTTATAAATTTTTCCGATCCGATTCCCCCTCCCTCCACTCCCCCCCCCCCCCCCCCAGATGCTCGGATCGGGAAAGTGAATATTTCCAACTTAATCATTTGGGGTCCCTGATACGCCTGCCAAGTTTCGTCGTCCTAGCTTAAGTGGAAGTGCCCGAACTAGCAAAACCCGGACCTACCGACCGACCGACGGACGGACAGAAATTGCGATCGCTATATGGCACTTGGCCAAAGTCAAGTGCCATAAAAAGACATTGTGTTAGATCCATGATGAATCTATGACCCCAGGCTCCCCATGTCGGGCGCTTCCGACCTGCGCCACTAGATGACCCAGTGGTCGGATCGAGTCGTGGCTTCATCTTGGGTCTTTGGTGGGGTGGTTCTAGACGTTGCAAGTGCTAGAATGCTGATATGCGTATTTTCGCTGTTCCCCGAGGACTCCTCAGGGAATCGAAGGGAACGGCGAGAATAGAGGGAGTCACTCCACGCGGACTTCGTGTACAGAAACAGCGAGAAGACGGGGAATGCTTCCAAAATGGGCTTTTTGATGATGGTGATGATAATCGGAGCATTCCCTGTCCGTGGGTACTCGCGAGAGTACGGAGAGTAAGTCCCCGGGGACAAACACAAACGCTGGGACTCCTCAAGTGAAGTCCTCCGGGAACGGCCAGAATACTCCTTATGATATAACTCCTTTAACAAACAGCGGATCAAGTAGCGGTTCCGCTTGCGCCGTGGTAAGTAGAGCAGAAATCTCAGACATCTGAAGTAAGTAGAACGTATGCGTCGAAGGTCCTTTTTTCAGAGTTTAGAATGTATTCCAGCAAGGAATTTAACATACGGTGCGCAAAAGGTAGTATATAACTTCCCAAGCCCAGGTCTGCTATCCCTCGAACGGTTCGGCACAATTTTGCAGTAACCAGATCTAATTCCATCAGTGGCTCATTTGACCGTTTCCCCCGCAAATCTTTCGCATAGTATGCGCAATCGTTATCCCAAGCCATCGAGTTTGTTCCTCTGTTCCTAGCACATTGGTTCCAACAGTCAGAAAGGATTTCCGAGGAGCAGAAGAAGCGTTGAAAACAAACGTACTGACATTTACTAGCGTTGACTGATAGGCCAATCTCGCAAAGGGATTGGTTCAGGCTAGCAACGTTTGTTTCAAGGCCCTTCATGGATCGGCTGATAAAGAGGACATCGTCGGCATAGGCCAGGTAGCTAACGTCGATGCCCTGGAAGTTAAAAGTTGGCGTAAGCTTTCTTAGGCATTGAGCAATCGGACATTTAAACATTGGTGGCGATAGGCCCCTGCCCTGTGGAACTCCTTTTTTCACTGTAATAGGGTCACTCATCCCGGTGAATCAGGTTAGGGGTTCGATGTGTTCAGGTAATCCACATGCTGAAACATTTTTTAATCCAGAAGCTTGAAACGGACTAATTTGAGAGCAGAAACTTAAGTGGGGTTTGACATAAGAATAAGAGAAAGTTCCGGATTAATATACGGTGCTGTTGGTTTTCGGCGATGGATAGTTCGGCCGGAACCCGAAAATACTCGGAATTGGGTAAAGAACCAAAATTTTTGTTAACCCGAACTTTTTATTCTGACCTTTATGGGACCGTCAATTGAGGTATAAGAGGAAATGGCGAACATGTCTTTGCTTCGTTTTCTCATCGGACCAGTAGTTCGACCGGAATCCGGTGCTATACATTTCTACAAAACAAGGATGCGCCGTTTCAACAGACAATGCGTAACAGACAACATTTAGGATGTTATCTGTTGTGTTTGAAAACGTTATGCATGGACTGCTATGCATAAGAAGCCAAAAACAGGAGCCGAAGAAGGGAAGAGGAAGAGCCAAAAAAGTATCTGCTGACTTTCTTGTTTGTCGTGATGTCGGACATCTCAGAAGATGCTTTTTTGGCAGTTTATGAGCTCTTCCTGGTTATGCTTGTTATTCATAACATTTCATGCATAACGTTTTCAAACACAACAGATAACATCCCAAGTATTGTCTATTACGCGCTGTCTCTTGAAACCGCGCAACCCGGTGTTGTCTGTTATGAAACTTCTGACAGTGCAATTTGTTGGATTTGCTACATAGGGAGAGAAGATAAATAATCCGGCCAAAATTGCTGCTTATTCACTACCACGTATCTGAAAAGTCAGCAGATGTATTATGCCTTATACTTGTGGTCTTACTTTGTATTCCAGCCGATAGCGGATGTCCTGAAACTGCTTATTGAGCAATTTTACGGTCGTGCCCCGACGCTCGTAACTATAGCGCCTCATGAATAACACTGAAGATAGATAGAAGACAAATAATCCGGCAAAAATGCTTCTATTCAGTATCAGGTTGCAGTGTAAACACTGCTGTCATGTATGCGGCCAGTTTCTTGTCACTTTTCGCATCACGTTGATACGGTGTCATAAGTTTCATAAGAGATAACACAAGGATGCGCTGGTTTCAACAGACAATGCGTAACAGATAACACTTGGGATGTTATCTGTTGTGTTTGAAAACGTTATGCATGAAAAGCTATGCATAACAAGCTTTGTTAAGAAGAGCCAAAAAGCATCTATTGCCTCTATTCTTTATCGTCCTGATGTCCGTAAAAACTCACCAGCTACATTTGGTGGTTTTTCGGTTCTTTCTGTTGGCAATGCTTATTATGCTTATAATAGACATTAAAGATGAAGCCAGGTTGTTGGACATGCAGGTAAACGAAGACAAAAGTGCAATTTTAACCTTTTCCTTCCTCAAAACTAGCATTTCTTTTGAAGAAATACTGCCTTCTGGTTTACAGGTACAGAAGCTAAAGCTCCTTGGTGTAACAATCACGTCTGATCTTAAATGGGAGGACAACACCAACGTAATGCTAAAGCGTGCAAACGCTGGTCTACAGCTGTTAAAACCTCTGGCTAAGTTCCAAATACCTAATTCGCATCTTGTCCGACTTTACGTTTTTTTCATTCGATCCACTTTGGAATATGCGGCTGCTGTTTGGCACTTTGCCCTTACTGCCGACAGTCACAACAAATTGAAAGAATACAGAAACGTGCACTCCTAATAATAAGTCGTGAGCCCAAAGTTCCCTATTCTGCTCTCCTAAAAAAGTTTAAGATGGAAACCCTTGAGAGTCGGAGACTGCGGCTGAGCTTAGTGGTTGGTCATAATCTCCCCCACCATCATGTTCTATCCGATATCCTTCCCCCTCCTTATGAACACACAAGAAACCGACAGGAGAGGGTCGCAAGTTCAAAGGTTACAAAGTTGTCCCCCGTACCCGCAACACATACGCGGTACCAAAAAAGCTTCGTTCCGAGTTTCACCAACATTTATAATGATGGTGGTAGCTGTCTGTGATATTATGCCAACGAATGTGTTCTGTTTTTGGTTTTTATTTATATACTATAATAGGTCTGTGATGACGAATTGATGATTAATTGTATAGATTATAAATGTGCATTATACTTGACGTAATACCCAAATTTGGAATTGCCATGATAGTGGTTTTTTGAAATAAATTCGTTACGTTACGTTTATGCATAACATTTTGAAACACAACAGACACATCCGAAGTGTTATCTGTTACGAATTATCCGTTCAAACCGCGCATTCCTTGTGTTGTCTGCTATGAAACTTTTGACAGTGTCGTGACTACATTTTGTGTAAGTTAGCTCCTGGCCACTCTGGTTTCAAGAATTACGGTTAATTTCCTTTGGCAGCCGCAGGAGTCCACTATTGACTAATTAGATTTTTGCCAAGGGGGGAGAGTCGAACGCCGAGAGCGCTTCTCTTCGACAGGATTATGTGACCTGCTTCTGCTGTATATTTCCCTGTTCCAAGAAAAATCGGTAATGAGAGTGGATAATTTGAGGGCAAACTGGGACTTTGCCTGTTTGGCAGGCATGTCAGGTTACTTGTCAATTGTAGCAGCGCTTAGCCAACAGGCGGCTGCAAGACTTATTGAATAGCCTATATACTGTCAGAAGTTCAGATACGTTTCAACAGACATCACATTGGATGTTGTATGTTGTGATTTTGAAAACGTTATGCTTTCAGTGTTATGAACAACAAGCATTGCCAGGAAGTGCCGAAAAAAACACTAAAAAAGCATCTGCTAACTCTTTGTTTTTGTCACGCATCGGAAAAGTCAGCAGATACTTTTTGGGGTGTTTTCGGCTCTTCCTTGCAGTGCTTGTTATGTATAATATTTCATGTATAGTTATTTCACGTGGAATGCACAAAGCGACAGCCAAGTAGAAAACAAAAACGAAACAAAGACAAATCAACCAAAACAGGAAAACAATATATTTTCCTAATAGGGCCTGAAGAGTTCCTGGAAGGCATCAGAGAAAGATGGGGTGGATGACGTAGTTTGTTGAGCAGAAAAGACGATGTTTGTTCCAGAGATCTGGTTACATCTTGAATGCCGAACTTTCGAATCGGCTGTGAGGGACAATCCCCTAGCGCCTTTCGGTTTTTGGGATCCCAAAACGTAAGTGGAGACAAATCAAAGCTGTCGGTCTTTCGTCTGACTGTCTGTCCGTCTGTGAGCAGGATAACTTTCGAAGGGAATGAGGTATTTTGATGAAATTGGTATGAGGATCCTTTTGGTCAAGGGAAAGGTCGAGTTCGTAGATGGGCGAACGGGCGATGGCGATGGGCGATAACCCTACATTTAGTGGTGGGGGTTCAAATTAATGGGTAAACAAAATATTGTTAAACACCTAATGAGATAGTCGATGAAGGGGTAAGAAGACATGCTGACCACCATATGCAAATCATTTCCTCGCCAACCCGTAGTTCGCCCGGAAACCTGTATATCACAATCTTTTTTACCAGGACATCCTGAAACCGGAAAATTTATTATAAAGTAAAATTTTTATTTGAAGTTGATTAGATGTTTTTATAGGGTAAGGCGATACGCTGAATTCGTTTTGAGCTTTATTTTTTCTCCGAACAAGGAGTTCAGGAATTCCGCCGTACCGGAAAATTGGCAGAAGTAAGGCAGGAAGTTTCGATCGATTTCGTCAAAATCGAAGGGGGCGCAAGTGTATTTTCGGTGGGGGCTGCAGAGCCAAATTTTACCGAATCCTAGAACTAAGAATTCGAGCTTTAAATTATGGAACAGAAACGATTACGTAGGAAGAGTAACATAAAGGGCGGCATGAACGACTATATGCCAACTATTAGCGGCGTTTTGGCGAAGCCCACATGGAGAATATATTGCCGGGCATGATTGCAGTAACAGCTTCTATCTATAGCCAATAGAAAATTAAAATGAGCGCCGCAGGCGAAATTTTCGAAATCCATTTTTTTTTATATAGGCTAAAATTTAACTGCTTCTCTTACAAATTCTATACTTTACCGTTGATTAAAAACCGAGACTCAAAATTATTCCAGAAACCGGATGGAGCGACGTTCCTGCAGCAGCAGCAACTGTAGTCTAGTCAATATACTACCTATAATCACATAAAGTGAGCGCCGCAGGCTAAATTGTTTTTTGCTTTTTCGTGCCAAATTTAATAAGTAAGTAAGTAAGTAATTTATTTTTGACCCGCCATTTTGGAAAGGCGGAGTAAAAATTCCATCCAAATTCTAGATTTTAATGTTTCGAAACCTCAATCCTAAAACTGGCTTAAAACCCCCGTCAAATGACGCGCCTTCACAAAATAGAGAATATTACGAAAAGCGCTGCTGCGGAATTTTTTAATTATTATGATTAGATATTCTTTTTGGGGTCCAAAATAAAAGTATGGACTATCGATGATGTCATAGATCATTCCTTTTGTCTGCGATCAGAAAGCTCCGGCTTTAGGCTAGTAATGAACGATTCGATTAGTAGGGGCAAACATGCGGGCGCAGTTTTGTAGTACACCCCTCTAGGGTTCGACTAAGTTTAACCCTAATAACAGCTGAGATGTTTACCGCTGGGCGTTTGAATAAAGCATAAGTGCCTCGGAACGCGGATTTCCGTTCGTGCGAGCATATCCATCCACCGTTAACGGAATCATACGCTTCGCCCTGATGAGTACCACTTTTTTTTTTCCCGCGTCTCCTAGCGAATAATTTATGTGTTCCATTGGCACTCTGAAGGCTAGTTAGGGCGAGAGTGCTCGGGAACTGTCTGGAAAAGTAACATCGGCGGCCCGCCAATCCAAGCATATTCCGTAACGCATTTCCAGGCTTATTTTTCTGTCTTATCCATCATTTTCGTGGTCTTACTTTGTATTCCAGCCGATAGCGGAGGTCCCGGAAACTTCTATTGACCAATTTTACGGTCGTGCCCCGACGCTCGTAAGAATAGCGCCAAAGTCTGACTCAGGAATAACAATGAAGATATATAGATATCGATTTTTGTGTTGTAATTCTTCTAAGCTGAAATTCGATACAAAAATATTCAGTCATTTCATACAAACAGTAGCAAAAATAAAATAACTGACCAACGCATAGGAATATTAATAGGTCTACGATCAAAAACCAAAGAAATTAAACTTTCATCGGAAAAGGGAAAGAGATTATGGTACATCAGAATCAGATGCATTTTATTTTTCCAGTATTCGTTAAAATAGCCTGGGATGTCAAAACGTTAAATAAAAACACGAAATAAAAACATCATAAGCACTATTGGTTTCTTTCCACTGTTGTGTCATGATCTTGTTTGCTTTCTGCTTCCAGGTTGTGGTGCTTAACGAAGTATGTACAAATGATCTGCATGAGGCAGAAATCCTGAATTGTTGGGCACCAGAGCAAAATAACACGAAGTTATGTAATGTTATTTTGATCGGTTGTGCAGAGTGCTCCAACGTCAAGACCAGCACAGAAGCACCGGTACTCATACGCTGGGGCACTATGCCCAGGGGTGGCCCGAAGGGGGGGTGAGGGGGGGTGACTCACCCCCCCTGCCTTCTGTTAAGTCGTATCAGTCTTTTATTTTGGCCTTTGCTAAGTTGTATCAGTCGTTTATTTTGGCCTCGCCGAGGTCCCGGGCATTCATTTTAATAAAAAATAATCCGAGTCGTTTAAATTTTCTTTTAAATTTTGTCTCTGCACAGCTTCAGTCGTAAGCCAGTCCCCGAAGAAGTCAGGTTTTGTAACCTGATAGGTCGCAGACATGATTCATGGGGCAGCAATGCGGCTACCTGTTCTACTCCCATGGGATTTGGATCTGCCTAACTTCGGTCTTTCAAGTTTCAGATTTGAGCCTGTTAAAATTACAATAGGTTAGTTGTTAAAGTGAAGTCTGACTGGTACATTGAAACACCTTATAGACCAAAAGCGAGAGACAAGGTTATGTGCATTGATTTTTGGTCATCTTTGGCTATAAGTGAAAAAAAGAAGGAGTAAATTTTTAAACAGAATGGAAAAGCCATTAGAAATCAAATGACAGGAGACCCGCGAAAGAAGTGTGACAGAACAAATCGAAAAATGTCGATTACAAAGAGAGGTTGAGGTAGGAACAACACTTGAAAAGGACAAGGAGGATTTAATATACACCCGAAATTCGTTTCCCAGGACAGGAGGGGTTCCGCAGACGCTGGAATAGCTCATTCTAGTGCGGAGGTAAATTTTTGGCACCTATGCTAGCAGAGGCGTTACTATCAAAATGTTTTTTTTTTTTTTTTGGGGGGGGGAGGAGCAAAAATATTCCTTCAGCCAAAGCTGACTGCGAATCGTATGTATCACTGCTGACTGCGAATCATAGCACTATCAAATATGGGAGGAGCAAGGTATTTACCGACTGGCTGGTAATTTTTTCGTCTTTTTTTTGCGGAAAAATCGACTGATTTGAAGAAAACCGACCGTTTTTATAGAAAAATCGACTGTTTCCTCCCCAAAAAATCGATTCTTTTTACGAAAATCTATTTTTTACCGGCTAGCCGAAAACATTGGGGGGGGGTGCATCCACCCCCCCCCTCCCCACGTTTCGCCCCTGTATGCTAGTGTTAAAGCATATCTGAAAAGACTTCGTAAAATTCAGGACACTCATACTACTCGTTCTCTTTTGTGTTTAAGATATACTAAAAGCGAAGTTCTCGTCTTCATTTGCTGTGTATATAGCATCTTCTGTCGCTTAGAATCAAATTCTGCAACCAGTAATACGTTGCAATTCTTCGGATGTAGCTCACTGTAGCTTTACCTCCTTTAGTTTTCGGCATGCAAGTACAGTGTGTTAGAGTGACAAATAAAACGGTACACGGTACTTCATTATGAAACAAAAGTACATCAAATTACCCGGCGAAACCTGGCGTCTTTTTCTACATCTGTAAACTCCTGTCAGGCCAAGACCAAAAGTTCGTTAGGTCCGTAAATCCGGATTTTTTTTTTAAAGCACTGGCAAATCTGTTTTCCTCGTTTTATTTCTGAGGAAGTGTGTTCTGAACGTGAAGTTACTTTTTTTGCTATTAGTTCGGAGCAAATATACTTTCTTTTCTATGGGGCTTTATCTTGTCATGTTTTCGATGGACAGAGGCGTGATTTCATAGCTATTCTTATTTTTCATTGGGATCGCAAATGACGCTCTGCTCCTCGGATTACGTCCATAAATCAGAGATTTTTTTTCAGGAATTACTTTTTTTGCTTTTATACGGAACAAATCTACTTTGTTTTCTGTGGCCACTATTTTGTCACTTTTTTCGACGGTCAGATTTGTTATTTCAAAGCTGTTTTTTCCTTTTCAATGGATTGCAAAAAGACGGTCTCCTCCTCGGTGTTTCACAAAATTTCACCTGTGGCACATTTCATAGTATTCTCTACTTAAAGGAACGGTGTGTCATTTACTTGGCGATTAGGCTTGGAACTTTTAGATTTGAAACACATTAAAGGCTGGCTAGAATCTTTCTAGACAAAGGCAGATAAAAGAAAAATTCGCATGTGGCGCTTGCTTTAATTTCTCCCGGGTACAGGCGTTGAAAGCTTTCCTCTAATGTAAAGCTGAGGCTATGAAGTCATGTATACAAAAATTATGATTACAAGATAATTTCAGCTGATGCATTGCAGCTAGTTTTACACCGGCTCTATTATTTGTTGGTGGGGAATTTGCGCCATTGTCGCATAGTCGCAACAGTTCATTTTTTTTTATACCTGCGAGTCGTATATTACGATCCATGAGTCGTTGAAATGAGGGGTCTCACCCCCCCTGGCCTGAGTGCTTCGGGCCACCCCTGACTATGCCCTGGATCAAGGGTACAGGACATCCATAAAATCTGTTCGGAAAGAAAACTTTCATTTCAGATTTCAGCCAACAGTTATGTATTGTACTGTGCCCCAAAATTGAGGATTTGTGTATGGCAGGTATAAGGAACTATGAAAAAATTAAAAAACAAAATCCAGTATACATTACTCAAACTGGCTGCGCTCCAAGTAAACTAGTTCTGTTTGTCCCCCATTGCCTCATATCCAACACTTGCGCAGACATAGTAAAGATCGATCCATAGGGTAGTGGGTCACTTTCACTTTCTGCTGCTGAGACCTATGCGAAACCTCCATACGCCCTTCATAAATTTCCTCTCAGATTAGTTGTTCTTTGGCCGCTAGGTGCGCTATCGTAAAGAAAACAATGACACGTACTTCTTGATGTACGTTTATCCAGGTTTGTTTCGCCATTTTCAATTCCTCTTAGGCCTAATAACCATGTTTACAACTGTTTAAAATGCCTCTTCCCCTCTTTTGCTTTTCCAGCTCTTTTCTTGTCAAGCGTCATCAAGTTTGTCATTTCTAGCTTCCGACTTCAGTGCTGAGTGCTGGCTGACTTTTCAATGGGG